>CM024576.1:6845446-7373445 GCA_014182395.1 Eucalyptus sp. ANBG9806169 | reverse complement strand
AGTTTTGTTAGATAATATTTTGAGAAAAATATGTTGGCTCAGAAGGCCTGAGCAGATGAGTAATGGTTGCCAAATCCTGTGTATCACTACTGATTAAAATTTCCCTCTTCCTCTAATTACATGATAAAAATCACATGTTGGGAGTAAAATTCTTCTGGGCCTCAAACAAAGCTTTATAAAGCACAATGCCCAGCATATGATATTAAAATTTTACCTTTGGTTCTCAAGGAAATATTTATATTTTCTGGGTTCATCCAGGGCGAAGAAGGTCTTAAGAAATTTTGGTGACTGGTGAAACTGAAATGTTTCTTGATGTTTTTCTAATATGGTAAGAATCTTGTGACATCCTAAACCTGAAACTTTTGTGTCATCAGGAAAATTAAGGCATGATGAAGTTTGGCATTTCATGAATATAAGACATGAAATTGACTGAAGGTTGATGTGTTGCTTGTAGTTGTATTCTCCTGTATTCGTCTTTCTCATAGTTTTGGCTTTCAAAAGGTTGACACTATGTTCCTAGCTGGCCACATCTTGTATTAAATACCTGCCAAAAGTATGTTTTATGGAAGGCGCCAGAATAATATAGTGAACATTGCATGAGTTCATTATGATCTCATGGCACTTATTGTCTTAAAGCTGTTCTTGTGCTTTGAGTACCTCTTGTCCTCAATATCATGCCGTTGTATTGGTGAATCATTGTGGGAATTCTTTCGGAGTTCAATGTAGTCTGTTTCATTCACTTTAGGCTTTGCTTATACCATTGTGATATCTCAGTGAACTTTGGTAAAAATCAAGTTTTCCTTGAAGTTTGGCTTGGTGAATTTGAATTTGTAATTGGTTGTACTTTCTCAGTATCACATTGGGCGAGGTCATGTTGGCACCTCTATGAAGGCAAAACTTTATCATCTGCTTGAGCAAAGATCAGTTGATTGGTAATGCTTTCACTGTCTATCTAAATTATGTTCTCTTTCCCTGGACATGTCAGATATGTGATTCTTCTGTTTATGTACAGCCGATATTTTGTCATTCCTATATGGAGAGGAAGTGGCTATGTAACAATGTTTGCTCAAGGTACTCTCTTTAATCACTGAGCATATATACCAGTACATCGATTGCTTTTACTTGCATAGAATGCATGATTATAATTCTCATCCAGATGAACGACTTAGGGTAGGTTATTTAGTCTTAAGCATGATATGAATATCCGAGCATCAAGAGCACCTATGCTGTTCTCTGTTAAAGCTCGCTTCTTTTCCCCTGGGATGCTATTATTTCAGCAGCATAGCTGCTTATTTAATTTGTTGTTCTTACGAGTCATTCGCTTCCTTTTCAAATAACTGATCATACAAACTATTGTTTACAAATAAGTAGAGTGATGGAATGGTATTTGGTCTGGCATCAATCACTAAATTGGACCTTCAAGCCTCTATGAATCTCGTGTCCAGCTGATAAGTAGGAATGGCTTGGTATACCACCTAATAACTTTGGCGCTTCTATACTTTTGAAGATAGGATGTCTTTCATTTCTCAGCAATTAGTTTGGTACAATGATTGGAGTAAAAAGTCTTGAGAATCATGGAACTAGAATTTACAATATTTCCAACTTCTTCTGTATCATAACCCCTTCATATGAGCTTCAGCTGTTGAAATCCTGTCCACTAGGTCATCCTCTCTTTTAATAGAACTACCACTGCTAATTTTCCATTATTATCTTTCTGATTATATTGCCTACACGACAGTTGCTGATCAAGAAGCATGAACACTTCTTTGGAATTTGCTTGTCATGGCCTTGTGTGAGTTTACAATATGTCCAAAAATGTAAAATTACTAGTGCTTAGGGAAGCATCTTGCTGTGCTCGTTCTGCTTCAATGCATTTGTTGGAAGACTATCTTAAAGGACTCTGACTTCAAATGATTGTTAGCCGTCTTTCTGATAAGTGGCACTGGCTTCAGATTAAAACGTTTTGTGTTAAAGATGGAACGGTCATGATGCAATCATTTACTTAGCCAGCCCTAGCTGAAAAAAGTATTTTGGAAATATGTTAAGTATTATGGATGCTGTGAATGGCTGTCATTTTGAAATCAGTGTTCATGTTTGATTTTTCTCCGATATTTGAAGACCTCTAGAAAGCTCAGAAGACAGAACTATCTCTTATAAATTACTAATCTAGACTTTGTTTCACCCTTTTTATGTTACAGTACAAATGCCACACATGCTTTTCACTGGTCTTGAAGATTACAAGGCAAGCGGAACTCAAGCATCTCCTTATATGACCGTAACTTTCTACACGGAGTTCGCAGAAAGCAAGGACTTGGTTCTTATTCGTGGAGATGTTGTGTTCACCAGCAAGCTGAGCGATGCAGAGGCAAAATGGCTTCTGGAGACAACCCAGTCCTTCTATTTGAATGATACAAGGTACAAGCTGGTCGAGCGGTTCAACAAACAGACGCGGGATTTTGAATTCAAGGATGTTCTACAAGCATTGGACATGCCCATTCTGTAATCTCTCATTCTTTCCGGACGAGTTACTAACAGGGCAATAAGAGTGGAGGTGGGTCGCTGACACCAACGAATGTCATACTGATTAATAGAGTAGATGCAAATTTTCTCCTCATGAATTTTCTGGTCTTTTGGAATGGTGGGGCTTGTTCTTCTTAATAATTTGTATCGCTAATCTATAAGTGGTCTTGGTATCTCTCTCTGTCTCACACAAGATCATGGGGAGTGGAATTTATCTTTGCCTTTTGATAATTTGAAATCTGTGAGGGAAGACAATCAGCCATGCAAATCAGAAAAGTCCCCGTCGAAGAATTTGTATGGTGTATGGTGTGGAGTAGTTAGTGTATTTTAGTTTGTATCTTAGTTGATTCATAAATATTAACTTAAGTTTTTGAGTGAAGGTGAATTTAATTGAATATGTTTGACAGTTTTGGATTCAGCTCTGTTTTGGTATGACGATCTACCCATACCAAGGTATTAGACCAACAAGAAATATACTGAGAAGATTTTGGTATGTCTTAGGAAAGAGTGAGGCTATCGTGAAGAAGATCGCGATAGTGGAGGACTCGGTAGATATATTGATTAAGCCCATTCCTTTGGTGAAGATTGAGCTTTGCTTGGGCATTGGCGTCTTTATTGAGTTTGAGCTCTTTAACTTCTGAGCCTATCAATATATTCAATCAGAATAAGCTTAAACCAATAAGTTATGAATCGATTAAAATATATATTAACTACTTTACGTCACACAAATTCTCCAACTTGAGACTTTTTTAACACAACTCATGTGTATTTTAACAACCTCCTACTCATGTTTGAGCTTAGTATTGGGTCAATTTTGTCTTAATTTAGTTTTTTTTTCACCAACATATCTCAACTTGAGTCTCCATTAATGGCCATCTTCACCTCCATATCTCTTTCGCCATATCAAAACTTCAAGGTTGCTATCGGGACGGTGTTGTAGTGAACTTTCACCTCGGGTCTCTTTCTCCATATCAAGCTATAAAGGTACCGACCAAAAAAAAAAAATGCTATAAAGGTTGCCTAAAACCACATTGGTCACGAAATTCCGTGATTGAGATATTTATCAAATATTGATTAGTAAGGAGCAGGCTACCAATCAACCATCAAATTTGATACTATTTGATTGGTTTAAGAAGCTTAAGGCATTGATTGAGAAAAAGTCAAGCAAACAAATCGAGTGTTTGAGAACTGATAACGGCATAGAGTTATGCGGTAAATATTTCAACAATCGTATGGATTGTGAGATACCACAAAGTCCTCGAAACACCACAACAAAATGGCATTGCAGAATGTAAGTGTAGAACTTTATTTGAGTGAGCTCAATGCATGCTTTCTCATGTAGAGTTGGGTGGGAAATTTTATGTTGAAGCAATAAACATTTCATACTACTTGTTTAATTGATCAATCATCTACTAAAGAGTGGAAGACTCTTGAGGAAGTATTGTCGGAAACCTGTTAATTGCTCCAAATTACGAGTATTTAGATATAGTGCAATACTCATGTGAGTGATGATAAGCTTGAGTTGAGCGCTAAGAAATGCATCTTTCTAAGTTATACATATGGGTGAAAGGCTATCCATTGTGGTGCACTAATCACAAATCACCGAATTTTCTAAAAAGCAGAGATGTGAAATTCGACGAGACTATTATGCTTCGATAGGGATTCTTAAGACACAACTAGCATAGTAGATAGATCATGGTGTCAGTAAAGAGGTGCAACTTCAAGTGGAAACTCAGAAGACTTTAGAGGTAATAGAGATTGAGATTGTAGAGGAGGCCGCAATTCTTGAAGTCAGTGATATTGAACAACTAGCAAAGTCGACACTACAACCACAAGCATATAGAGAAAGTGAATCAAACCACCAGTAGTACAATATATGCATTAACTACAGGGAATGGGGTGGAAACAGATGAGCCTATTTCTTACTCTAAGTTGATGGCTAGATCCAAATCCTCGAAGTGGCCAGGGGTTATGAGCGAGGGATGGAACCACTCCATTTGGAACCAGATATGAGAGTTGATTCTTGAGTACCTCAAAACGAAAGGAGGGCATTCCAGCGTTAAGGTAATGGGGTGTAAGATGAAACTTATTATGAAAGGATATGTACAAGGGGTGGGCATTGACTACGTCAATACCGAATCTCATGAGAAACAAAATTCCAAAAGAGTGTGCCCTTCGTATTCTCAATCTACAGGTGGATTTCTTTTGGGCGGTGATCTTTTCGTAATCATCCAGTGTTTGACCAAGACTTGGACTCCTTAACGTGGGCGTTCCTTTCTTTGTCGTGGTCGCCGGTCGGTAGGTACTCAGTAAGAGTGCAAATTTGGGACTTCTTTAATAAAACCCTAAAGTGGACGTGTTGTATAAAAGAATATTTGGCCCCACGGTATGGTCGTGGGGACGCTTCTTGTCGTGGGCAGAGGATTACCGTGTGTTTTGTCACTCCTTTTCAAGTTGCACAATTGGAGTAAGTATTGATATTTAAATCGAATTATATATATTTTAGACGAACTTTATTATTTTTCGTTTATTTCTATGATAATTTTATATTGATTTAAATTACAAGATCCTCTCAGTATCCGCATTAATTTTACAATAGAGGCAAAACGAAATCTCTTGAAGCAAACCCTAATGACAAAGCAAAGTTATCGACTAAACAAAGTTGGGGTCGATTGTGAGTATCGACCGAGTCAACAAGGGAAAGAATAGATGCTACATCGATGGTTAAACATTAGTTAAAAATTAAGTAGAATTAAGTCAAGGTCGGATGGCGAAAGCTTTTGTCTCCGAGTGTTGGTGAGGCAATGGGTCGAGTCAATGTCGGTCAAGTTGAGAAGCATTAGAATTGGCTCGTGAAAATTTACTAAAATCAAATGAGATAAGTGCATTAGAAGTTTTAGAACTTGTCGCAAAAGTGCAATTGAATTTAAAACTTTCAAAATGTGTAATTAAGTCCTAAATTTATCACGAAAATGCAATTGAGTCTTAAAATTTTTAAAAAGTGTAATTAAGTCCTAAAACTTATTATGAAAGTGTAATCGAGTTTTAAAACTTTCAAAATGTATTATCAATGGAAAGACTTGATTTGATCAATTTGATAAGTTTTAAAAACTCGATCACATTTTTTGAAGATTTCAAGATTTGATTGCACTTCTATAACAAGTTTTATGACTTAATTGCATTTTTGAAAATTTCAGGACTAAACTGCATTTTGTTGATAAGTTTTAGGATTTTCAAGATACTTATCCCTGGTCAAATAATTGGAAAGAACGAAGGAGCGTTAGCAGTTAATGGAGTGAAACTCTCACACGGGAACACTCACTAAAGATGTAGATTGACCGCTGTAATTGCTTGTTCTAGTCAAACATTATAATGGTCCATGAAGAAGTCCTCGCAGTCGAGCTCCTATGTCATGCTCGGGACCAGTCATTAACATCAAATATGGAGTCCAAATTTGATTACAAATGAGTTGAAGTGGTTATTGAAAGAAGCTAGCCATCCATGGACGCATCAGGAGCACATCGAAGAGGAAGGGGACGTACGAACGCGGCAAAGCACAAGATTTTTTTTTTTTTTTTTGGTAAGGTAAGATTAGTATTGACTTTTAACCAAAAGAAACTTTACTGCAAAGCATAAGATTTATTTCCTTCACTTTCAATAAATTTACTTTCCTTTAACTCAACTCGAGTTCTTGCTCTTTTCTCGGTTATAATCATTTGTCAACCAAAGTACGAAGGCTGCGATGTGACTTCAGAAGTCGTCAATTGGTTTCACGAGTTCATGCTGTCAGATTGGCAATCGCTGTTGATGAATCTTGAGCAAACATAGGACATGAGGGGATCTCTAACGAGCGATCAAGCTTTCCAATGTAGTAACTTTTCCTTTAGAATGAAAACAACTAATGATTAGAACACCACGAACGTCTTAGAGTGTGGTCCATGAAAAAGTACCTTGTCGGACGAATAAACTAGATGACGGTTAATCTGAAAAAAAAAAAAAAGAAAAACTAGATGATGGTGATGACGTTGCATAATTGACCACATTATTGACAGGTTGACAGCATTGCTATGAGTCTCATCCATAGCGTTATCTGTTCATATTCAACAATAATAATATATCAAACTCATATCAACTGTTGATTATGCGAGCCTTGCATGGTTATTTCAAACTGTAGTATATAAAAGGTAAAAAAGAAAAACCTAGTCCAAGGAGCATGGGGGACATGTCGTTTCGCCCCTCGCGCTATGTCATTTCGATGTTTGTCCTATGAGCCCCTATTGCTCTACGACTCAGCCGAGGCCACCAGGAAAAGCCCTTTTTCTTCCGTTGGCCCCTCTCAAGTCACCCAACGCGGCCGCTCTCTGCTCCAACCTCCCTCCTCATTGCCAAAAAGACTATTGAAAACAAATGGGTCAACAAACAGAAGGAGGGCATTTCGGTCTCGAGGCGTCGAGGTATGAGATGAGACTTATTATGAAAGGATATACACAATGAGAGGGCATTGACTGCGTCAATACTGAATCTTTTAGGACATAAAATCCAAAAGAATTGTGCCCTTCTTTTCATCAATCTGTTGGTTGGTGGATTTCTTCTGGGCGGTTGATTTTTTTGGGTAATCATGCAGTGTTTGACCAAGACTTGGACACCTTATTGTGGGCGTTCCTTTCTTTGTCGTGGTCAATAAGAGTTCAAAAAAATGCGAGCATTTTTATTCTATGTTTTCAAAATGGTCGCCCAACAGTAGCTCTGAACACAAGGATTTTTTGTCAGTGAATTTTACATAGTTGTTTATTTAGGGATAAGTATAACATAAGAGCGATAATTTTTGTACGGCTCTCATTTGAAGATCATAACATTTTTTCGTCAGTATCTTATTAGAGTAAAATTGATTGTTTAAATGCCACGTTCGATAAATTATCCCACGCGGAACTTTTGCATTTTTATTACATTTTGATTTTTTTTAGTTTTTATCTTTTATTTTCCTTTTGTTTTGTTTTTCTCTGTGCGCCAGCCATAATATGCAAAGGCCCTAGGGAGGGTGAGGCCATCGTGTTGAGGGCCTTTGCAACGAGGCCGCTTGTGAGGGTGCCAAGGTCTTGGCCAGAGCTAAGCAAGGCTGCCTCGCTCGCAGCCAGTGGGGCCACGAAGGCCCTTGCTAGATTTAAGCGAGGTTGGCGAGATTTTTCAGTGAGGCAAATTATCGATGGCGCTTAAGTGGTACCACGTTGGATGATTGGTGTTCACGTCAATTTTTTCAGCAAGGCAAATCGTCGATGGTACTTAAGCGATCGAATTTTGAAACTTATGGTACTTAAGTAAGCAAAAAAATGTTATGACATACGAGTGAGCGTCAAGATATGACCACTCCTGCTGTACTTGTCTCATTTATTTATAATAATTGTTGGTTCTTCCCGTGGAGCAGATACTGACATTCATATCGAATCATGTAAATCTCATGTGCCCTTTATTATTTCACCGGTGATTTTGCATTGATTTCGATTGCAAGACCTTGTTAATTTCGGCATTAGTTTTAAAATAGAGGTAAAGCGAAGTCTCTTAAAGCGCGCCCTAGCGACAGAGCAAAGTTAAGGCCAACCGTGCGTATTGACTGCGTAATGCAACGTGTCGCGTGTCAATTAGGAAAGGAGTAAATGCTACCTCGACGGTCAAGCACCAATTAAAAGGCCAATAGAATTAAGTCAAGGTCAGACGGCAACGATTTTTGTCTCCAAGTGATGCGTGGATGGGTCGTATCAATATCAGTCGAGAAGCATTAGAATCGGCTCATGAAATTTGACCGAAATCAGATCGATGGGAAGGATAAAAGGGCTGGAGCAATTAATGGAGCGAAACTCTCAGACGGGACCATTCGCTAAAGATGTCGACTAACCGTTGTAATTTATTGTGATAATAGATATTTCTCTACTCTGTTTCTATCTATATATAGAATAGGTATTCCCTGGGACGGAAGGATTCGAACCTCCGAATAGCGGGACCAAAACCCGTTGCCTTACCACTTGGCCACGCCCCATTTGAATTTCTATTCAATACTACTAAACAGTAGATACTTATTTTGGTCGAACATTTGTGTAGTCCAATGAAGAAGTCATAGCAGTTGAGCTCCTTAGGCAGAAACAGTTATTACCATCAAATAATCTGGAGTCAAAATTTGATTACAAATGAGTGGAAATCGTTATTGGGAGAGGCTAGCCATACATGGAACTATTAGGAGCACATAGAACGTAGCAAAGCACAAGATTTATTACTTCCTTTGCTTTCGATCGATTTACTTTCTTGTAATTTATTTCGAGTTCTTGCACTTCTCTGTCGGTTGTCATCGTTTGTCAATCAAAGAACAAGAGATCTAAGGTGACTTCAGAAGTTGTCAATTGGGTTCCCGAGTTAAGGCTGTCCAATTGACGACCACTATAGTTGAGTTTTGAGTAGACATGTAATAAGGAATCTCTAACTAGGCATTTGAGCTCTTCAATGTAGCAACTCTTCTTTCCTTTTGCATTAAAAAAAAAAAAAACTAATGATCAAAATCATAATCTTTTTAGAGTTTGAAATATGAGAAAGTTATTTATAGGATGGATAAACTAGGTGATGGCGATGATGGGGCATAATTGACTATCTTATTGACAGGCTGACAAGGTTTTTATGAGTCCTATCCATAGCCTTATTTGTGTAGTACATGTGTGCAGGACACGGCCCATTGCTGGGGTGAGCGGTTTCGAGGTTCATGCAAATTTCACATGAAGTCTACTTGTTGGAATATATTCTTCATTTTTTTTTAACTTAGAACCTATCTCGTTACAAATCCAGAGTTTACCCATATTTCATTTATATTATTAATTAAATGATTGCGGGGAATTATTGTCTTTAATGATCACTTCTTGCTATATAATTAATCAACCATAACTTTTAATAAAGTAAAAGTCTCAATCATAAACTAGAAAGTTAAACTAGTGGTTCTAAATTATATACTCATCATCGAACGTCATGAAATAATATGAGATCACATGAAAACATAAAGGCTTTATTCGTTTTGCGGAAAATAATTTTCGGGAAAACGTTTTTGGATTTTCTGGGGTTTGTTTCACGGAAAATAAATTCATTGGGGAAAATGTTTTGCATAAAAGGAAATTTTTTTCTAAATTAGGGGAAAATGTTTTTCACTTTTGAAAAATAGAAAATATTTTCCTCCATTGATTTCTCTTATCTCACACCTCTACAATTCCTCACTCTCTCCTCCCATTTCTTCTTCTTCTTTTTTTCTTTTATTCGAATTATTTTAATTTCCTTTTTCTTTTTTATTTCTTTTTCTTTTCTATATTATTTCATCGAACGCTATGAAATAATATAGGATCACGTGAAGACATAAACTAAGATCAAGTTCCAGCTTTCACTACCCTAAAATCTATAACCTATCTATTGAAACATGTTTTCTAATTTTTGAAACTTAAAACCTAGTTTGCATACCTTTAAATCTAGAGTCGGATAAGTTTTCATTAGTTTAATTACCAAGTTCTACCTTTTTACCGTGCTTACGTCTACCCGGATGACGCATTCATCACTTAAACCATTTTTTTTTTTTTGGTGAAAAAGTGAATGAGGCCATTATCCTTTCATATAATTATCGATCGGATTCACCTCAACCGTCGATCACGTGGGGCCCCGCACAGTCATTCCAAACCGCAATATAGAAAAATTTAAAAGCGAAAAAACCTAATTCTCGGATTCTCGGATAACGATCGCACGGAAAGAAGAAAGACGCGAGATCCGACCCGAGGAGCACGGGAGATTACTCCGTCGTTTCGCCCCTCGCGCCGTGTCGTTTCGACGCCCCTCCTCCCCCTCCACCTGCTCCGCGATTCGGCTCGAGGCGAGTGACTCGGAAAAAGCCTCCTCCTTTTCCTTCTGCACGTTGCCGTTACAAAAACCCTCTCACTCCTCCTACGCTGCTGGCCGCCCGCCGCCGCCTCCTCCGCCGCTCCGACCTCCCTCCTCCTCCTCCTCCTCCTCCGGCCGCCTCCCCCAATCCCCATCCCAAAACCCTAGCAAGTACGTACCTTCTTCTCCCTTCCTTCATTCCTTCCTTACGCTCCGATCGCGTTCGATTTTTGAGCTGCAGACGGGAAGGCGGCCCCCCGTTCCCGCAACCGGCTCCCTCCTTCTCCGCTGCAGTCGGGATGAAGTACTCACGCGCTCGTTTTTCTTTCGGTTTCGCTCTCAGCCATGTCCGACCCCGCCGACGACGCCAAGCGCATCGAGAAGCTCTACGAGTTCGGGGAGCGGCTCAACGAGTCCAAGGACAAGTCGCAGGTCGATTCCTCTATTCCGTCGCCGCTTTGATTGGGGTTTGAGGTGGGCGGTTTGATGTGTGTTGCGGCGTCGTTTGAGCTGGTTTGCTCTTTTCTGTTTTTTTTGGTCTGGTGTGGGTGTGTCGGTTCTTGCAGAATGTGGAGGACTATCAGGGTATCATCGACGCTGCGAAGTCGAGCATCAAGGCGAAGCAGCTGGCGGCGCAGCTGATTCCGAGGTTCTTCAAGTTCTTCCCCGACCTGCGGGACGCGGCAGTCGAGTGCCTCGTGGATTTGCTCGAGGAAGAAGATCTCGCGGTGGGTGGTTTGGCTACTTAAGCGTCAACTCGATTGTTGATGTGCTTTTGTTTTGCTGGAGTCTGTTGTGGAGCGGCATTTGGTTGCTAAGATGTGGGGGTGGGTGTAGGGAGTTAGAGCAGGAAACATGTTGATATCGAATGGAATTATTTCCTCCAATTAGTTAACTGAGACTGGAAATAAATGTCCAGTTTGTTATGAGGAGTCTCGAATTTTTGGATTTTCTAGTTTTGTGTCGGCAAAGTCATGCTTTTACATTTGCACTAAACTGACTGGAATGCAATTCTGTTGTATTGTGCGGACATTGACTGCCCTTTCTTGTATTGGGGATGATATGAGGTTTGATGACTTAGCATGTTATGCAGGTCCGAGTGCAAGCCATTCGGGGGCTTCCACTTTTTTGCAAGGATACGCCCCAGTACATTCCTAAGATTGTTTACCTTCTCGTGCAACTCCTTGCTGCTGGTAAGTCTAGATTTCTTTCTGATTTGCTTATTTGTACATTGAGTGATCTCAATGGTTTACAATAGATCTGCTTCTTTTTTAGATAAACCTCGAACTAAGCTGAAGTCTCTGGTTTTATGTTGCAGAGGATTTTGTCGAGCGTGATGCGGTGCACAAGGCTCTCATGTCATTGTTGAGACAGGATGTGAAAGGTGATAATCCACATACCTGAACTCAATGTTGAAGTCTCCTATTTCATGCTCTTGAGCTCAGGATGTTAGCGTTTTTCCATAGTTTCACGTGTTGTCTGAGGTTAAAGAATGTATCAGAAGGGCATAGTGATGTTTGACTTCTTATACATGAATTTTGCGAGTTTGTTAGTGGATAATGATTTGCCAGGATTAAGTTGTGCATGGTTGTTGTCTATTAGGATGCTTTTCTTGCACGAATCATTCTTGTCTGTCATTTGAGAACTTCAGTTAAGCTCAACCATCTAATGGTAATATGAATGTTGCTTAGATGTCGAGGAGTGTATTATTATTGCCGTAGGAGAAACTATAGAATATCATTATTAGCATATTCCTTTTCCCAAAAAATAAGTGTTCGTCCATTTGGAATTTTATACAGTATATAATCAAAGTTAATGACAGTGGGAGTTAGAATTATATATACTGAACAAATGTTTCATTTCGGGAAGTAAATAAAAACGGTCGTAGATTATGTCAACCTCGATTTTGCAAACATGAAGGTGCCTTTTGAACCTCAAGCCAAGTATATAGTTAGTCCATGATTTTGTGTCCTGCTACCCTGCATTTAAGTAAGAAAAGGAGGGAGCATCTCATGTTATGAAGAACAAACAAAATGGATCAAATTCTGATCTACATTTCCCTTATAGTTTCAATCAGTACTTGCATGTCTTCTGCTGATTCTTATCAGTTTCAAGTGCAAAATTTGGTGCATGAGAATTGAGATCTTCGGTAGCATCTCAGACTAGTGGTCAGGCTTGTAATCATATGCATAGACCTTGCTTCTGTTTTCTTATAATTTACTTGGGCCATTCTGACATTGAATTAAATGTTTGTGGTTTTTATAGATAGCAATTGGAAATGCTCTATTTTAAACTTGTGGACTTGTTTGTTTTCTTTTCTCTTTCATGAAGATCATTCTTGCAGGATGAGCAGCATGAGCCTGTTTTGACTTGTCTGTTTGAGAACATTTTGAAGCTGATTGATTAGCAGAGATAAGCTAATGCTTGACATGCGCTGCTTTTTGTCGAACTTTTTGCTTGGTGCAGCCTCCTTGTCAGCCTTGTTTGGTCGCATTGCGAATGTCGATGAACCAAGTGCAGATGACTTGATTCGGGAGAAGATATTAAACTACATGAAAGATAAGGTTGGAAGGCTTGTTGAAAAAGATAAAATTTGACAGTTTTTGACGTCTGCTTCCATCATACATTGGGACATTCTCGTGTTATTGAAAGGTTATTTAGGACTAATGGACTGGATTTGCAGGTATTCCCAATAAAGGCAGAACTTTTGAAACCTCAGGAGGAGATGGAAAGACATATAACGGATTTAATTAAAAAGGTATGCTTTTCTGCTCTTTTTTATTTTTATAGTCCCTTCACTGATGTTTATTTCTTAATTGAGTGAATGTGCCTTAATAGAATTAGTCCAGACTTTTCTTATTGCCATGTCTCATTAGATGTGGCTGACTCATATTTCAGTGTTTGGAAGATGTAACTGGAGCAGAATTTAGAATGTTTATGGACTTTCTGAAAAGCCTAACTATATTTGGGGACAAAGCACCTCCGGAGCGCATGAAAGAACTCGTGGGGCTTATCGAAGCACAGGCAGATTTAGATGCACAATTCACGGTATGTGCCTGATTACGAACAAATTCTTGAGTGGTATCTTTGTTAGAAAGATAACTCTCTATTAATGGTTCTGTTACTGGGAACTTTAGTGGAGATGGTCTGCTTCTTTATCATCAATTATAGCTTTTTTGTTTTTCCATTTGTTGTTTTTCCATGTACTTGAATCCTTCTTTGATAGCAACAACTCATCCATCTTATGATGGTTGCTATTGACTTAAAAAGGGAGAAAAACACCAGAATGAAAACTGCTACAATCAGTAAATTCTGATTAGCCATATCAGTCTGATATGCTTTGCACACAATTTAATGGCCTATGGCCATATATGGGAGGATTATAATATGCCTTATGAGCTAGACTCTTGGTTAGATATATGGCTTCTCGCTGGTGACAATATATCCACTATTTAGGTCACTTCTATCAAGTAAAATGTTGCTAAGTACCCTATCTCAGATCAGTATCAGTAATAATCCGAATGTGCATGCATTGAATAGATTGGTGACTTATTATTGTCCTCTTAGAATTGATGAAGTCTTAAGTGTCAGATTATAATAATGCAATTTCACATTAATAGAAAAACCCAGGGAATTTCCCTCCTTTTCCAAGGATTGGGGAGGAAAGGGTTGGGAGAGAAAAGAAAGAAAAAAAGGGGGGGTGGGTGGCTAGTTGGAAGGGTGCACTAGTGGAAATATTAGGGGTGATACAAGGGCCTGCAAAGGACTAGTACCCATGTGGTGATATTTTCTGAATGGAAAAGAAACAGAATGTATAACCTTATGTAGCAGTCTAATCCGGCTGTTTTCTGTGTTCCTAAGATCTTTATTTCGTGAATTTATCTGTTTCTGAATATTTAATGAGAAAGTTCTTTTCCATTCTTTTATTTTCTAGTTGCTACGTGACCTCTTGTTATGGACATGCATATTTGTTCTAGATAACAACTAAAAAGGACCATGGAAGTCGTGGTAAGAGAGGTGACAAAGATAACAACTAAGCCCTTACTATGTGGTGTTGACTGCATTGATTTTAGAGCCCATTGTGCTTTTTATTTTGATCTATATCCATTCCTCAATAAGAACAAAAAAGCCGAGATTTTTCACTATACTAGTAAAGTCCATGATTGTGTCCTCTTTTTTTTTTTTTTTTTGGGGGGGGGAGGGGGTGGTTTCAGAAATGATTGTGTCCTAACATTCTCGTATTTATGGATAAGTAGAGAAAGGTTGGGGTGGAAGAGGTTGCCAAATCACTTCATAGAGAATTTCTTCTCTATAGACACTGGAGAATCAGTAGCCATTTTGGAGTGTATAGAAAAAATCATAGTACAGCAAAAGAGTGGCAGATGGGGTTTGTCCAGCTCACCAGCCTCCCTTGGAGGAGTTGGTTGTGGGCTAAGAGAACACTCATGAAATTTCATTTGAGGGAAGTAAAAGATATTGTTTTTGGGTGTTAATTATGAGAAATAGCTGAAGGCTGATCTCCGAAGTTTCTGACTTATGGAATTAAGGTTAAATTAAGAGGTTATTCATTCTCTACCCTGATGGCTATCTACCCATCCCTAACATTTTTGAATTTCTGACAAAATTGTCATTAAATCTTTTAATGCTTTATAACGACCTTATCTTGCTTAGTGGGATAAGCCTCTGTTTGTTCTTATTGTGATATCAAGGGATGATCTACAATGTTCAAAATGCAGGTCTCAGATACAGACCACATAGACAGATTGATATCATGTCTGTTCATGGCCATTCCTTTTTTCGTGGTAAGCTTTGTACTTTTGGTTGTTGTTTTAAGTACTGTCCATATTTAATCAGATTATGTCAACTTATAATGAACTTCGATGACAGAGGGGTGCGTCAAGTAGCAAGTTCTTCAATTATCTTAATAAGGAGGTCCTGCCTCTTTTTGATGAGGTATTGGTTAACTAACATCTGGTTGATCTTGCCTGCATGGCTTTGAAAATATAGATGATCGGCTGCACATGATTTACTCGTGTACATAGTCTTGTAACGTGTTTTGTTCTTTTTCTTTGCACTTGATTTCACATCCTTATTTTGTTAACCTTTTGGGTTTTTTTTTTTTTTCTAAATGTTTAACATCGGCCTTAGATTTTTGGCTTGGAGGTCATATATTTCATGATTGACTATGGCTCAGTGTGGATTCTTATATTGTACACTTCAAATTTTTGAAATCTTGGCATTTGAAGTCATTCAAATGTTTTATATTTCTGAAGAATAACAATGTTTCTAACTAATAGTCATGAGCCTTCTCCAAACAAATACACAGTACATCATTGACCCCCATAAGTGTGGGCCTCTTTGACCTAGTTTTCTCTTTGTAACAATAAGGAACCATTTGGAAGGTAATATTTGACAGAGTTTTTCCTGGCAGCTTCCTGAGGAACGAAAGCTAGATCTGCTCAAAGCTCTTGCTGAGATTTCACCTTACACGATGCCGCAGGATTCACGCCAAACTCTTCCTTCAATTGTTCAGCTTCTAAAGGTACTTATATTATGCTTTAAGAAACTGATGTAGGTCGATGAGTTTCAAAGTAGTGAGCCTAATTTGATTGAGAACTTGAAGAGAACTGATGGAGAACAATGTCTTCAAATGATCATATTTTCTTTAGGCTTCATATAATAAAGATTCCTAAGCTTAACACTAGTCACTGTGGGGAAATGAATACTAAACTCTTACTTGAATAGAGAAAACATCTCAGTCACTGTCTAATCATTAATTCTCAATTAAACACCCGTTCCCTAGGTCTTCGAACGATGTGTCAGACATTTGGTATCAGAGACATGTAACATCATAGGCTCCAGTGGAAATATGTATTTCTTCCTGTCTTTGTAATTTCCAGTTTATGTTGAAAATGCATTGGATACGTTAGTTATCTTGATGCAATATAGACTAGACAGAACACTGGCATTTTGTTTGTAACATAGGTTTTATGTGTATATCTTGGATCTTACTTATCATGTTTTTCTTTCAGAACTACATGCCTCGAAGAAAGACAGGAGAAGAAATGAATTTTACTTACGTGGAATGCTTGTTGTATGCATTTCACCATTTGGCACACAAGGTTAGTCGGACTTTCCCATCCTGCTTTGCCAACTTACAGCCAAAGTATATGGAGGTTTTATTCTGATAATGTCGCATTATAGGCACCAAATGCAACCAATAGTCTGTGTGGTTACAAGATAGTGACTGGCCAACCATCTGACAGGCTTGGGGAGGACTTCTCAGAACATTATAAGGACTTCACTGAGAGGTAATGATTCCTTATCATCTCCAGTTTAATTGAGTTTTAGGTTTCTTCTAATGCCAGGCTGTTTTTCATTTCCTGTCCAATGGATGTCACGCATGCATTGGGTATGGTTAATTGATTTCACGTTTTCAACAATGTTTGGTAGATTGCGATGCTATACAGCTTCTATGATAGCTTCTATATTAGTTGAAGGATTGACTTTTCCCTGAAACTAGCCAAAAGTACTGCAACATTTATGCTAAATTGCTCTTGCATGTTCCTTGTTAACTTGTTATCTTGCAATTAGTTTTGCTATGGCCACATAGAATTTTTGATTCTCCTCTTGCCTTTCATTTCCTCATGAATGATAAGTCAGAGGGAATAATTTGATCCGGGAGTTCTGATATTCATTGCAATTTGCTTGTTTTGGGTAAGTTGGTGTTTTGAAGTGTGTAATTTGTCTCCTGATCTTTCCATGGCTTTTTTGCTGCAGATTAACTACTGTTGAGGAGTTAACTAGGGCCACCATGAAAAAGCTAACTCAGGGAATGGCTGAGCACAATAAAGCAATGTCAGCTGCCAAGACCGATGAGGAGAAGAGTACCATTGTCTGTTTGTCATCATAATGCTTGCATCTTTTATTGTTAACTGGTTCTGCTCCATGCAACTGACACCACGTACTTTATGCAGAAAACTCAGAAGCAGAACACTACATCCGGACTGCGAACCTGCAATAATATCCTTGCCATGACTAAGGTGAATAAGTCAACTTATTACTGACTGTTTTTGTCTTCATGGCATGTGAGAACTAACTCTTTGTGGTTTATTGATTTAGCCATTGCATTCAAAGACACCTTCATTTATTGGAGACAAGAGCATCAGCCTCTCCTGGAAAGAGGCAGTCAAAGCTTCTGCACCTGCAACAAATACGGGGACTGGGTAGGAGAAATACTCCTCCTTATGTTTTTTTTATTCCTCAGCGAGTTTGTTATTGGATTTGTTTGTGGTGGGTTATATATCGATTCTAGTTGCTGATACTTTAGCTACTTCCCTCGTTAGTGACAGGTCTACATCTACACTAGGAAATCACTGTAATTATGTTGGTCACTGTCAAATATGTTCATGGAAAATTGATGTGAATGTCTTCATAGTTTGGTTATCAAAATATGACTGATTGTTCCAACTAACAGCATTGGTGACAAGTCCAGGAGGAGCAGAAAGATTGTTGAGAATGACTTGCATATCTTAGCTTTATCTTCTGTTCTGATGATCAATGGGGTCTCTTCTCGCATATCATCTTATTGATATCATCATTTATGCAGAGGAAAACGACCCGCTAGTGCTGTGAATGGTTCCGGTAATGCGGCATCAAAAAGGGACGTGGAGCGGGCGGTATGCAAAACCAGCTTGTCAATAGAGCATTTGAAGGTTTGTCCCAGGGTGGGCGTGGTGGTGGGAGAGGAAGAGGAAGGGGTTGGGGTGGACGTGGAAGAGGAAGAAATTATCGGTAGATTATGGCCATGCCTGATGCGACAGATGCGGAACTTTGTATTAGATATGAGGTCAGTAAGAGAAATTGTTACTGGTGAGAACGAAGTTTTGGATGTGCGTCAAAATATTTAGCTGGTAGCTTTGACCTGGATGCACATCACTGATTGTAATTTATTCAAAGCTAGTCGACATAGTTTGGTTTGAGCTACCTGCAGCCTTCAGTTCTACATTCACCTCCCATTAGTCAAATGAAGTAGATGCGTGCTCATGTAACTTGGGGGGACATTCGCCTCGCTTGTAGAGTGACATTGTTTGATTTAAGCTTGAATACAGACTAGTCTGATTGCATGATCAACAGACTGTGTGACCTATATCATTTGAACCCATTAATTATGTTGTTGGTTTAGACCTTAGAATATTTTCCGGTTGTCTGATTTTGCCTGCTTTCCAGTTGTTACCAACTTGAAGAATTACTTTGTTGCTGTACCTTATTCAGATGGTTGTGCATTTTGGATGACTTAGCGGACAGTTGCAGCAAAACGAATTGTACTAGTTGAATTTGGTTCACAATCTGACCGTTCTAGTTCCTAGTAAAGTTAAGTTAGAATAGAACGGCTTCCAAGAGCCTAAGATATAAGCCCTACACAGCTCTGATTTTCCTTTTTTCAAATATAGTTCATTCGACCATTTGGACAGGTTTACTTATAATTACTTGGAAGAGTACCTCTCTGTTTTGTTTGTTCTTTCTAGAAATGTTCAAGTTAGGTTGGAATAGAGCGGCTTCCAAGAACCTATCGATATAAGCCCTACACAGCTCTGATTTTCCTTTTTGCAAATGTAGTACTACCGTTTGGACAGGTTTACTTAGAATTACTTGGAATAGTACCTCTCTCTTTTGTTTGTTCTTTGTAGAAATGTTCTCCTGGGTCTTAGTTTCCATAGTTTATACGAACGCTAACTTTTTCCGTGTGGATCTAAATTCAGTTTAGCTAGTTGAAGTCCTAGGTTGTATAATATGAAGTGGGTTTGTAACCACGTCAATCTATATTTTGTTTTTCAAGGATAACCAATGCGGACAATTGAGTTCTATTCAAAGATTTTAACGGAAAATTACAGGTTTAATTACATTATTGCTTTAGTGAACCTTATCATCATTGCTTACGAAGCATCATGGTATACGGAACTCTTCTTTTAATAATGTGGAATTCAAGATTGCTGCAGAACATGTGCATTTATAGATAAATTAGTAACTAGAAAAAAAAGTAGATATGGCTCATACTAGTTGTACGAATTGCATTTTAATAGCAAATGTAAGCGTTACTTTTACGTATAAGGTGAATTTAGTTTTATAAGCTATTAAGTTATGTACATCTACTTTAGTAATTTATAAAAAGTCATCGCACTATCGTCTTAAGTAAGTAGCATTCATAGTAAGTTGGATAGGAATTTCTAATAACTGTATAGACTAGCCCAAGGCGATGCAACTTTATGACCTTAATCAATGTTTGGAGTTTTATTTATTGGTTAATTTATGGAAAATTAAATTATAGTTGCCGCTGATTTTTATTTTTTGGTCGGATTGCAGCTGACTTCAAATGAACAAGATATGAAACTTTTTCATGGGCTACTTTAGTTTCATTAACCATTGCATTATAGCATAAAAAAAATAAAAAAGAATTGTAGAAATTAGCACTGAAACACAACATCAAATGATGCGGGAGTGGGGTAAAATTAATTTCACCGCATTTACTTCGTGTTGATAACACTCAACAACTATAACTCCATACAAAACTCATTTTTATTTCCTAATTTGCCTTGGTGATCATGTATTGATATCTCCGAAACCTGAGCGAAGAAGCCTGTACTTGCTTGGAATGTCATGCGTGCTGATCTCCAATCCGCAGCTCAGGTCACCACTGTGAATCGTGTCGTTTCTTCTTTTACGAGTCATGCCGAATTTAGCATGCTGTCCGCACTAGGACACCTGTCTCACCCGCTGCCCCGACTTGACTGCCTAGCGGCCAACGATGAGGAGGATCATCGGAGTTGCCATGCGTGTGAGCAGGCTTCCTTCTTGCCATTCGGACGGTTGAGCGTTAGTACACTGCTGGATATTGCTTCGTCTGCCTAGTCACAACTAAGCCTGACGAGGATTCTGAGAATCCATCCTGCATTTTGCTCATTAGCATCTGCTCACATCCCTCCATTTTGGGACGAAAAGTAGAATCAAATGCAAAGCCTGCAAGGATGGATGCCACACGGCGCATATTCTTCATTCACGAGAGCTGCAACGAATCTGCCCCAGAGAAGCAACACCCCTCTCTTCATAATCAACCCTTTTTCTTGCTTTCGATCAATCGGTAGACCTCCAATGTAATGCCTGCCATCTGGTTTCCCCCTGCAGCGAATGCAATTTCAGCCTTCACGTGGACTGCGTGGCTATAACTCTATGTTCACAAGATCTGGAGGGCGAGAAAGGCTCAGTTTTTTTCCTCTTTATTTTTTTAACCATTTCGCCCATCAGCATCTACTGGTGTCCTTCCACATGAAGCTTGAAACCAGAACCTGGGTGTAAAGCTGAGAATAGAGCGGCATACTAGGTGGGGTCTATGCTTGTCTGGATTGCGTCTTCCATCTCCAATTCACTATCATCCGCTGCCGCTGGAGCTGGGTCGGATGAAGGATGGTGCGAGCAAGGTTCGTGATTAATATGTTAAAGGTTTAGCCCATGCCTGCCTGGAGAAGAGCTGCTCTTTTCTGCTCCGTAAATCATGTGCTGAATTGCCCTCAGTTATGCAACACACTGTTCACCCTGGTACATTCACTTCTTCCCGTATCAGGAAGGAAGGCTCACTGATGCATGTCATGAAGAGCGTCGACGCTGTCTTTCGCTACGCAGAATGCGACTTCGACTTCAACACTCTACGCTACGTTAATTGAAGACAATGCCGATGAGTACTATTGTAACCTTTGAGAGAAACGGACCTGAAACTGGGTGCTTCCGTCTGTGATGAATGCCCTTGCCCATTGATTACACATATCAAATGCGTCTTACCCACGGTATGCTTTCATCACAGAAATGCTCTCTCACTAAACTGACTTTAGCCAACAAACGGCCACAAGATACTGCCATTTGATGTGGTGAATAGCCCTGTTCTTTTTTCTTTTGTTATATCATATACAGACTCAATCTCCACAATAAATTATAATCAACAGAAAAAATGGCAATACCAAATTTTTTTTAAAGTAATGGAAGTACCTGAAGCCTTGATTTTGCTGAACTAGATGCATTTCTGCAGGAACAAGTGGACAGATCGAGCACACAATTGGAGGTACTCAAAAAAACACTTGCAATGCTAGTCTCAAAAAGCTGCAAGCGAAGTGCATGAAGTTAAAGAGTTGGGGAGGCTCTTATCCAGAAGGAAAGAATTAGGGAAGCAGGAGACCACCTTTTTGTTTGATGTTTCAACTGACGCCCTTACGCGAGTCAATTGGAATCACTGCCAACACTTGACATCTGATATTGTTATCTTCTGCAGCAAAAGCAGATAAATATCATATTTTGAGTGTAAGACTTGTGTGCTCTGTGTTATGAATGGGAGTATGAATGGGAGTATTAACATTGGGATGCATAATTTGATTATGAATAAACCTGTTAGGAAGCTTGCCAGTCTTATTAATTCCTTGAAAAAGAATATCAGGATTGTGTAGTTTGTTCAGACTAGCCTTGAGCTTTTGCATACTATCTATCTAGCTTTGCATTCATGAACTGTAAATTCTTTTCTAGCGCAAGAACATAGGAAAAGTTCGGTTCTAACATCTGCAGTCTACCAAAATTCAGTTATATTGAACTAAAGCCTCCCACAAAAGAAATCAAGGTTTCTTTTCTCACCTTGGCCCTGGCAACTTGAATCTCCTACTGAAGCAACAACTCATGCTCCTGCCCGAAAACCAAATTAGCCAGGGAGACAACATAGTCATGGCATTATTCAGATCCAAGAGCTTCTGGATACATGCAGGATACACCACAGAAGAAGCTTGTCTTTATAAATCTTATTTGCTGAAGCAAGTTGATGCATTGGCCGTGACAAGGATCTAGTTGTCACCTCTCGGAGGTTAAATGCTGACTATATGATGCAATCACCGTGTCATTCTGCAATGGCACACTTAAAAATTGTTATCACCAGAACAGTTAGTAAGCATTACCTGTGCATACAAGACACAGATGAAAAAACTGACATTGCTCATTTTGATTCTGCTAACTCTATGACGATAGAAGAAAGCTCTGATATTGCAGCGGTTCTCCCATCTCCAAGGCATCTATTTATCCTAGTTCATATGGATAAATAAGCAAAACCATTGTATAACAGCAAAGAGTCTGTAAAATAACACAAATAGAAAAGTTAAACTGGCCAAACAGAAAGTCACCAAGAGATTCGCCAGAAAAAGAAAAGTTAAAACTGTGACACACTCAATATTTTCAAAGAATTCAGAAGCTTTAACCTCAAGAACAATTTTGACTTTATTTTGGCAACTAGTAACGACCATATGACAACGTTTGACATGTGGCAATGTGATAATAAGGTGCTGCTATCTGAAAATGCTAGTAAAAGTGCCATTTTTCATGAACATGCCTCTTTTTCTCTCTTCGGTAAAGAAAAGACTTCCAAATCTTTTGGTCTAGTAGGATCTTAGGTAACCTTGAAACAACCAATAAAACATCTCCCCATTCTACTTGTCGCAATAATTGTCGAAGTATTTTTGGTCTTTTCAATAACATTTGCCCTTCCATTGATGGAAACAATTTTAAGTATCTGCCACCGAATTAGCAGAAGCATTTGACAGTGCCGCCATCTTAAGTTATCGAGTCGATCACCTACTTAGCTTCATTATTTGACTTAGTATCATGATACTCTCTTGGCAATCGCTTTTCACAATAAGCCTTTAGGCTTGTAAATAAATAAGAAGAGATCAACTTCCAAGGTCAAATCAAATGATGAATGAACCCACATGAAAATTAAAATAGATATAATTTGGACCTCCTACAGGAATATGTAGGGATTTGTGTGTGAGACCACAATCCACAAACCGACACATGGAACTCACCCTTGACTATGTAATGCAGAGGGGCCAGACAGCATGTCACAAAAGCAAGGCGAGGTTGAGCAACCTACTGCCAGTGGGACGCCTTGCCAGCCAGACTTCTAGAGAAGAGGAGTTTTGGTGAAGCCAAGTCGATTTTGGGCGACCAAAGCCTGCAACTGATGAGAAGTTCCTATGGATTAAAGGGTAGCATACATTATTGATGAAGTAGATAGAAACAATTGGCCAAGAAGGAAGAATGGTCAACCGAGAAGAGAATGATACCGTTGTCTGTGACATATGCTTTCACTGAAGATAAATCATCTATTGCTCTTTCCAGCATCCACGGCCCACAACATTTATCACACATTTTGCTTTCATTGGAGATGACGGTACCAAATTTTTTGCTAACATAATTTGATTTGCTTTATGATACCTGCAATCCTGCATATCTCATACAAAATGGCTAACCTTCAGAGTCCAGAGAAGAATTTATTACCATCTGCATCTAAATCATTGGTTTAGTCCTCAAATCACATCGCATATTTCTCTTTAGCTCTTCAAATAATGACATATGTGATTATGCTCCGAGGTTATATGCTTTCTCTGATCTGTTCTTGAGAAATTTCTCGTTTTGAGCACTCTACAATCACTAAGAGGTATCTATAAATACTCATCGTGAAGCTGTGCTATCATTTTATTTCCTGACAAACTTAGTCACTCATTGTCTGGAACACTAAGTCTACTATGGTAGAAGTAAGATGTGATCCGTGGATGGACACAAGAGGGAATGGCTTATCAAGGCTCGCCCATATTCCTAACAAACTTGGTCACAAGGAAATACGTGACCTCACCAGTCTAGTGATATATGCATTTCAATCAATATCTTGCATTTATATATGAAAGGCCTTCTCTTGCCAGTAGGATCCGTCAATTCTTACTGCACGGCCCTAGATTGCTTGTCCTCCCTATGAGGATTCTCAGAATGTGGCCATCCAACAAATGCTGATGAGCATCCGCTCACATCCCATCATCTTAGGATGAAAAATAGACTCAATTGCAAAGCCTGTGAGCAAGCAATCTTGGGGGAGGTCTACGGATGCCATGCGTGCAAATACTTTCTCCACAAAAGCTGCACCAAATCTCCCCCAGAGATGCAACACCTGTCTCCCCATGATCACCCTCTCGCTTTCGATCAATTGGAGGAGCTAAATGTAACGCCTGCCATGGTTTCCTACTGCAGTGAATGCAAATTCAGCCTCAACATGGACTGCACAGCTTTAACTCTATGTTCACAAGACCTAGAGGGCAAGGACTTGGTTTTTTACAATTTTGACCATCAGCATTCACTGGTCTTCTACATGAAACTCGAAAGCAGAATCAGGTGCAAAGCTTGTGAAGAGAACATACCGGGCGAGGTCTATGGTTGTCTTGATTGCCTCTTCTTTCTCCCCTGCACGATCATCTTCTCCTGCTGGAACTGTCATATGAAGGATGGTCCATGCAAGGCTTGTGATGAATGCGTCAGATGTTTAATCTAACGCTGGCTGGAACAGAGCTGCTCCTCAGTTATGCAACAACCTGTCCACCCCACACATCCTTTTTCTTCTCATATTAGGAAGGAGCGTTGTTGACATATCTTGTGAAGAGTGTCAATGCTCTGTCTTTCACTGCATGGAATGTGAAAACGACCTCAACTTTTGAAAGGCCCACTTTGAAACATTACCTCCACGAGCATATACTCTTTCTTATCTTAGTCTACTGAACTGTGCTTCCTACGCAGTGTCTCTGGTAAACTTTGCAGGTTAGACATTTATGGCCGTGTGCAGTGCAATCTGAGTGATCACAGATTGCCTTCCACTACAGTAAAAGATTGCCATTGACTTTCATCAACTCACACTTTACGCTTCATTCGTCAAAGAAGATACCAGTGAGTACTATTGTGACCTTTGTGAGAAGATAAGGAACCTGAATCTGGGTGCCTATGTCTGCAACGAATGCCCCTATCCATCGACTACTCATATCAAATGTGTATTGCCCACTGTGCACTCTCGTCACAAGTGCTATCTTACTAAACAGACTTTAGGCAACAAATGGAGACAATACCATGTGATGTGGTGAACGGCCATGTTCCTTTTTAACATCATATATATAGACTCATCCTCCATAATAAGTAATAATCGACAGAAAATGCTCTAATACCAAACATTTTTTTTAATACAGGTTACTGGAATAGTGTAAGTACCCGAAGACCCTGCTACTCTGAACTCCATGAAAATATTGCATTTAGTTGCAGAGTTTGGGAGGCACTTACCAAGACAAAAAGAATAGCTAGAACGCAGTAATGGTGTATATGGAACAGAGAGGAAAAAGCTGAGATCTTTCAATTTGATTTGGATCACTCAATGACGTTAGTGTTAGATCAAAGCTTTTGAAATTGTAGCTGTGCCCACGTTGCCAAGGGCATCTATTTGCCCCAGTTCATATGGATAAATGAGCAAAACCATAGTACACCAACAAAGAATGTAAAATGACACGTATGGATCCACTGGCCAAACAGAAAGCTACACAGAGATTCACCAAAAAAAGAAGGAAATCTGCAATACTCAGCAATGTGCTTTCAAAGAGGTCAGAAGCGATAACCTCAGGAACAATTACCACCCTTCATATGGCTACTGCAAAAGACCATTCTACTTGCCGTAACAATTGTTGAGGTATCTTCAATCTCTTCGATAACAATAGATCGCGATTTCTTTTGAGGGCTAGCTTAGCTTAAACAGATCTAGTCGCTACAAGGTCCATCACTGTTCATGGCTAGGAATAGGAAAGATACATAGGTGGTTTTTACCTGTTCCCTGCTCTCCTTTCTTATGGTCCGGAGATAATTCGATGCCAAAGGCTTGCGATTTTCTTATGGACTCAGATAAAGTCGCAACAAGCCGCAAGCGCCTCCTAAACAAAACTGGCTAGCTTCCTAAAGTATTTATTCTTTCGTTTTAAAGTGTAAAACTTTTATTTAGAGAACAATCAGTACAAGGTTACTTTACCCTTTTTTCTACTTTTCATGATAGATTGGCTAAGCTAAGGAAAACGAAAAAAGAAATAGCATTGAAATCCATTTTTATTGACCAATTAGAATTGCCTCACGGGACCTATAATTGCCTCAAAAGGTACAATATACATACATTATTTGATCTTTTGAATAAGAGTCAAGAAGACCTTATGAAAATGGAAAATTTTCGCATAGAAGATGTAAAACAGATATTGAACAGTCTAGAAATAGAAAAAGCCAAGGAAGTAATCAGATACATATCGGCTTCTCTCTCATGGATCAAGGATCCTTTCATTCATTCAATACCTCCCATAAGAACCATATTCTGACTTTTATCTGGAGAATATCCAACAATAGCTTCCATTGAATGAATAATTGATCCGGATCCTAAAAACAACAATGCTTTTGAATAAGCATGAGTAATCAAATGAAATGAAGCGGCTCGATAAGACCCTATACCTAGAGCTAACATCATATAACCCAATAGAACAGAAAGGATAGTGATGACGAGGCGGAGTGAAAGCCCAAGCCAAGTGCCTCAAGCCGATGAGAGGTCTTCATCATGTTCGAGAATTTCGAAAGAAGAGCTGAGAGTGATTGACCTACTTTATCCAAGCAAGGAACAGAACAACTATGGCCTTCAGACTTGCGGCCGGACAGGCGGCTCCCCGACCCGGGGCTGCGAATGTGGCTGGCCTCTTCTAAGCAACATGAGAGACCGCGCCGCCGGACAGTTGATCATGACGACGTATACGCCATATAGCCACAGCCAAAATTTTTGAATGAGGTCGCGCAACAAACTCACGGAAAGCAACAGGAACAGCACCAATAACCAGGGCACAGAGTGGGCAGAGTCGTGGAGTAGCAACCACACGAGCGAAGCCACCGAGATCGAACCAGTGATGTCAACGAGGAGGTGCGATAATGCCCCATCGCAAGGAGGAGCGCGGCCGTCTAGCGGGGGTGCCCCATTAGGGACATGCAGCAATAAGAAATGCACGAGCAGGGTGCAGATGGCGATGCCGGTGGCCATTTGATGAGCTTCCAAGGGCGAGATCGACTTGGCTTGCCATTTCACTTGCATAAAACTCAGGCTGCGTTTGGCAACCACTTTGCCAAGGATCTTTAGCCCCCTAAAGGCCCTTGGGCCAAAGTAAGAGTGTTTGGGAAGATTTTTTTTACTTGCTTTTGGGAAAGGCCAGCCTTCCCTAGGCTGAAAGCCCAAGGCACCCTGTGGCTGCCTTGGGCATTCGGCCTTCTCGGAAGGCTGGGGGAGAGAAAGACAATTTTTTTTTTCCACAAATGTCCTCAATAACATTTCGTTTTTCCGGTTTTGTCCTTGTGACTATTCACCTTCTTCTTCGTTGAGGTTGGCTGGCGAATTTGCGCGAACCTGCAAGGGCTGGCGACGAGCTGGACAGAGGTCGGTGTGTCACGGCAACCGTCGGCGGCCAGTCGCGTGACCTCGGCGACCCCCGCGAGTCGCGTCGCCGCGACCGCCGCAACCCCGGCGACCACTTGCAACCCCGGCGATGCCGCAACCCCCGCAGATCGGGTCACCGGAGGTCGCCGCGCGACCTCCGGCGACCCAAATCGAGCGATTGGGATCGCACAACTGGGTCGCGACGATCCGGGTCGCGATTGAGGTCGCCGCAGCCGGTAAGCCGGGTCGCCGCGACCCTCGCCGGACGATCGCGCGACCCGCCGCGCCGTGACCTCCGTCGCCGGGGGCCTCTCGATCCGGGCCGCGGCGACCCTCGCCGACCGCCGCCCCTCGCCCGCCTCTCGCCGGGACCGCCGCCCCTCGCCGGCAATAACAGCCAATCCTCCTTTTTTTCCCCTTTTTTTAATGACAAAAGTCTTTTGCACGTTAATTTGTCCAAACGGTATTTTGCTCAAACATATTTCACAATGAACTTTCATAAATACGATTTACCAAACACAATTTGCATTTCCAAAAACCCCTTTAGCTCAAAGGTCTTTACATTTTCTCAAGGACTTTCCCCAAAAGTCTTCCCAAACGCATCCTCAGTAGGATAGAGATGATGGCGATAAAACTCATGTCGCCGTTTAAAGACGAAGCAGGGGGAGTATTTAGTGGAAAAAGATAAAGCCGATACCACTACGACGTGAAAGCTTTATAGAAGTAGTCAACGAGTTTGTCGGAGTTCTCAACGAGTTGAGACGTGGGTACGATACGTCTCAACTCGTTGAGAACTCCGACAAAAGTAGTCAGCGAATCACATTCAAAGTTTCGGTAAGTCCAACTAGTTGAGAATAGTTATCATAATAGGTTGAGTGCCCGCTGAGTTGCCTGGTTTGTCCAATCACATTCAAAGTTTGTCAGAGTTCTCAACAAGTTATGTACCAAAATAGTTATCATAATAGGGTGAGTGCCCGCTGAGTTGCCTGGTTTGTCCAATCACATTCAAATTTAGATCGCTAAATTCGCTCGCGCGGCGGGACGTAGGCAGGATGAGAAGAGAAAAGCCAGCCAAATTTTATGATAAAAAAAAAAAAAAAATAGAGAAAAGCAGCTGGCGGCGCAGCTGAGGTAAGAGATGTTGATTGGCTAGTTGATGATTGGTAGTGTGAATGACTTTTAGCAATGGGGAGTAAAAGTCGTCCCTGTATTTTAGTCCAATGTGGGGGACCATCAGGGGATCATCCACGCGACCTCATCTATTTTTTTTTTTTTATCATAAAATTTGGCGACTACAGGTCAAGCTTAGCTTAGTCAATCTATTTTAAAAAGAATACAGGTCAAGCTAAGCTTTTCCTTTCTGTATTATTTTACTCCCTATATTATTTTTTAAGATGAGGTCGCGTGGATGACTTTTCTCCCTGCCTTTATCCCCACGACACCCTTGGGCCTTCTTATAACGAGGTCAAGCTTTTCTCCCTGTTATATGTCGTGGGAAGGGACATCCATTCCCATTCCCATCCAATTAGTTGATGATTAGTAGTGTGAATGGGAAGGGACATCCTAATTGGATGGGAATGGGAATGGATGTCCCTTCCCATTCCCATCCAATTAGACTGGTGAGGTCACGTACTTCTTCTTATAACCCGGAATTGACCTCGGCAAACAGAAGTACAAAGATCCAACACGAGCTCAGCAGACAAGGACCCCCGAAGACCACGGCCGCTTCAAGAAATCGAGGATTTTTTACACTACTAATCATCAACTAGCCAATCAACATCTCTTACCTCAGCTGCCTTCGTACCCACGTCTCAACTCGTTGAGAACTCCGACAAAAGTAGTCAGCGAATCACATTCAAAGTTTCGGTAAGTCGTCCGCCTCGTGGGCCCACGTCACACACAACCTGGACCGTTGGATGCTGGGCTAGATTGCCGGCCTCGGACTTGTTAGGTTTGTCCGTGGGAAAGTTCTATTCATTTTTCCCGGGTTATAAAAGACGGGCCCGAGCTTTCCACGTCGTAGTCCACAATATACTCCCCTGCTTCGTCTTTAAACGGCGACATGAGTTTTATCGCCATCATCTCTATCCTGCTGAGTTTTATGCAAGTGAAATGGCAAGCCAAGTCGATCTCGCCCTTGGAAGCTCATCAAATGGCCACCGGCATCGCCATCTGCACCCTGCTCGTGCATTTCTTATTGCTGCATGTCCCTAATGGGGCACCCCCGCTAGACGGCCGCGCTCCTCCTTGGAAATTGCATATGCATTGTATGTCTTATATGCTTCATCCTCATTAGCAAATGTCATGCCAATTCTAAATTGAAATTCTTTATCAATATTATGCACAATGATATTATCCTTTGCGGCCTCTACAAATTTTTCAAAGAAAAAATCCAATCATTTAAAGAAGGCAGATAAAGGGAAAACTAACTTTAATTCTAAAATAATGAGTCATACCCATTTATCCTTAGAACAAGTTGAGCTAGCAGCAGAGTACTCACAATAATCTGTCAAAAAATTGTACAAATGTAAGTTAGTGACTTCAAAATATTGTGAACTGTGCATATTTCAGTCATAGTAGAAAATGCCATACCCACTTATATATGGGGCACTCCTGGTTTTCTTCTGACTCTTGGTTTTGCAGCCAGCATGAACTTTACTTCCTCCAACTACAAGCTCAACATACCACCATGAACAACCTTGCCATTACATAATGAATTCAGTAGAAGAGTTTCCCAAGATACAATGCGCTGCTATGACAAAAAGAAGCTGGTCATGTAATTGCTCTTTTGGATTTAATCTTTTGTGGTAGAAATTTGGGTGTCTTGCACACAAGTCACTATGAAAATTATTATCTAGGAGAGCGAGTTTACCTTTTAAATTTTCTCCCAAAATCTGCATCATATCAAACAGCACTGTTCAAAAAAACAATTAGTGCTCAAAGCTGAAGTTATTAGGAAGAAGTACATAAATAAAAGTGACTTTTAACCAAATGAACAATGGACACGCGCTTCTCTTATTCAAAAGTTTCCAGTGCTAACATCATAAGAGAAGGCAATTTAGATCAAATACCTCGTTGGCCATTTCTATTGGATGTGCTGCATATGCTTCTCTGTAAGAAATAGCTTTTCTGACACGCTTTCTTAAACCAAGAGATGCTTCCTCCTCACGTTGATATTTCTCCCATCTACAAAACACAAGTGATCATAAAAAGCATTAAAAGCAAGAATCTTGAAAGATGGAGGCCCATATTTTCTCCTTACTTATAGTTACAGAACAATCATTCTGTGTGAATTCATCTAGTAGGCAGATTTCCAACATAGATATCTATGCACAAGCACTGATTACATTTGACCAAGCTATCAGATACTAATATGCAGCCTCTGATCAGTTCTAAATGGGTTTTAGATTAAGAATGTGAGAGATATTCTATAGGGCGTGTCTACAATGGTTATTCCTTGTGGAGCTCATGATTTGACTTTTAATACTAAACACCTCAAATCTATGAAAATTATATACATATATTGATGTAGAATATTCCCTGTTACTTGTTTTAAACTTAGGATAATTATTTTTTCTTGATGGAAGCCGAGCCTTGTTATCGTCGTGGATGGTTGCATAGACTAAAACAACTTTTTGGTTGTCGCTGCATATGTCCATCAATTTCTTTCATGTATGCATGCTTGTGTGCTGCATCACACATTTTGCTCTTATGTGCACATCATGTATATGCATTTATATATGCAACCAGACAAATATGCATGCAAGTACATATGTATGTATGCTAGTGCACAATAAGTACCTTTACATCAATTCCCGTCCCAAACATAATTCGACACGTAAAACAATTTAAGTTTATGAGTCCTACAAATGAAAGACAGAGAAAAAGTTGCCAATATTGATGCGGTTCAACAATCGACTCTAACCTTGTCAGCAGCCAATTGATTTCCAAAAGCATTCATCAAGTCAGAAAATTCGGTGAATGAGAGCTTCCCATCTTCATTGTAGTCCCGCGGGAAAAATTAAAGGGTTAACCTGTTAAAAAAATTGGACCGACACAACAGAAGGCGTACTTATTTTAAGAGGAAAATTGAAATGTCCCCGTGCACAAGGTTCTGAAGTTGTAGGTTTTAGGGATGGTTAGATGTACTTATCCTTACCCCTTACTTTTGCAGAGAGTTTATTCCATGACAAATCAACCTAGCTTGTCCTCTAACAGAAAGACCTACTTATGAGAGGGGAAAAATACAGAATTCTCTGTTGTGTAGATCAATTTCCAAAAGCACTGAAAAATATCCTAATTATGGCATGGTGGTCAGACGCTCCAGTAGAAAAATGTGTGACTGGCGCTTGGGGCATTCAGATTGAGAGAGAGAGAGAAGAAACAAGAAATGTTTCTGCTATATGTGTCCATCTGCTTTTGTTAAGTGCATTTTGTGTCTACGATTCTGGATGGTCCTGTGCCAATGTAATAAAAGTCTATGTACCCTCATGCACATGGACATGGCTGTTTGCATGCATCCATGTGGACTACTCCAGCCAAAAGTTTTGGATAACCCATGCTATAAACAAATGATCTTGAGTAGCTATATCCTATGTGACATTGCAGGATTATGAAGAGGAAGAATTTGGATGCCATCGTAACATGGTCAACACCTTCCAGCTACTTGATTTTACATACATAAAATTGGTTTTTAGCAAAGTGTCAAAACACAGCATGTCAAGCAACCATGATGCACAATTTTCGTTTTCACTTCTAGCAAGAACCAAGTCTAAAATTAACTTAAGATATGCAGAGGGAGATACCTGGGCAGGCTATCAAAAGAATGGCCAGTTTAGTACAGGTTTCCTAGACAACTAATGATATAACACAATTTGAAGATTCAACCATAATTCCCAACTTATGGGTGAAGCGACCAAGTTCGATTCAAATTTATATCTTCAACTTACTTCTAAATAGGATGTCACAGGATTGAAAAACTACATAAGTGTTAATAACTTATGCACATGGAAGGAATATGCAATAAGAAGCTATAATAATAATAATGGTCTGTCACAACACTCAAATATCTTGGACTTCTCATATTCATAGCTTCAGTACCACCACTGAAATAATGACCTTATTCAAGTTTCCAAGCAAAAGCTTAAAAAAAAACAAAAGGAATTACACAGCTAGTGTGCCTTTCAATCTAACCGAGTTGAGTGTCTACCCATGTAAAACAAAACGAAAAGGAGAATTTCAACCCTTAGCCATCAAGTTTTGATGAAACATAACCTGTATTTACCGTCTTCCATCCGGTGACGATCATCCAGATGAAAATTATTGGACGGAATTAATAAACTCACAAACTATTGAAGAGATAGCAGTATAAGAAGCTTAACCCTCCACACTAGAACTTTCTACTTAGATTAATGATAAGAAAGATGATGGTAGAATATACTCCGGTGGGAATGGCGGGACGTGACTTGCTTCAGGAGTCAAAAGGGCCGATGAAGAACTCTCCCCCTCAGCCTCCTGATAAGCTATCCAACTTTGCCTTGACCTAGAAGCCAAAGCAGCCACTATCACCAAGCCTCCATGCTTCCTGAAACAGAGGCAATAGAAAAGAAAAAAAAGCCAAAGGAGAAAGAGAGGTCTCATAGTACCCATACGCCTCTCTCTCCTCCACCACAATATCCCTCGCGGCCGTCACGGCGTCGCCGAAACCCCAAAACTTAGCACCACCACCAATATAGCCTCGCAAACCTCTTTTGCTTCAAAATCCTTGGCTACGTACTCGAGCCCGATATCGGGACCGAATAAGGAGTAGAAGACAAAGAAGCTCGAGAGGCCGCCGACGGCCAGCAATTTCGGAGCCGCGGCCGGAAAGTCGATGACGGTGACGAGGACAGAGGCGAGGAGGGAAGCGCTTAGGGTGAGTGAGAGGGCTCGAGACAGAGAGGAGGGGGGTGCTTGGGGTGAGTGAGAGGGCTCGGGATGTGGAGAAGAGGAGTGCTTGAGGAAGAGAGAGGCCTCTCCTTCTTCGCCGCGCCGTCGACCCCGCCCAAGTCCGCCTGCATCTCCCTCGCGAACGAGCGGGCCAACGTCGTGGACAGCGCACGGTCGGCGGGAGCCCGGTGCCACTCGGGAACGAGACCGAGATGCCGAGGCGATGACCAGCCGACTGTGCAGAGGCGGAGGTCCGGAGGCGGAGGCGGAGGCGGAGAAGGAAAGGAACCGAGGCGGAGGCGGAGGTTCAAGGCGGAGGCGGAGGCGGGAGAGAGGTGGGACGCGCGGAGAAGGGAAGGAAGGCTCTGAGCGTTCTTGGTTCTTTTAGAGGAGAGAGAACCTGCCCATTCAAGTGAGGAGAGAGAGAAAGTTTGAGCGGGAGCTGTCGTTTCTTCTACAGTGAAACCGAGCCGAGCCGAGCCAGCCGAACTTGTCTCATTTTCGAGGGGGTCCCGCTCGGGACAGGTGTCGGCATCTGAGTGGTTCATGCGCCCCAGGTCAGCGGATGACGTGGCGCACAATCTTGTCCATCATCCAACGGTCGAGGTCACGAGAGAGGTTGTGTGTGACGTGGGCCCACGAGGCGGACGACTTTTCTCCCTGCCTTTGTCCCCACAACGCCCTTGGCCCCACCTCACCATCTCGATCCTTGCACCGTGCCGTGGGCATACCTGTTCTTATATCCTTGGACGACGAATTTTCAATAATCGGGCTGGCAACAAATAACAAATAAGAGCAAAACACGAAGCCCAAGCCCAAGCCCAAGCCCAAGTGTCTCGTTAAAGCCCTTTCTTTGGTCTCGCTTCAGTTGATGCCGTGGTAACTGGTAAGGGAATTACTAGACGAAAAGAGAGGAATAGATGAAAACAGAGTCTGGCCAAGAAGAACACGAAAAAATAAAATAAAAAAAGAGAGAGAGAAGGAAATCAGAGTCCGGAGAAACTGAGAAAAAGACAGAGGAGACAAAAGGGGGCTCTTGCTGCATGCACCGGATTAATTCTATTTCTTTTGGCAATCGGTAAGGATTCGAAACTTTTATTTATCTAATTGAAGGCGTTTTCATAATTAAGTCATAATATTAGGTTTTGTATGGATTCTATGTTGCTAGATTGATTCTAGAGATTATTAAGCTATGGAATTATGTTGCAAAGAAATTTTAGGGTATTGCAGAACAGGAATTCAGGAAACTCAATATAGGTTTATGATTTGATTGGGATAGATTTTTAAAATTTTGCACATTGATAGTAACAGTTTTCAAAATTGCTGTATTTGGCAATGGATTTCACCCTTCTCTGACCATCTTTTGGCTTTATGGTCTCTTAGTAATTCGCAAGAGTTTTCTCTTGAAAGTAAAGCTCGCTTGAATTGGAGTTTTAACATGTCATTCACTCTATTTGCAAAGTAATTGATCAAAGGTTTTTTTTTTTTTTTTTTGTCTGGTGTGGGTGTGTCTGTGTCGGTTCTTGCATAACGTTGGGGACTATCAGGGGATCATCGACGCCGCGAAGTCGAGCATCAAGGCGAAGCAACTGGCGGCGCAGCTGATTCCGAGGTTCTTCAATTTGGATTTTATTTAGAGATGGTTGTTATCCTCTACAAATTTATAAGCTCGTGTCTTGAAAGTGATTGGGATTTGATATGTCATAAGTTTTGAAAAGTATTGCACAATATGATTTTTTTTTTTTAATGAAAAAGTAATGTTTCACAGATTTCGCTAGGAAAGTTCCTGGAATTCGCGGAACCGTGTGTCTACAGGTTCGGCTAAGCTAAATAGCACTCCCATTGCCCTATACTTTGCAGTATGAATCGATACCTGCAGAGCAGGTTTCGGCAGGATATTAGGTAGGATAAGTGCCATGAAAGTCTTAAAATTTACCATAAATGTACAATTGAGTATTAAAATTTTCAAAAAATATAATTAAGTCTTTAAAATTATTAAATTAATCCGATCGAATTTTTCATTAACTGCACTTTTGAAAGGTATAGGACTCAAATGGACATTCTTAACAAATTTTAGGACTTTGTTGTACTTTTTGAAAGTTTTATGACTCAATTGTACTTTTATAACAAATTTTAGGTACCTATCACATATAACAAATGCTCCCCTCACTCTAAAACATTGCATACCATAGGGCCGTGCTCCATCTTGATTTGGCCCATTATAAACATAGATATCGCCTATAAACGCATTTCGTGAGAAATAAATGCTATCCATGTTTATAATCATCATCTACCAATCAAGTGATTGAAGGAAAAGATGGGAGAAAATACGACACTACCACCGCGTGTTCGTGGCGGTGGGGGCTAAAATTCTAGAGAATAGGATACCTTTTCTTTTTCGAAAGACTGATTAAGATGATGTCGAGTATTAGATGCCGATGTCGGAGAAACTTTTCAGGGAAACCTGTCGGCAACTACCACCTCCCTCGTCCCTCGAAGACCAAAAAGCAAACGAGCTCGCCGCGTGCATATATGTACATGAAATCCATGGTCATTGTATCCATCATCACTCCACGAAATTCGAACGTTACCCTTTTCGCGGCTAACGCAACACCAAATTTCAGAGTTTTTTTCTCGTCTTTGCCATTTGCATTGTGCTGCCACCCTGTCTCGTAATAGGATCGCGAGCCTGTGTCTCTTCCTAGCGATGACGAGCATTCTCAGGGGCGACTGCAACGCCCGCTACGAGGTCTCGATCGACTTGCCCGCTATGCGCAAGTTCACCAAGCAATGGCGTTTGGCATTCGCGACCATCTATTCCTCCCGAGCCATCAATATCTCTGCAAAGATAACCAAGAAATTCCCTAGAAAATCTCCTTCTTGCACTTCGATTTCGATCTGCGATGAGGCTCAGAGTGCTTGTTCCGATCGACCCTGCTCCTTCAAGATTGATCAGTCACGGCTCACCAAGCTGGTCAAGGAAAAGGACCTCCGCCACCTCCAGGAATTCGGTGGGGTCAAGAAAGTCACCTCAACACTCGAAACTGATGTCTCGGCTGGTATAAGTGGTGACCCCGATGACGTCTCTGGCAGGAAAAATGCGTTTGGCGTCAACTCGTACAAGAAGCCGCCTGCCTGCGGGACACGGCCGTCGAGTGCCTCGTGGATTTGCTCGAGGAAGAAGCTCTCGGGGTGGGTGGTTTGACTACTTAAGCGTCGACTCGATTGTTGATGTGCTTATGTTTTGCTGGAGTCTGTTGTGGAGCAGCATTCGGTTGCTAAGATGTGGGGGTGTGTGTAGGGAGTTAGAGCAGGAAACGTGTTGATATCGAATGGAATTATTTCCTCCAATTAGTTAACTGAGACTGGAAATAAATGTCCAGTTTGTTATGAGGAGTCTCGAATTTTTGGATTTTCTAGTGACAGGCAAAGTCACTAGTTTGCCTGTCATGCTTTGTGTCGGCAAAGTCATGCTTTTACATTTGCGCTAAACTGACTGGAATGCAATTCTGTTGTATTGTGCGGACATTGACTGCCCTTTCTTGTATTGGGGATGATATGAGGTTTGATGACTAGCATGTTATGCAGGTCCGAGTGCAAGCCATTCGGGGGCTTCCACTTTTTGCAAGGATACGCCCCAGTACATTCCTAAGATTGTTTACCTTCTCGTGCAACTCCTTGCCGCTGGTAAGTCTAGATTTCTTTCTGATTTGCTTATTTGTACATTGAGTGATCTCAATGGTTTACAATAGATCTGCTTCTTTTTTTAGATAAACCTCGAACTAAGCTGAAGTCTCTGGTTTTATGTTGTAGAGGATTTTGTCGAGCGTGATGCGGTGCACAAGGCTCTCATGTCATTGTTGAGACAGGATGTGAAAGGTGATAATCCCCACACCTGAACTCAATGTTGAAGTCTCCTATTTCATGCTCTTGAGCTCAGGATGTTAGCATTTTTCCATAGTTTCATGTGTTGTCTGAGGTTAATGAATGTATCAGAAGGGCATATTGATGTTTGACTTCTTATACATGAATTTTGCGAGTTTGTTAGTGGATAATGATTTGCCAGGATTAAGTTGTGCATGGTTGTTGTCTATTAGGATGCTTTTCTTGCTCGAATCATTCTTGTCTGTCATTTGAGAACTTCAGTTAAACTCAACCATCTAATGGTAATATGAATGTTGCTTAGATGTCGAGGAGTGTATTATTATTGCCGTAGGAGAAACTATAGAATATCATAATTAGTATATTCCTTTTCCCAAAAAATAAGTGTTCGTCCATTTGGAATTTTATACAGTATATAATCAAAGTTAATGACAGTGGGAGTTAGAATTATATATACTGAACAAATGTTTCATTTCGGGAAGTAAATAAAAACGGTTGTAGGTCAACCTCGATTTTGCAAACATGAAGGTGCCTTTTGAACCTCAAGCCAAGTATATAGTTAGTCCATGATTTTGTGTCCTGCTACCCTGCATTTAAGTAAGAAAAGGAGTGAGCATCTCATGTTATGAAGAACAAACAAAATGGATCAAATTCTGATCTACATTTCCCTTATAGTTTCAATCAGTACTTGCATGTCTTCTGCTGATTCTTATCAGTTTCAAGTGCAAAATTTGGTGCATGAGAATTGAGATCTTCGGTAGCATCTCAGACTAGTGGTCAGGCTTGTAATCATATGGATAGACCTTGCTTCTGTTTTCTTATAATTTACTCGGGCCATTCTGACATTGAATTAAATGTTTGTGGTTTTTATAGATAGCAATTGGAAATGCTCTATTTTAAACTTGTGGACTTGTTTGTTTTCTTTTTTCTTTCATGAAGATCATTCTTGCAGGATGAGCAGCATGAGCCTGTTTTGACTTGTCTGTTTGAGAACATTTTGAAGCTGATTGATTAGCAGAGATAAGCTAATGCTTGACATGCACTGCTTTTTGTCAAACTTTTTGCTTGGTGCAGCCTCCTTGTCAGCCTTGTTTGGCTTGGAGGTGTGGATTCTTATATTGTACACCTCAAATTTTTGAAATCTTGGCATTTGAAGTCATTCAAATGTTTTATATTTCTGAAGAATAACTATGTTTCTAACTAATAGTCATGAGCCTTATCCAAACAAATACACAGTACATCATTGGCCCCCATAAGTGTGGGCCTCTTTGACCTAGTTTTCTCTTTGTAACAATAAGGAACCATTTGGAAGGTAATATTTGACAGAGCTTTTCCTGGCAGCTTCCTGAGGAACGAAAGCTAGATCTGCTCAAAGCTCTTGCTGAGATTTCACCGTACACGATGCCGCAGGATTCACGCCAAAGTCTTCCTTCAATTGTTCAGCTTCTAAAGGTACTTTTATTATGCTTTAAGAAAACCGATGTAGGTCGATGAGTTTCAAAGTAGTGAGCCTAATTTGATTGAGAACTTGAAGAGAACTGATGGAGAACAATGTCTTCAAATGATCATATTTTCTTTAGGCTTCATATAATAAAGATCCCTAAGCTTAACACCAGTCACTGTGGGGAAATGAATATTAAACTCTTACTTGAATAGAGAAAACATCTCAGTCACTGTCTAATCATTAATTCTCAATTAAACACCCGTTCCCTAGGTCTTCGAATGATGTGTCAGACATTTGGTATCAGAGACACGTAACATCATAGGCTCCAGTGGAAATATGTATTTCTTCCTGTCTTTGTAATTTCCAGTTTATGTTGAAAATGCATTGGATACGTTAGTTATCTTGATGCAATAAAGACTAGACAGAACACTGGCATTTTGTTTGTAACATAGGTTTTATGTGTATATCTTGGATCTTACTTATCATGTTTTTCTTTTAGAACTACATGCCTCGAAGAAAGACAGGAGAAGAAATGAATTTTACTTACGTGGAATGCTTGTTGTATGCATTTCACCATTTGGCACACAAGGTTAGTCGGACTTTCCCATCCTGCTTTGCCAACTTACAGCCAAAGTATATGGAGGTTTTATTCTGATAATGTCGCATTATAGGCACCAAATGCAACCAATAGTCTGTGTGGTTACAAGATAGTGACTGGCCAACCATCTGACAGGCTTGGGGAGGACTTCTCAGAACATTATAAGGACTTCACTGAGAGGTAATGATTCCTTATCATCTCCAGTTTAATTGAGTTTTAGGTTTCTTCTAATGCCAGGCTGTTTTTCATTTCCTGTCCAATGGATGTCACGCATGCATTGGGTATGGTTAATTGATTTCACGTTTTCAACAATGTTTGGTAGATTGCGATGCTATACAGCTTCTATGATAGCTTCTATATTAGTTGAAGGATTGACTTTTCCCTGAAACTAGCCAAAAGTACTGCAACATTTATGCTAAATTGCTCTTGCATGTTCCTTGTTAACTTGTTATCTTGCAATTAGTTTTGCTATGGCCACATAGAATTTTTTGATTCTCCTCTTGCCTTTCATTTCCTCATGAATGATAAGTCAGAGGGAATAATTTGATCCGGGAGTTCTGATATTCATTGCAATTTGCTTGTTTTGGGTAAGTTGGTGTTTTGAAGTGTGTAATTTGTCTCCTGATCTTTCCATGGCTTTTTTGCTGCAGATTAACTACTGTTGAGGAGTTAACTAGGGCCACCATGAAAAAGCTAACTCAGGGAATGGCTGAGCACAATAAAGCAATGTCAGCTGCCAAGACCGATGAGGAGAAGAGTACCATTGTCTGTTTGTCATCATAATGCTTGCATCTTTTATTGTTAACTGGTTCTGCTCCATGCAACTGACACCACGTACTTTATGCAGAAAACTCAGAAGCAGAACACTACATCCGGACTGCGAACCTGCAATAATATCCTTGCCATGACTAAGGTGAATAAGTCAACTTATTACTGACTGTTTTTGTCTTCATGGCATGTGAGAACTAACTCTTTGTGGTTTATTGATTTAGCCATTGCATTCAAAGACACCTTCATTTATTGGAGACAAGAGCATCAGCCTCTCCTGGAAAGAGGCAGTCAAAGCTTCTGCACCTGCAACAAATACGGGGACTGGGTAGGAGAAATACTCCTCCTTATGTTTTTTTTATTCCTCAGCGAGTTTGTTATTGGATTTGTTTGTGGTGGGTTATATATCGATTCTAGTTGCTGATACTTTAGCTACTTCCCTCGTTAGTGACAGGTCTACATCTACACTAGGAAATCACTGTAATTAGGTTGGTCACTGTCAAATATGTTCATGGAAAATTGATGTGAATGTCTTCATAGTTTGGTTATCAAAATATGACTGATTGTTCCAACTAACAGCATTGGTGACAAGTCCAGGAGGAGCAGAAAGATTGTTGAGAATGACTTGCATATCTTAGCTTTATCTTCTGTTCTGATGATCAATGGGGTCTCTTCTCGCATATCATCTTATTGATATCATCATTTATGCAGAGGAAAACGACCCGCTAGTGCTGTGAATGGTTCCGGTAATGCGGCATCAAAAAAGGGACGTGGAGCGGGCGGTATGCAAAACCAGCTTGTCAATAGAGCATTTGAAGGTTTGTCCCAGGGTGGGCGTGGTGGTGGGAGAGGAAGAGGAAGGGGTTGGGGTGGACGTGGAAGAGGAAGAAATTATCGGTAGATTGCAGCCATGCCTGATGCGACAGATGCGGAACTTTGTATTAGATATGAGGTCAGTAAGAGAAATTGTTACTGGTGAGAACGAAGTTTTGGATGTGCGTCAAAATATTTAGCTGGTAGCTTTGACCTGGATGCACATCACTGATTGTAATTTATTCAAAGCTAGTCGACATAGTTTGGTTTGAGCTACCTGCAGCCTTCAGTTCTACATTCACCTCCCATTAGTCAAATGAAGTAGATGCGTGCTCATGTAACTTGGGGGGACATTCGCCTCGCTTGTAGAGTGACATTGTTTGATTTAAGCTTGAATACAGACTAGTCTGATTGCATGATCAACAGACTGTGTGACCTATATCATTTGAACCCATTAATTATGTTGTTGGTTTAGACCTTAGAATATTTTCCGGTTGTCTGATTTTGCCTGCTTTCCAGTTGTTACCAACTTGAAGAATTACTTTGTTGCTGTACCTTATTCAGATGGTTGTGCATTTTGGATGACTTAGCGGACAGTTGCAGCAAAACGAATTGTACTAGTTGAATTTGGTTCACAATCTGACCGTTCTAGTTCCTAGTAAAGTTAAGTTAGAATAGAACGGCTTCCAAGAGCCTAAGATATAAGCCCTACACAGCTCTGATTTTCCTTTTTTCAAATATAGTTCATTCGACCATTTGGACAGGTTTACTTATAATTACTTGGAAGAGTACCTCTGTTTTGTTTGTTCTTTCTAGAAATGTTCAAGTTAGGTTGGAATAGAGCGGCTTCCAAGAACCTATCGATATAAGCCCTACACAGCTCTGATTTTCCTTTTTGCAAATGTAGTACTACCGTTTGGACAGGTTTACTTAGAATTACTTGGAATAGTACCTCTCTCTTTTGTTTGTTCTTTGTAGAAATGTTCTCCTGGGTCTTAGTTTCCATAGTTTATACGAACGCTAACTTTTTCCGTGTGGATCTAAATTCAGTTTAGCTAGTTGAAGTCCTAGGTTGTATAATATGAAGTGGGTTTGTAACCACGTCAATCTATATTTTGTTTTTCAAGGATAACCAATGCGGACAATTGAGTTCTATTCAAAGATTTTAACGGAAAATTACAGGTTTAATTACATTATTGCTTTAGTGAACCTTATCATCATTGCTTACGAAGCATCATGGTATACGGAACTCTTCTTTTAATAATGTGGAATTCAAGATTGCTGCAGAACATGTGCATTTATAGATAAATTAGTAACTAGAAAAAAAAGTAGATATGGCTCATACTAGTTGTACGAATTGCATTTTAATAGCAAATGTAAGCGTTACTTTTACGTATAAGGTGAATTTAGTTTTATAAGCTATTAAGTTATGTACATCTACTTTAGTAATTTATAAAAAGTCATCGCACTATCGTCTTAAGTAAGTAGCATTCATAGTAAGTTGGATAGGAATTTCTAATAACTGTATAGACTAGCCCAAGGCGATGCAACTTTATGACCTTAATCAATGTTTGGAGTTTTATTTATTGGTTAATTTATGGAAAATTAAATTATAGTTGCCGCTGATTTTTATTTTTTGGTCGGATTGCAGCTGACTTCAAATGAACAAGATATGAAACTTTTTCATGGGCTACTTTAGTTTCATTAACCATTGCATTATAGCAAAAAAATAAAAAGAATTGTAGAAATTAGCACTGAAACACAACATCAAATGATGCGGGAGTGGGGTAAAATTAATTTCACTGCATTTACTTCGTGTTGATAACACTCAACAACTATAACTCCATACAAAACTCATTTTTATTTCCTAATTTGCCTTGGTGATCATGTATTGATATCTCCGAAACCTGAGCGAAGAAGCCTGTACTTGCTTGGAATGTCATGCGTGCTGATCTCCAATCCGCAGCTCAGGTCACCACTGTGAATCGTGTCGTTTCTTCTTTTACGAGTCATGCCGAATTTAGCATGCTGTCCGCACTAGGACACCTGTCTCACCCGCTGCCCCGACTTGACTGCCTAGCGGCCAACGATGAGGAGGATCATCGGAGTTGCCATGCGTGTGAGCAGGCTTCCTTCTTGCCATTCGGACGGTTGAGCATTAGTGCACGGCCGGATACTGCTTCGTCTGCCTAGTCACAACTAAGCCTGATGAGGATTCTGAGAATCCATCCTGCAATTTGCTCATTAGCGTCTGCTCACGTCCCTCCATTTTGGGACGAAGAGTAGAATCTAATGCAAAGCCTGCGTGGAGGTCTATGGATGCTACACGGCGCATATTCTTAGTTCACGAGAGCTGCACCGAATCTACCCCAGAGAAGCGACGCCCCTCTCTCCATAATCAACCCTTTTTCTTTCTCTCGATCAATCGGTAGATCTCCAATGTAATGCCTGCCATCTGGTTTCCCCCTGCAGCGAATGCAATTTCAGCCTTGACGTGGACTGCGTGCGTGGCTATAACTCTATCTTCACAAGATCTGGAGGGCGAGAAAGGCTCAGTTTTTTTCTTTTTCTTTTTTTCTTAACCATTTCGCCCATCAGCATCTACTGGTGTCCTTCCACGTGAAGCTTGAAACCAGAATCTGGGTGTAAAGCTGAGAATAGAGCAGCATACTAGGTGGGGTCTATGCTTGTCTGGATTGCCTCTTCTATCTCCAATTCACTATCATCCGCTGCCGCTGGAGCTGGGTCGAATGAAGGATGGTGTGAGCAAGGCGCGTGATTAGTATGTTAAAGGTTTAGCCCATGCCTGCCTGGAGAAGAGCTGCTTTTTTCTGCTCCGTAAATCATGTGCTGAATTGCCCTCATTTATGCAACACACTGTTCACCCTGGTACATTCACTTCTTCCCGTATCAGGAAGGAAGGCTCACTGATGCATGTCATGAAGAGCGTCGACGCTGTCTTTCGCTACGCAGAATGCGACTTCGACTTCAACATTCCATGCACTTTTGAAAGGCCCACTTGGAAAAGTCACCTCCTCAAGCATATACTCTTTTCTTATATTAGATCTACTGACCCGTGCTTCCTATGCAGTGTCTGGTAAACTTTGCATATTCGACTTTCATGTTCTTGTGCGGTGCAATCTTTATGTCAACAACGATTGCCTTCCACGGTTAACACCAACAATAAAGATCGCCATCACCTCCATCAACTCACACTCTACGCTACGTTAGTTGAAGACAATGCCGATGAGTACTATTGTAACCTTTGAGAGAAACGGACCTGAAACTGGGTGCTTCCGTCTGTGATGAATGCCCTTGCCCATTGATTACACATATCAAATGCGTCTTACCCACGGTATGCTTTCATCACAGAAATGCTCTCTCACTAAACTGACTTTAGCCAACAAACGGCCACAAGATACTGCCATTTGATGTGGTGAATAGCCCTGTTCTTTTTTCTTTTGTTATATCATATACAGACTCAATCTCCATAATAAATTATAATCAACAGAAAAAATGGCAATACCAATTTTTTTTTAAAGTAATGGAAGTACCTGAAGCCTTGATTTTGCTGAACTAGATGCATTTCAGCAGGAAAAAGTGGACAGATCGAGCACACAATTGGAGGTACTCAAAAAAACACTTGCAATGCTAGTCTCAAAAAGCTGCAAGCGAAGTTCATGAAGTTAAAGAGTTGGGGAGGCTCTTATCCAGAAGGAAAGAATTAGGGAGGCAGGAGACCACCTTTTTGTTTGATGTTTCAACTGACGCCCTTACGCGAGTCAATTGGAATCACTGCCAACACTTGACATCTGATATTGTTATCTTCTGCAGCAAAAGCAGATAAATATCATATTTTTGAGTGTAAGACTTGTGTGCTCTGTGTTATGAATGGGAGTATGAATGGGAGTATTAACATTGGGATGCATAATTTGATTATGAATAAACTTGTTAGGAAGCTTGCCAGTCTTATTAATTCCTTGAAAAAGAATATCAGGATTGTGTAGTTTGTTCAGACTAGCCTTGAGCTTTTGCATACTATCTATCTAGCTTTGCATTCATGAACTGTAAATTCTTTTCTAGCGCAAGAACATAGGAAAAGTTCGGTTCTAACATCTGCAGTCTACCAAAATTCAGTTATATTGAACTAAAGCCTCCCACAAAAGAAATCAAGGTTTCTTTTCTCACCTTGGCCCTGGCAACTTGAATCTCCTACTGAAGCAACAACTCATGCTCCTGCAAGAAAACCAAATTAGCCAGGGAGACAACATAGTCATGGCATTATTCAGATCCAAGAGCTTCTGGATACATGCAGGATACACCACAGAAGAAGCTTGTCTTTATAAATCTTATTTGCTGCAGCAAGTTGATGCATTGGCCGTGACAAGGATCTAGTTGTCACCTCTCGGAGGTTAAATGCTGACTATATGATGCAATCACCGTGTCATTCTGCAATGGCACACTTAAAAATTGTTATCATCAGAACAGTTAGTAAGCATTACCTGTGCATACAAGACACAGATGAAAAAACTGACATTGCTCATTTTGATTCTGCTAACTCTATGACGATAGAAGAAAGCTCTGATATTGCAGCGGTTCTCCCATCTCCAAGGCATCTATTTATCCTAGTTCATATGGATAAATAAGCAAAACCATTGTATAACAGCAAAGAGTCTGTAAAATAACACAAATAGAAAAGTTAAACTGGCCAAACAGAAAGTCACCAAGAGATTCGCCAGAAAAAGAAAAGTTAAAACTGTGACACACTCAATATTTTCAAAGAATTCAGAAGCTTTAACCTCAAGAACAATTTTGACTTTATCTTGGCAACTAGTAACGACCATATGACAACATTTGACATGTGGCAATGTGATAATAAGATGCTGGTATCTGAAAATGCTAGTAAAAGTGCCATTTTTCATGAGTATCCCTCTTTTTCTCTCTTCAGTAAAGAAAAAACTTCCAAATCTTTTGGTCTAGTAGGATCTTAAGTAACCTTGAAACAAACAATGAAACATCTCCCCATTCTTCTCACCGCAATAATTGTCGACGTATTTTTGGTCTTTTCAATATCATTTGCCCTTTCATTGAAGGTAACAATTTTAAGTAGCAGAAGCATTCGACAGTCCCGCCATCTTAAGTTATCCAGTCGATCACCTACTTAGCTTCATTATTTGACTTAGTATCATGATACTCTCTTGGCAATCACTTTTCACAATAAGCCTTTAGGCTTGTAAATAAATAAGAAGAGAATCAACTTCCAAGGTCAAATCAAATGATGAATGAACCCACATGAAAATTAAAATAGATATAATTTGGACCTCCTACAGGAATCTGTAGGGATTTGTGTGTGAGACCACAATCCACAAACTGACACATGGAACTCACCCTTGACTATGTAATGCAGAGGGGCCAGACAGCATGCCACAAAAGCAAGGCGAGGTTGAGCAACCTACTGCCAGTGGGACGCCTTGCCAGCCAGACCTCTAGAGAAGAGGAGTTTTGGTGAAGCCAAGTCGATTTTGGGCGACCAAACCCTGCAACTGATGAGAAGTTCCTATGGATTAAAGGGTAGCATACATTATTGATGAAGTAGATAGAAACAATTGGCCAAGAAGGAAGAATGGTCAACCGAGAAGAGAATGATACCGTTGTCTGTGACATATGCTTTCACTGAAGATAAATCATCTATTGCTCTTTCCAGCATCCACGGCCCACAACATTTATCACGCATTTTGCTTTCATTGGAGATGACGGTACCAAATTTTTTGCCAACGTAATGTGATTTGCTTTATGATAACTGCGATCCTGCACATCTCATACAAAATGGCTAACCTTCAGAGGTCAAAGAAAAGAAATTATTACCATCTGCATCTAAATCATCGGTTTAGTCTGCAAATCACATCCCATATTTCTGTTTAGCTCTTCGAGTAATGACATATTTCTGATCTGTTCTTAAGAAATTGCTCGTTTTGAGCACTCTAAATCACTAAAAGGTATCTACAAATACTCATCTTGAAGCTGCACTATCATTTTATTTCCTAAAAAACTTAGTCACTCATTGTCTGGAACACTAAGTCTAATATGGTAGAAGTAAGATGTGATCCATGGATGGACACAAGAGGGAATGGCTTATCAAGGCTCGCCCATATTCCTAACAAACTTGGTCACAAGGAAATACGTGACCTCACCAGTCTAGGGATATATGCATTTCAATCAATATTTTGCATTTATATATGAAAACCTTCTCTTGCCAATCGGATCCGTCAATTCTTAGTGCACGGCCCTAGATTGCTTGTCCTCCCAATGAGGACTCTCAGAATGTGGCCATCCAACAAGTGCTCATGAGCATCCACTGACATCCCATCATCTCGGGATGAAAAATAGAATCAAATGCAAAGCCTGCGAGCAAGCAATCTTGGGGGAGGTCTATGCATGCTATGCATGCATATTCTTTCTCCACAAAAGCTGCACCGAATCTCCCCCAGAGATGCAACACCCGTCTCTCCATGATCACCCTCTCTCTCTCTCTTTTGCTTTCGATCAATTGGAGGAGCTAAATGTAACGCCTGCCATGGTTTCCTATTGCAGTGAATGCAAATTCAGCCTCAACATGGACTGCACAGCTTTAACTCTATGTTCACAAGACCTAGAGGGCAAGAAGGACTTGGTTTTTTACAATTTTGACCATCACCATTCACTGGTCTTCTACATGAAACTCGAAAGCAGAATCAGGTGCAAAGCTTGTGAAGAGAACATACCAGGCGAGGTCTATGGTTGTCTTGATTGCCTCTTCTTTCTTCCCTGCACGATCATCCTCTGCTGCTGGAACTGTCATATGAAGGATGGTCCATGCAAGGCTTGTGATGAATCCGTCAGCAGAGCTGCTCTTTTCTGCTCTATAAATCATGAGCTGAATTGCCCTCAGTTATGCAACAACCTGTTCATGCCACACATCCTTGTTCTTCTCATATTAGGAAGGAGCGTTGTTGACATATGTCGTGAAGAGTGTTGACGCTCTGTCTTTCACTGCATGGAATGTGACTATGACTTCAACATTTCATGCACTTTTGAAAGGCCCACTTTAAAACATCACCTCCATGCGCATATACTCTTTCTTATTTCAGTCTACAGAACTGTGCTTCCTATGCAGTGTCTTTGGTAAATTTTGCAGGTTAGACTTTTATGGTTGTGTGCAGTACAATCTTAGCGATCACAGATTGCCTTCCACCACAGTAAAAGATTGCCATTAACTTTCATCAACTCACACTTTACGCTTCGTTCATCAAAGATGATACCAGTGAGTACTATTGTGACCTTTGTGAGAAGATAAGGAACCTGAATCTGGGTGCTTATGTCTGCAATCAATGCCCCTGTCCATTGATTACTCATATCAAATGTGTATTGCCCACCGTGCACTTTCGTCACAAGTGCTATCTTACTAAACAGACTTTAGGCAACAAATGGATACGATACCATGTGATGTGGTGAATAGCCATGTTCCTTTTTAACATCATATGTATAGACTCGTCCTCCACGATAAGTAATAATCAAGAGAAAATGCTCCAATACCAAACATTTTTTAATACAGGTTGCTGGAATAGTGTAAGTACCTGAAGACCCCCGCTACTCGAACTCCATGAAAATATTGCATTTAGTTGCAGAGTTTGGGAGGCACTTACCAAGACAAAAAGAATTTCCTTTCTGTTTGATGATTCAACTTATGCTCCCATGCAAGTCAATTGGACTCACGCCACAGTCGACATCCAAGATTGTAGCTCTCTGCAGTAAAAGCAGACGGATATCATATTTTTAAGTGCCAGACTTGAGTGCTCTATGTAATGAGACGAAGTGTTGACACTGGGATGCATAATTTGATTGTGAATCAACTTGGCAGGAAGCTTGCCGGTCGAATTATTTCATCAGATACCAACATCAGATGGGTGTAGTTTATACAGACTTGTCTTGTGCATCTGCATACTATCTATCCAGCTTTGCATACATGAACTGTAAATTCTTCAGCACATGAAGAGTGGGAAAAGTTCGGTTCTAACATCTCTGATCAACCAGAATTCAGTAATCTGAGCTAAAGCCTGCCAGAGAAAAAAAAATCTACATTTCAGCATTCTTTTCTCACCTTGGCCCCAGAAACTCGAATGTCCAACTGAAGCAACAATTCAAGCTCCTGGCTGAAAACCAATCCGCCAGCAAGACAACGTAGTCTTAGATTGCAAGTTAACGCATTTGCCACAGCAAAGATCTAGTTGTCACCTCTGGGAGGTCAAATAGAGACTATGATGTAACGATTCCCACATTCTGCAATGACAAACTACGACTATATTATCATCAGAATAGCTAGTAAGCAGTAATGGTGTATATGGAACAGAGAGGAAAAAGCTGAGATCTTTCAATTTGATGTGGATCACTCAATGATGTTAGTATTAAATCAAAGCTTTTGAAATTGTAGCTGTGCCCACGTTGCCACCAGGGCATCTATTTATCACAGTTCATCTGGACAAATGAGCAAAACTATAGTACACCAGCAAAGAATGTAAAATGACACATGGATCCACTGGCCAAACAGAAAGCTACAAAGAGATTCAACAGAAACAGAAGGAAATCCGCAACACTCAGCAATGTGCTTTCAAAGAGGTCAGAAGCTATAACCTCAAGAACAATTAGTACCCTTCATATGGCCACTACAAAAGACTATTCTACTTGCCATAACAATTGTTGACGTATCTTCAATCTCTTCGATAACAATAGATCACAATTTCTTTTGAGGGCTAGCCTATCTTAAACAGATCTAGTCGCTACAAGGTCCATCACCGTTCACGGCTAGGAATAGGAAAGATACATAGGTGGTTTTTACTTGTTCCCTGCTCTCCTTTCTTATGGTCCGAGATAATTCGATGCCGCGGGCTTGCGATTCTCTTATGGATTCAGATATAGTCGCAACAAGCCCCAAGCCCCTCTTAAACAAAACTAGCTAGGCTTCCAAGCAGGGAACAGCCGAACAACTACGGGGCTCAGACTTGTGGCCGGGGCGGATCCCCGACCGTGGGCTGCGAATGTGGCTGCGCTCTTCCAGCACGCAGAGTCTGCACCGCACGGATGATCATTGGGACGAATTCGTCGCGTAGCCACAGCCAAATTTTTTTAATGAGCCCGCTGTAGAGCCACAGCAAAAAATTTTGAATGAGGTCGCGCAACAGACTCACCGAAAGCGACAGGAGCAGCACGAACAACCAGATGACGGAGTGGGAGGAATCGTGGAGCAGCAACCACGCGAGCAAAGCCACTGTTACTGAACCCGTGAAGTCGATGAGGCGGTGCCATGATGCCCCATCACAAGGAGGAGCGCGGCCGTCTGGCCGGGGTGCCCCATTAGCGACATGCAGCAATAAGAAATGCACGAGCAGGGTGCAGATGGCGATGCCGGTGGCCATTTGATGATGAGCTTCGAAAGGCGAAATCGACCCGGCCTGCCATTTTACTTGCATAAAACTCGCCAGGATAGAGATGACGGCGAGAAAAGTAGTCATGTCGCTGTTTAAGACGAAGCAGGGGGAGTATATTGAGGAAAAAGATAAAGCCGATACCACAACGATTAGTGTTGTTAAACCCGAGACCCGAGAGAGTAGGCTGAGCGCGGGCGTGTTGAGAGAGGAGAAAAGAGGGGAGGGAGGTTCGCCTTTCGACCTTTCCTGTCTGCTGCTCGGCTAGGCTGCGCGCGGGAGTTGCTTTGGGAGAGACTCTTCTCTGAGAGTTGCTCTGGGAGAGACTCTCCCAGATGAATATTTATATAGAAAGTAAGAATCTGGGTCTGAGCGTGTGTAACTACAGAAGAAAGCTCAGACCCTTTCTTATAAATATTCATAAGATGAATATTTATAAGAAAGGGTCTGAGTGTGTGTAACTACAGAAAGCTCGGACCCTTTCTTATAAATATTCATCTTATGTGTGTGTGCTGAGCTGTCATTCAAAGAGCGGTTGTTTTAGCTCTCCCGATTCTTACTTTCTTATAAATATTCATCTGGGCCCATCCCTGATTATGGTCGGCATTCAAAGAGTGGTTGTTTTAGGCTGCGCGCGAGAGTTGCTTTGGGAGAGACTCTCTCCCAGATGAATTTATAAGAAAGGGAGAGCTAAAACAACCACTCTTTGAATGACAGCTCAGCACACACACACATAAGATGAATATTTATAAGAAAGGATCTGAGCTTGAATGCCCCTTTCTTATAAATATTCATCTTATGAATATTTATAAGAAAGGGTCTGAGCTTTGAACGCCCCTTTCTTATAAATATTTATAAGAAAGCTCAGACCCTTTCTTATAAATATTCATAAGATGAATATTTATAAGAAAGAAGAAAGCTCAGAACTGTAGTTCATGAGCTCAGCACACACATAAGAAGAAAGAAGAAAACAAAGCTCAGAACTGTAGTTTATGAGCTTTTTTCTTACGTCACTGAGCTTTTTTCTTACGTCACTGCGCAGCCTAGCCGAGCAGCAGACAGGAAAGGTCGAAAGGCGAACCTCCCTCCCCTCTTTCTCCTCTCTCAACACGCCCGCGCTCAGCCTACTCTCTCGGGTCTCGGGTTTAACAACACTAATCGTTGTGGTATCGGCTTTATCTTTTTCCTCAATATACTCCCCCTGCTTCGTCTTAAACAGCGACATGACTACTTTTCTCGCCGTCATCTCTATCCTGGCGAGTTTTATGCAAGTAAAATGGCAGGCCGGGTCGATTTCGCCTTTCGAAGCTCATCAAATGGCCTCCGGCATCGCCATCTGCACCCTGCTCGTGCATTTCTTATTGCTGCATGTCGCTAATGGGGCACCCCGGCCAGACGGCCGCGCTCCTCCTTGTGATGGGGCATCATGGCACCGCCTCATCGACTTCACGGGTTCAGTAACAGTGGCTTCGCTCGCGTGGTTGCTGCTCCACGATTCCTCCCACTCCGTCATCTGGTTGTTCGTGCTGCTCCTGTCGCTTTCGGTGAGTCTGTTGCGCGACCTCATTCAAAATTTTTTGCTGTGGCTCTATAGCGGCCTCATTAAAATAATTTGGCTGTGGCTACGCGACGAATTCGTCCCAATGATCATCCGTGCGGTGCAGACTCTGCGTGCTGGAAGAGCGCAGCCACATTCGCAGCCCACAGTCGGGGATCCGCCCCAGCCACAACTCCATGAAAATATTGCATTTCTGTAGGAAAAATTTGAAAGAATGAACATGCAATTGGAGGTACTCAAGAAAAGACGGGAATGTTGGTCTCCAAAAGCCGCAAATGTAAGTGCGTTTAGTTGCAGAGTTTGGGAAGCACTTACCAAGACAAAAAGAATTTCCTTTCTGTTTGATGTTTCAACTTACGCTCCCATGCAAGTCAATTGGACTCACTGCCACAGTCGACATCCAAGATTGTAGCTCTCTGCAGTAAAAGCAGATGAATATCATATTTTTTAAGTGCGAGACTTGAGTGCTCTATGTAATGAAATAAAGTGTTGACACTGGGATGCATAATTTGATTTGTGAATCAACTTGGCATAAAGCTTGCCGGTCTAATTATTTCCTGAGATACCAACATCAGATGGGTGCAGTTTATACAGACTTGTCTCGTGCATCTGCATACTATCTATCTAGCTTTGCATACATGAACTGTAAATTCTTTAGCACATGAAAAGTGGGAAAAGTTCAGTTCTAACACAGTCAACCAGAATTCAGTAATCTTGAGCTAAAGCCTGCCAAAAAAAAATCTACATTTCAGCATTCTTTTCTCACCTTGGCCCCAGAAACTTGAATGTCCAACTGAAGCAACAATTCAAGCTCCTGGCCAAAAACCAATCCGCCAGCGAGACAATGTAGTCTTAGATTGCAAGTTAACGCATTTGCCACAGCAAAGATCTAGTTGTCACCTCTCAGAGGTCAAATAGAGAGTATGATGTAACGATTCCTACATTCTGCAATGACAAACTACGACTATATTATCATCGGAATAGCTAGCAGTAATGGTGTATATGGAACGGAGAGGAAAAAGCTGACATCTTTCATTTTGATTTGGATCACTCAATGACGTTAATGTTAGATCAAAGCTTTTGAAATTGTAGCTGTGCCCATGTTGCCAAGGCATCTATTTATCCCAGTTCATATGGATATATGAGCAAAACCATAGTACACCAGCAAAGAATGTAAAATGACACATATTGGTCCACTGGCCAAACAGAAAGCTACAAAGAAATTCACCAAAAAGAGAAGGAAATCTGCAACACTCAGCAATGCTTTCAAAGAGGTCAGAAGCTTTAACCTCAAGAACAATTACTACCCCTTATATGGCCACTAGAAACGACCATTCTTCTCTTGGTAACAATTGTTGAGGTCGTCTTCAATCTCTTTGATAACAAGAGATCCCAATTTCTTTTGAGGGCTAGCCTATCTTAAATAGATCTAGTCCCTACAAGGTCCATCACCATTCACGGCTAGGAATAGGAAAGATACATAGGTGGTTTTTACTTGTTCCCTGCTTTCCTTTCTTATGGTCGGGAGATGATTCGATGATGCCAAAGGCTTGGGAACTCCTTATGTTTTGAGATAAACAGAAGAAAGGCCCAAGTGCATCTTATACAAAACTAGCTTAGATTCCTAAAGTACTAATCATTTTATTTAAAGCGGTCATACAATTAAAATTAGTTTTTCCAAGCAGGGAACAGTCGAACAACTACGACATTCAGACTTGCAGCCGGAAACGCAGATCCATGACCGGGTGCGGAAAATGTGGCGGTGCTCTTACACCATGCCATGCACGAGACCGTGCGGCACGGATGATCAACATAACGAGTTTGCCGTATATCCACAGCCAAAGTTTTTGAAAAAGGCCGCGCAACAGACTCAGCAACAGGAGCAACACGAACAACCAGAGGATGGAGTGGGAGGAGTCGTGGAGCAGCAACCACGTGAGCAAAGCCACCGATATCGAATCGGCGAAATCGATGAGGAGGTGCGATGATGCTCCATCACAAGGAGGAGCGCGGCTGCTAGACGGTGGTGCCCGATCAGCGAGATGCAGCAATAAGAAATGCAGGAGCAGGCTACAGATGGCGATGCCAGTGGCGACGGGGTGGGTTTCGAAAGGCGAAATCAACTTGCCCTGTAATTTAACTTGGATGAAATTGACGAGGATAGAGACGATGGAGGTAAAATCCATGGCGCTGTGAGGGGTGAAGGCAGGGACATCGTTAATATATCATATAATCCCGTGGAAAGATTTTTGACCAGTTGCAGGGATGCCACGACCGGTCGTGGCATCCCTGCAACAAAGTAGTGGGTCAACCGGTCGTTGCATCCCTGCAACCGGTCCAAAATCTTTCCACGGGATAGGGACCCATTGTACTCATTTTCCGTAAAAATATTTCAATGATGTTCCTGTCTTCAGCCCTCATCACGTCATAGAGTGGAGGAAGGCCTTTGAACTTTCCGATTAATATTTTTTGTGTAAAGAAAAATGGTTAATGTTACGAGAAACTCCAAATTAATATATTTATGATAAGTTTATTATAAATTAATTTTTTAATTATTAAAAACCTTAAACTAATATATCTTTGATAAATTTTATCCAAACTATTACACTTGTGATAAATTTATCATCTATTAATTTCCGTTAAATTTTACTATCAAATATTGAGTTAAATGATATGTAACAGTTGACTAGTATATCGATTTGAAATTTTACTTTTCCATTTGTTGCAGTTGTAACGATTTTGTCATTTTTTATAGTATTAATCTAATTTAACATAAAGTATATTGGTCATAAATGTAATAGTTTGGGATTTTTTTGTGGTCAAAAAATTAGTTTAAGGTAAAATTGAAACAAATGTACCAATTTGGTTTTTTTTTTTTTTTTTTTTGTCATTTAGAATAAATTTGTCATGAATATATCAATTTGAAATTTTCGTGATATTAACCCAAAAGAAAAGAGTGCCGACATGGTGTAATTGTCAAAACTTGATTCGGATGGACACTTAAGAGATACAATTAAATGCTAAAATCGGAGAAAAATGAAGACTTAAGTGCCAACAGAAATTTCGACCAAACTGCTAACGTGGCATTTTCCAATGACTTTTTCGACGTGACAATTTTTTAAAAGAAATTATCGACATGCCAATTCTTTTAAAAAAATATTCATGTGGCGATTTTTTTATAAGGTGAAGGGCTTAGCTTATCTTAAACAGATCTAGTCACTACAAGGTGCATCACCATTCATGGCTAGGAATAGGAAAGATACATAGGTGGGTTTGTACTTGTTCCCTGCTCTCCTTTCTTATGATCGGGAGATAATTTGACGCCGAAGGCTTGGGGATTCCTTACGGCTTTGGCTCCAGATAAAGAGAAGAAAGCCGCAAGTGCATCTTATAAAAAACCAGCCTAGGTTCCTTAAGTACTACTCATTTAATTTTAAAGTAGTCATACGATTAAAATTAGTTTTTCCAAGCAGGGAACAGTTAGTCGAACAACTACGGCGCTTAGACTTCCAGCGATAAACGCTGATCCACGCCGGGGCGCGGTGGATGTGGCTGCGCTCTTCCACCATACCATACATGGGAGTGCGCTGCATGGATAATCATGAGAACGAGTCTGCGGTAAAGCCACAGACAAAGTTTTTGAATGAGGCTGCGCAAGAGACTCATGGAAAGCAACAGGAGCAGCACGAACAACGAGGGGACGGAGTGGGAGGAGTCATGGAGTAGCACCCACGCGAGCGATGCCACCGATATCGAACCGGTGAAGTGGATGAGGAGCTGTGAATCCTATGATGCTCTATCGGCGAGACTTAGCAACAAGAAATGCAGGAGCAGGCTACAGATGGCAATGTTGGTGGCAACGAGGTGAGTTTCGAAGGACAAAATCAACTTCCCCTGAAATTTCACTTGAAGGAAGTTGATCAGGATAGAGACAATAGAGATAAGATCCATGGCGCTGTGATGGGGTGATGGGGAGATGGCGGGAACCTATCACTGAATAAGGCTTCTTTTATAAGGGAAACCATTTGACCAAATAGGGTATTTTCATGCCCACATTCGCATCTATGTCACCTTAAGAACCTCCAGTAACTCGATCTCCTGTTAACGATTCGTGAAAAATATGATATTTTTAAAAATTATTTAAAAAAAAATATAATTATTTTCTGATATTCAATTGAAATTTGAAAGGAAGCGAAAAATATTTTCCACTATTCGATAAGGAGAATTTTTCTTTCAAGCTCGCCACTCGCCAAATCAACGAGCCTAGAGCCCTAGCTCGCCATTGATTGAGCGAGCCAGGTGAGTTGCGAATGTCAAGCTCGCTCAAGGCTTGGTTGGCGACTCATGAATATAGAAATTATAAAAAAAGAAAAAGAAAAATACTTAAAAATTTGATTATTTTTAAAATGAAAAAAAAAAAAAAGATGAAAAGGTTAATATGGGTGTGAGATGAGAAGTGAGTGGGGAAAATATTTTCCACTTTTTTTCAAAAGTGAAAAATATTTTTCATGAAATGAATATCGAAAAATTTGGAAAACATTTTTCTAAAAGTTATTTTCTGTTAAACGAACGGAATCATATATTATCATCGACTTAGAATCAATAGAGAGAGAAATGATAGAGAGAGAGAGAGAGGATTCGGGATGGTTGAAATCTAAAAATTGATTCAATCTCAATTAATTATTGATTTAGATAAAAAAATTAAAAAGATATAGAGAGAGAGAGAGAGAGAGAGAGAGAGAGAGAGGAGTCGGGGGTGGTTAACAAATTTATGAATTAAAAAAGGTGCTCCGCCGTTGGTGTGAAAACTCTAATTTGACTTTCTTGACGAAAATTATAAAAAAAAATCAATTTTTTTCTTTTTTAATTCGATGAGTATAATTCGCTAGAGGTCAGCGAGGCCCGAGGTCCCACCAGTCCCATTACCGATTTGTGTATCGGAAAAATTGGAAAGCGAGAAGACGACTCGGGCAACTCGGTCTTCCAATGGGTAGCTACCGGGTGATTTCGCTGCTGCTAAGATTTCTACTAAAGCGGCCGCAAGACGGACGGGACACGCAGGAGGTCTACCGATTGATCAAAAAACTGAGATTCGGCGCAGCTCTCGGTTCGGAGAAACCGAGAAAAAGACAAGAGGAGACAAGAGGGGAGTCTCAATACGTGCATGTTTGAGAGGATTGGTCAAGCCAGATTATTTCTATGATTCATAACAATCGATAAGGATTCGAAACTTTTATTTATCTAATTGAAGGAGTTTCCACAGTTAAACTATAAAATTAGGCTTTGTAGGGATTTTATGTTGCTGGGTTGATTCTAGACGTTTTTAAGCTGTGAAATTATGTTATAATGAAATTTTGGAGTGTCGCATAGCTGACTTTAGGAAAATCTCAATTTCACCTCGATCTTTTCTTTTGTTTAACAGAAAATCCACAACTTTCACAATGGTCCCATTTTTGCCCACGAGTAGACATAGGATTATCATGAAGCCTCCCCTAAGATCCTTTGGAAACTCCGTCACTAGGAAGGGGAAAGGGGGGTGTGGGGGAGAGGAAATTGAAAATTCACTAAAAAGAGGATTATATGTACGCACAAACACCCTCGTAGGAGAAAAGAGATCATCCTCTCCTTTTTTTTTCTTTTTTTTTTTTTTGCCTCGGAAAAGGACGTGAGTCAATTCAAAATCAAGGTCGGACCAATCATAACTTTGATTAGTATAATAAATTGAAAATTTTAGCAAAAGGAGAGTACAAATTAGTGGAATGAAGATGATCACCATAGATGAAAATGCACATGTATCATAATTTTGATTTCATCCAAATGCAGTGCACTCAATCATTTGGATAGGTTTACTTATAATTACTCGTAAGAGCACCTCTAAGCCTGATGAGGATTCTGAGAATGCGACCATCCAACATTTTGCTCATTAGCATCCGCTCACACGATCATCTTGGGACGAAAAGTAGAATCAGATGCGAAGCCTGTGAGGAGGTCTATCGATGATTCTACACGTGTAGATTCTTTCTCCATGAGAGCTGCGCCGAATCTCTCCCCAGAGATGCAATGCCTCTCTCCATGATCACCCTCTGTCTTGCTTTCGATCAATCGGTAGACCTCCAATGTAGTGCCTGCCATATGGTTTCCCGCTGCAGCGAATGCAATTTCACTCTTGACATGGACTGTGTGGCTATAATTCTATGTTCACAACATCTGAGGGCGAGAAAGGCTCAGTTTTTTGACATTTTGCCCATCAGCATCTACTGGGGTCCTTCCACGTGAAGCTTAAAGCCAGAATCGAGTGCAAAGCTTGTGAATAGAGCATACTAGGTGAGGTCTATGCTTGTCTGGATTGCCGCTTCTTTTCTCCAATTCACAATCGTCCGCTGCCGCTGGAGCTGGGTCACATGAAGGATGTTGTGTGCAAGGCTTAGTGATGAATATGTCCAAAGGTACAGCCCATCACTGCCTGGAGCAGAGCTGCTCTTTTCTGCTCCATAAATCGTGTGCTGAATTGCCCTCAGTTATGTGACCCCCACTCACCCTGGCACATCCACTTCTTCTCGTATCAGGAAGGAACGCTCACTGATGCATGTTGTGAAGAGCGTTAATGCTGTCTTTCTCTGCACAAAATGCGACTTCGACTTCAACATTCCATGCACTTTTAAAAGGCCCACTTTGAAACCTCACCTCCACGAGCATATGCTCATTCTTATATTAGATCACCCGACCTGCGTAGTGTCTGGTAAATTTTGCACATTCAACTTTCACGTTTTGGTGCAGTGTAATCTTAATGTTGATCATGATTGCCTTGCTCAATTATCACCAACAATGAAAGATTACCATCACCACCGTCAACTCACACTCTACGCTATATTCATTGAAGATGATGCCGGTGAGTACTATTGTAATTTTTTAGGGACAGAGACCTGAATCTGGGTGCTCCTGTCTACAATGAATGCCCTTTAGCATTTATTACTCATATCGAATTCGTTTTACCCAAAGTATGCTTTCATCATAGAAGTGCTCTCTCACTAAAATGACTTTAGCCAACAAATGGATACACGATGCTGCCATATGATGTGGTGAATAGCCCTGTTCTTTTTTCTTTTTTCAACATCATATATAGACTCATTCTCCACAATAAGTTATTATCAACAGAAAATGTCGTAAGGCCAATTTTTTTTTTTTTTTAAAGTAATGAAAGTACCTGAAGACCCCACTATGGCTGAACTAAACGAAGTGCACGGGATTGCAGAGTTGGGGAGGCACTTACCCAGAAGAAAAGAATTGGGGAAGCAGGAGACCACCTTTCTGTTTGATGTTTCAACTTATGCTCTTAGGCAAGTCAATTGGAATCACTGCTAACACTCGACATCCGATATTGTCATCTGCAGCAAAAGCAGATAAATATCATATTTTTGAGTATGAGACTTACATGCTTTATGTTATGAGTTGGAGTACTACATGGGGATGCATAATTTGATTATAAATCAGCTTGTCAGGAAGCTTGCCGGTCTTATTATTTCCTCGAAAAATGAATATCAGGTGTGTGTAGTTTGTACAGACTACTCTCAAGCTTTGCATACTATCTATATGGCTTTCCATTCATGAACTGTAAAAATTCTTTTCCAGCACATGAAGATGCGAAAAGTTCGGTTCAAACATCTGCGGTCCACCAAAATTTGGTTATATTGAACTAAAGCCTCCCAAAAAAGAAATCTATATTTCAGTGTTCTTTTCTCACCTTGGCCCTGGCAACTTGAATCTCCGACTGAAGCAACAAATCAAGCTGCTGGACGAAAACCTATCAGCCAGTGAGACAACATGGTCATAGATTGCAGGATACATCACAAAAGAATTTGCTGCCCTCATAAATCTTATTTGCTGAAGCAAGTTGATGTATTCGCAGCAACAAAGATCGAGTTGTCATCTCTAAGAGGTAAAGTGCTGACTATATGATGTAACCACTCATCATTTTGCAATGACAAACTCAAACAACATTATCATCAGAATAGCTAGTAAGCAGTACCCATGCATATGGCACAGAGATGAAAAAACTAACATTCTTTATTTTGATATGGATAACTCTATGATGATAGAGCAAAGCTTCTGCTTTGCAGCTGTGCCCGTGTCTCCAAGGCATCTATTTATCCTAGTTCATATGGATAAATGAGCAAAACCATTGTATACCAGCAAAGGGTGTGTAAAATAACACATATAGATCCACTGGCCAACCAGAAAGTCATGAAGAGAGCCAGAAAAAGAAAAGCAAAAACTGTGATGCTCGTGATGTTTTCAAAGAATTCAGAAGCTTTAACCTCAAAAACAATTTTGACTTTATTTTGGAGACTAAAACGACCATATGACAACGTTTGACGGTGGCAATTTGATAATGAAGAATTGGTGTCCGAAAATGCTAGTAAAAGTGCCATTTTTCATGAACATCCCTCTTTCTCTCCAGTAGGGAAAAAACTTCCAAATCTTTTGGTCTAGTGGAATCTTACGTAACCTCAAAAAAGATGGCTGAACATCTCCCCATTATTCTCTAATAATTGACGAATTATTTTCAGTCTCTTCAGTAACATTTGCCCTCTATTTGACATTAACATTTTGAAGTATCTGCTACTGAAATAGAAGAAGCTTTTGACAGTCCTGCAGTCTTAAGTTATACTGTACATCACCTACTTAGCTTCATCATTTGACTTAGTATCATGATAACTCTCCAGGGAATCGTTTCCGCAATAAGCATTTAGGCTTGTGCATACACCTGAAAAGAATGAGCACGTAATAGGTACTCAAGAAAAGATGTGCAATGCTGGTCTCTAAAAGCTGCAAGTGAAGTGCATGTAGTTGCAGTGTTGGTGAGGCCCTTACCAAGAAGAAAAGAATTCGGGAGTCAGAAGAACCCTACCTTTCTGTTTGATGTTTCAATTCACGTTCTTATGCAAGTCAATTGGACTCATTGCTACAGTCGACATCCAAGATTGTTGTTCTCTGCAGAAAAAGCAGATCAATATCATATTTTTGAAGTGCAAGACTTGTGTGCCCTGTCATATATCAAAGTATTAACATTGGGATGCATAATTTGATTTTGAATCAACTTGTCAAGAAGCTTGCTGGTCTAATTATTCCCTCAGATATGGACATCAAATGTGTGTAGTTTGTACAGACTTGTCTCGAGCATCTGCATACTATCTATCTAGCTTTGCATACATGAACTGTAAATTCTTAGCACAAGCAGGGTGGGAAAATTTTGGTTCTAACATCTGCAGTCAACCAAAATTCAGTTATCTTGAACTAAAGCCTCCCAAAAAAAAAAAAAAAAAAAAAAAAAAAAAATCTACATTTCAGCATTATTTTCTCACCTTGGCCCCGAAACTTGAATGTCCAACTGAAGCAACAATTCAAGCTCTGGCCAAAAACCAATCGCCAGCGAGACAACGTAGTCTTAGATTGCAAGTTAACGCATTTGCCACAGCAAAGATCTAGTTGTCACCTCTCGGAGGTCAAATAGAGACTATGACGTAACGATTCCCACATTCTGCAATGACAAACTACAACTATATTATCATCGGAATAGCTAGTAAGCAGTAATGGTGTATATGGAACAGAGATGAAAAAGCTGACATCTTTCATTTTGGTTTGGATCACTCAATGATGTTAGTGTAAGATCAAAGCTTTTGAAATTGTAGCTGTGCCCTCGTTGCCAAGGCATCTATTTGTCCCAGTTCATATGGATATATGAGCAAAACCATAGTACACCAGCAAAGAATGTAAAATGACACATATGGATCCATTGGTCAAACAGAAAGGTACAAAGAGATTCACCAAAAACAGAAGGAAATCTACAACACTCAGCAATGCTTTCAAAGAGGTCAGAAGCTTTAACCTCAAGAATAATTACTACCCGGGGTGCATGACCATTCATGGCCAGGAATAGGAAAGATACATAGGTTGTTTTTACTTGTTCCCTGCTCTCCTTTCTTATGGTCCGGAGATAATTCGATGCCGAAGGCTTGCGATTTTCTTATGGATTCAGATATAGTTGCAACAAGCCCCAAGCGCCTCCTAAACAAAACTAGCTAGCTTCCTAAAGTACTCATTCTTTCGTTTTAAAGTGGTTAGATTACTTTATCCAAGCAGGGAACAGAACAAGTACGGCGCTCAGACTGGCGGATCCCTGACTGGGGGCTGCGAATGTGGCTGCGCTCTTCCACCAAGCCATACAGGAGACTGTGTCACACGGCTGATCGTGAGGACGAATTCGCGGTATAGCCACAGCCAGAGGTCGCTGTAAAGCCAGAGACAAAGTTTTTGAATGAGGCTGCGCAAGAGACTCACGGAAAGCAATAGGAGCAGCACGAACAACCAGGGGACAGAGTGGGAGGAGTCGTGGAGCAGCAACCATGCGAGCAAAGCCACCGATATCGAACCAGTGAAGTCGATGAGGAGCTGCGATGCTCCATTGGCGAGGCGCAGCAACAAGAAATGCAGGAGCAGGCTGCAGATGGCAACGCCGGTGGCAACGGGGTGAGTTTCAAAGGGCGAAATCAACTTCCCCTGGAATTTCACTTGGATGAAGTTGATGAGAATAGAGACGATGCAGGTAAAATCCATGGCGCCGGGTGGGGTGAAAGGTAGGGACATCGTTCGTGGTTCGAGTTCTCTTATGAAGAGCAAGCTTATGAAATGCGAGGAATGGAAAGAGAAAGATTTGAAAAGAGAAAGATTATAGGAGAATAATTCCATGTTTGCTTTCCTATATCATAGGAAAGCAAACATGGAATTATTCTCCTATAATCTTTCTCTTTTCAAATCTTTCTCTTTCCACTCTTTCATAAAAGCACTCGCTCGGAACCATTCCTCGCTTTTCATAAGCTTCGCTCTTCATAAGAGATTGCGGAATCAGGGACTACGCTTTTCATAAGTTTCGCTCTTCATAAAAGAACTCGGAACCAGGGATTTCGCTTTTGCTCTTCATAAGAGAAGACGAATGATGCCCTTCTTGATCTCGCTCTTCATAAGCCTTCACACCTAACAACAATAGTGCCACTCTGCATAAAAGAACCACGTGGCTATCATTCTTGGTTTCGCTTTTCGAACGTTGGAGGTTGTCCCTGAACTATCTTATTTATTTTTTCTTGTGTTAGGGAAAAAAAAGAAAATAAATCACTAAAAATTTCAAACTTTATTTAAAGTAATAAATTTACTCCAAACTTTTTTTGTGACATGAAAAATCCAAACTTTACTAATTGTGACACATTTACCCCACCAATGATATTTTTGTCTTATTTTTTTTTTTTGTTCTTCCTTTTTCTTTTCTTATTTTTTGCTCTCTTTTCTTCTTCTCTCTTCCCTCCGCCATGGCCATCGGAGGGAAGAGGGAAGAAGAAGAAAAAAGAAAAGTAAAAGATCAAAATGCTCTATAGTTTATGATAAATATGTCACATGGATACAATTTCAGAGTTTTTTGTGTCACGAAAAAAAATTTAAGATAAATATGTTACGGTTGGCAAAATTTGAGGTTTTTCATGTCACAATTTTTTTTTTTTTGGGTAAATTTGTCATTGGGCAAAGTTTGAGGTTTTTAATAATCTTTTTCAAAAAAACAAAAGACTTTGTCCGGTGCCAATTGAATTCCCCATTCCTTTCCTCGGTACAGTGTGTTCCATCAATAGGTAATAACCTGGAAGATTCATGTACAAGAATAAAGTTTCAATAACCAGGCTGGCAAAAAATAATAAATAAGAGCAAAACACGAAGCCCAAGCCCAAGTGTCTCGTTAAAGCCCTTTCTTTGGTCTTGCTTCAGTTGATGCGGTGGTAAGGGAATTATTAGAGCAAAAAGAGAGAAAATTAAAAACAATCTAGCCAAGAAGAACACGAAAAAGAAAAAAGAAAAGAGAGAGAGAGAAGGAAAATAGAGTCCGGAGAAACCGAGAAAAAAGACAGAGTAGACAAAGGGAGCTCTTTTTGTATGCATCGGATTAATTATGTTTCTTAGCAATTGGTAAGGATTTGAAACTTTTATTTATCTAATTGAAGGAGCTTTCTTAATTAAACTATAAATTAGGTTTGGTATGGATTCTATGTTTTTTTCATTTTTTTTTTTTGGTCAGTGTATGGATTTTAAGTTGCTAGGTTGATTTTAGAGGTTTTTAAGCTATGAAATTATGTTGTAAAGAAATTTTAGGGTAACTCTCTATGAGAGAGAGAGAGTCGATAAAGGAGATTGAAAAGAGGTTTATATATACACGTAAACACCCAAGTAGGAGAGAATAAATATGACAAAAAAGAGAGCATCTTGTCTTCTTTCCTTTTTGCCTCAGAAAAAGCATGTGAACCAGTTTAAAATCAAGGTTGGACCAATTTGTTACTTCGATTAGTATAATAAATTCAAAGTTTTAGCAAAAGAAGCAGATGATCACCATAGATGAAAAATGTATATGCATCATAATCTTTATTTCATCAAAATGTAGTTCATTTTATCATTTGGATAGGTTTACTTATAATTACTCGGAAGAGCACCTCTCTATTTTGTTTTGCTCTTTATAGAAATGTTCTCCTTGGTCTTAGTCTTCATAGTTCAATTTAATTAGTTGAAGTTGTAGGTTGTATATGTGAATTGGGTCTGTAACAACTTCAATCTGTATTTTTTTTTTTTAAATAACCAATATAGATAATTATTTAGTTTTTGAAAATAAAATCGAGTTCTATTCAAAGATTTAAAAGAAAATTACAAGTTTAATTATAATTGCTGCTTCAATGAGCCATACTGACATAGCTTACGAATCAAGGGTGCTGCAGAACATGTGCATTTATAGAGAAATTGATAACTAAAAAAAAAGTAGATTCAGCTCATACTATTTGTACGAATTGTATTTAATGGCAAATGTAAACATTACTTTTACGTGTAAATGCAATCAACTAATAAATTAAAAAGATAACTCATAAAATTAAAAATAGGTGAATTTGGTTTTTTAAACAATTACGACAAAACTGTTATTGCAAAATTGTCTTACGTAAATTACTTTTATAGTAAGTTGGATAATAACTCTCTGATGAATGTATAGACTAGCCCAAGGTGAATGCACTTTTAAGACCTCATATAATTGCAGCTGACTTTAAATGAACAAGACATAAAACTTTTCATGGGCCACTTTAGTTTTATTAACTATTGTGTTGAAGCATAAATAAAATAAAATAAAAATGTACAGATGAACACTGAAATACAACATCAAATAATACAGGAGTAAGGTACAACTCATGTCACCTCATTTACTTCGTGTGGACATCACTCAACTAAAACTCCATTCAAAACGCTATTTTATCTCCTAATTTGCCTTGGCCATAATGCATTGAGTCTCCGGAACCTAAGCGGAAGTTGTAGTTGCTTGGAATGTCTCGCGTGCTGGTCTTCGCTCCGCGGCTCAGCCCACTGCATGTCAATTTTTCTTTCACCAGTTGCGCTGAATTTGGCATGCTGTCCGCCCTAGGACGCCCATTTCACCCGCCGCCCCAACTTGACCGCCTAGTAGGCAATGATGAGGAGGATTGGCGGAGTTGCCATGCGTGTGAGCGCGCTTCCTTCTTGCCATTTGGATGGTTGACCGTTGCTGCACGGCCTGATATTGCTTCGTCTACCTAGTCACAACTCTTAAGCCTTATGAGGAATCTGAGAATGCGACCATCCAACATTTTGCTCATTAGCATCTGCTCACATGTCATCATCCGAGGACAAAAAGTAGAATCAAATGTGAAGCCTGCGAGGAGGTCTATCAATGGAACACGTGTATATTCTTTCTCCATGAGAGCTGCGCCAAATCTCTCCCCAGAGATGTAACGCCCGTCTCCATGATCATCATCTCTCTTGCTTTCGATCAATTGGTAGACCTCCAATGCAATGCCTGCCATATAGTTTCCCGCTGCAGCAAATGCAATTTCAGCCTTGACATGGACCGTGCAGCTGTTAGTCTAAATACACAAGACCTACAACGTGAAGCTTGAAACCAGAATCGAGTGCAAAAAATACTAGGTGAGATCTATGGTTTTGTGGATTGCCTCTTTCTTTCTCCAATTCATGATCATCCACTGCCGCAGGAGCAGTGCTGCTCTCATCTGTTCCATAAATCATGTGCTGAATTGCCCTCAGTTATGCAACACCCCATTCACCCTGGCACAGCCACTTCTTCCCGTATCAGGAAGGACTGCTCACCGATGCATGTCGTGAAGAGCAATGACGCTGTCTTTCTCTGCACAAAATGCGGCTTTGACTTCAACATTCCATGCACTTTTAAGAGGCCCACTTTCAAACATCACCTCCACGAGCATATGCTCTTTCATTGCAAGTTAACGCATTTGCCACAGCAAAGATCTAGCTGTTGCCTCTCAGAGGTAAAATGAAGACTACATGATGTAACGACTCCCACATTCTGCAATGACAGACCACAACTATATTATCATCGGAATAGCTAGTAAGCACTAATGGTGTATATGCGAGAGAGATGGAAAAAGCTGACATCTTTCATTTTGATTTGGATCACTAAATAATGTTAGTGTTAGATCAAAGCTTTTGAAATTGTAGCTGTGCTCGCGTCACCAAGGCATCAAGTTATCCCATGGATAAATGAACAAGAACATAGTACGCCAGCAAAGAATGTAAAACGACACATATCCACCCACTGGCCAAACAGAAAGCTACAAAGAAGGAAATCTGCAACACTCAACAATCTTTTCAAAGAGGTCAGAAGCTTTAACCTCAAGAACAATTACTACCCCTTATATGGTTGCTAGAAACGACCATTCTACTCGTCGTAACAACTGTTAAGGCCATCTTCAATCTCTTCGATAACAACAGATCCCAATTTCTAGTCTTTACAAGGTGCATCACCATTCATGGCTAGGAACAGGAAAGATACATAGGTGGTTTTGACTTGTTCCGTGCCCTCCTTTCTTATGATCGGGAGATAATTTGACGCCGAAGGCTTGGGAATTCCTCATGACTATGGCTTCAGATAAAGAGAAGAAAGCCCCAAGTGCCTCTTACACAAAACTTGCTTAGCTTCCTAAAGTACTAATCATTTTATTTAAAGTGATCACACAATTGAAATTACTTCTTCTAAGCAGGGAGAAGTCAGTAGAACAACTATGGCGCTCAGACTTCCAGCATGAAACGCAGATCCACGACCGGGCGTGGCAAATGTGGCTGCGCTCTTCCACCGTGCCATACACGGGAGCGCGCCGCACGGATAATCATGAGAACGAGTTTGCGGTAAAACCACAGCCAAAGTTCTTGAATGGGGCCGCGCAACAGACGCATGGAAAGCAACAGGAACAGCACGAACCAGAGGAGGGAGTGGAAGGAGTCGTGGAGCAGCAACCACGCGAGCGAAAACACCGATGTCAAACCAGTGAAGTGGAAGAGGAGGCGCGCTGCTCCATCACAAGAAGGAGCAGGGCCGCGAGGCGGTGGTGCCCGATTAGCGACACGCCCCAAAGAGAAATGCAGTAGGAGGCTGCAGATGGCGACGCGGGTGGCGACGGGGTGGGTATCCAAGGGTGAAATCGACTTCCCCTGGTATTGCACTTGGATGATATTGACGAGGATAGAGACAATGGAGGTAAGATCCATGGCGCGGTGAGGTGTGAAGACAAGGAGCATGGCTTATATATAATATATTTCCGTGGGAAGATCGGTCTGATTCCGACACTATTCTCACTTTATATTTTCGTGGTTCCGACACTATTCTCACTTTATAGTGAGAATAATGTCGGAATCAAATTGACTTTCCACGAAAATATATGATATACAAGGGATGTCTCCATCCTATGGTACTTATTTTTCCATGAAGTATTTCCACGATGTGTCGGCTTCACCCCTCGTCACGTCGTGGAGTGGAGGAAGGCCTTTAAACTTTCTGGTTAATTTTTTCGTGTTAAAAAAAAATTAAGAAGAGAATTTGATCTGTCCTATTTTTTTTTCCCTATCTATGTCAGCAGGATGTAAGGTTCGAATTTCACACTTGAAATTAAACCTCATTATCTTTCCTAAATTTCTTATCATGGGATAGGGTGACTTTATTCTTGCTCCGCATAATTTGCATCCATCCGTAATAACCTATACAGATTTTTGCTGTAACCGAGCTTTGGCAAAAAAAATGATAAACGAGAGCAAAACATTAAGTCCAAGCCCAAGTGTCTCGCGTCAGCCCTTTCTTCAGTCATGCTTCAGTTCATGCCGCCCCAAGGGAATTCACGGGCGCATAAAGAGTGAAACAGGGTCTGGCCAAGAAAAAAAAAGGAAAAGGAAAAAAAAGAAGGCAAGCAGGGTTCGGAGAAACGGACAAAAATAGAAAGAGGCGGCAAAGTAGGCTCTCGCCGCATGCCCGCTCGAGAGACTTGATTAAGGCGGATTATTTCTGTTTCTTGCAATCGGTGAGGTTTCAAAACTTTATTTATCTAATTGAAGAAATTTTCGTAGTTAAACTATAAATTACGTTTTAAAAAAATTTTAGGGTGTCCCAAAACAAGACTTTAGCAAAGTCAATTTAGGATTATGATTTAATTGGAATAAATTTCTAAAATTTTGCATGCTACTAGAAATAGTTTTCAAATAGCTGTGTTTAGCAATGGATTTCATCTTTCTCCGGCCATCTTTGGGCTTTATGGTCTCTTAATAATTTGAAAGGGTTTTCTATTGAAAGTAAACTCACTTGAATTGAACTTCCGAGATGAGGTCGACTCTATTTGCAAAGTAGGTGTTTCGAGGTCTTTTGCCAAGTGGATGATTTGACTTAAGAATATGGCATTATCTACTAAAGTTTTAATCAAGGTTAGGTGACATGTAAGTTTGACATTTAGTTAATCTTTGATAGGACTTTGAAGCTTTTCGAGTCGGTGTAACTTTCAACTTGGATTTTATTTAGGGGTTGTTATCCTCTATAAATTTGTAAGTTCATATCTTGAAAGTGATAGAGATTCGATATATTATAAGCTGTGAAAGACATTCCACAATATGATTTTGTTAAAACAGAAAAAAGTAATGCTTAAACATATTTGTTACATAAAACTAGATGGAGCATTTATTACTCTTTTGGTATTTGAAATTTGAATGAATAGAATCGATTAGTATAAAGTTGCGTTGAAGTAACATTACTAATATTTGGATTTTATTGTACATTATATATTGGGTTTGGGTAAATGAATCTTTGGTATTGCTTTATTATAGCGGATGTTTGATCTGTTTAGCAAAGATTTGGGTTAGTCACGAAACTATGATTGCTCACACTATTCATTCCAATTTTTTTTCGAGTGAGCTAAGTAGGATGTAAGCGTTATCAACGGGAAATTTTTTAGAGTTGGATTTGGATGTGAGTTTAGATACTCGTATATATCTAGAATGATATTTTTGGGGTTTAATTGAGTTTGGAGATACACACTTTTTTTTAATGAATTTTAGAACTCTTGATTTTGTAATTAAACGACTAATTATCAAGTATATAGGTGAATATATATTTTGATAATTTGAAGTTGTGTCCTTTAGGTAAGAGCATGGTGGTGTCGTTTTCCTTATTTTCTAGAGTTGGGGTGTGACAATATAGAAAGGACAAATCTTCTTCACAAAATCAACAAAATGAAAATACACATCAATATATCGTTATTATTTCTCTATATCATTCTAATCTTACCAATTTCTTACTACAATAATGGCCACTCCTCCATTTCTCTAATTACCCATTTATTATGCAAATAATATATCGCGACATGAGCATTCTCTTTGTTACTATGTTTTATGCACGAACTCACTTATTCTGTAATTGTTGGATATACAAAATCCTACTAAAATACTTTTGAAGTAGCAGACATTTTTTCTTGGTGAAATATTGTAGAAAGAGGTTTCCAACTTAACAAAAGATTGCATTTTCTTTGGTTTGAGTGGCCTTGGATTGTTGATGGAAGCATGAATTATTATGGGCAGATTTCCTAAAAAATCTCAAAATTTAATTTTAATCTCAATTCTACTTCGATTTTTTTTTTTTTTTTAAATTCTTAATTTTCATGAAGGTCCCATTTCTACCCATGAGTGGCCATAGGATTATCATGTAATGCGGCATGGTCCAACCATTGCAATGTGAACACTGAATCTTCCCTGAGACCCTTTGGAAACTCCCTCGGAGAGAGAGAGAGAGAGAGAGAGAGAGAGAGAGAGAGAGTCAATAAAGGAGATTGAAAAATTTACTGAAAAGAGGTTTCTAAATACACGCAAACACCCTAGTAGCAGGGAATAAGTACGATAAAAAAGAGAGAATTCTGTCTTCTTTCTTTTTTGCCTCAGAAAAAGGATGTGACTTGGTTCAAAATTAGGATTGGACCAATCGTTACTTTGATTTGCATAGTAAATTCAAGGTTTTAGCAAAAGAAGCATACAAATTAGTGGAAGGAAAATGATCACCATAGATGAAAAATGCGCATGCATTATAATCTTTATTTCATTCAAATGTAATTCATTCTATCATTTTGACAAGGTTACTTGTAGTTACTCAGAAGAGCACCTCTCTGTTTTGTTTTGCCCTTTTCTGGAAATGTTCTCCTAGGTCTTCGTCTTCATAGTTTATACAAATTCCAACTTTTTATATGTGGATCTAAATTTAGTTTAACTAGTTGTAGGTTATATATGTGAATTGGGTCTGTAACAACTTCAATCTATATATTTTTTTAAAGGATAACCAATGCAAATAATTATTTAGCTTTTGAAAATGAAAATGAGTTCTATTCAAAGATTTAATGAAAATTACGAGTTTAATTACAATTGCTGCTTCAATGAGCCGTATCGACATAACTTATATAGAGAAATTGATAACTAGAGAATAGTAGATTCGACTCATACTATTTGTACGAATTGTATTTAATAGCAAATGTAAATATTACTTTTACGTAAAAATGCAATTGACTAATAAATTTAAAAAATAATTCATAAAATTAAAAATAGGTGAATTTGGTTTTTTAAACAATTATGACAAAACTGTCATCGCAATCTTGTCTTACGTAAATTATTTTTACTGTAAGTTGGATAAGAACTTTCTGATGAATGTATAGAGTAGCCCAAGGTGAATCCACTTTTGTCACCTCCTAATTGCTTGTCACCTCCTAATTGCAGCTGACTTTAAATGAACAAGATATGAAACTTTTCATGGACCACTTTAGTTTTATTAACTATTGCGTTAAAGCATAAATAAAATAAAATAAAATGTACAAATGAACACTGAAATAGAACATCAAATAATATGGAAGTGGGGTACAATTCATGTCACCCCATTTCCTTAGTGTTGATATCACTCAATAGATATAACTCTATTCAAAACGCTTTTTAATTTCCTAATTTGTCTTGGGGATCATGCATTGAATCTTCGGAACCTGAATGGAAGGTTTACTTGGAATGTCTCGCATGCTGGTCTCCAATTCGCAGCTCATCCCTACTGCTGTGAATCATGTCGAATCTTCTTTCACGAGTTGGGTGCCCAATTTAGCAGTGAAACACAACATCAAATGACGAGGGAGTGGGGTAAAATTAATTTTGATTAATATCCTGAAAAACTCCAAACTAATACATGTGTAATAAATTTATCCCAAACTAATTTTTGGCCATGAAAAACTCTAAACCGGTACAAATTTATCCTAATTTATCATAAAAAAAATCTCAAAATGGTATGCTTATAATAAATTTACCCCAAACTAATTTATTCGACCGTCAAAAACCTTGAATTGGTACATTTGTGCTAAATATACGCTCCGTTAAATTGGATTAATGCTACAAAAAATTACAAAAATTGTATAACTATTATAAACGGAGTAAAATCCTAAACTAGTACACCAGTCAACTGTCACGTGTCCTTTAATTAAGTAATTCGACAGTAAAATTTAACAGAAACTAATAAATGGTAAATTTATCACAAGTATACCTGTTTAAGGTAAATTTGTCAAAGGTGTACCAGTTTGGAGTTTAGTTTAGGATAAATTTATCATATGTGTATTAATTTCGGATTTTTCAAGGCATTAATCGAATTAATTTCACCACATTTACCTCGTGTTCATAACAACTATAACTCCATTCAAAATGCATTTTTATTTCCTAATTTGCCTTGGTGATCATGTATCGAATCTCCGAAACCTGAGCGAAGAAGCCTGTACTTGCTTGGAATGTCATGCGATCTCCAATGCGCAGCTCAGCTCACCACTGTGAATCGTGTCGTTTCTTCTTTTACGAGTCATGCGAATTTAGCATGCTGTCCGCACTAGGACACCAATCTCACCCGCTGCCCCGACTTGACTGCCTAGCTGCCAACGATGAGGATTATTGGAGTTGCCATGCGCGTGAGCAGGCTTCCTTCTTGCCATTCGGACGATTGAGCATTAGTGCACGGCTGGATACTGCTTCGTCTGCCTAGTCACAACTAAGCCTGACGAGGATTCTGAGAATCCATCCTGCAATTTGCTGATTAGCGTCTGCTCACGGCCCTCCATTTTGGGACGAAGAGTAGAATCAAATGCAAAGCCTGCGAGGAGGTCTAGGGATGCTACTCGGTGCATATTCTTAGTTCACGAGAGCTGCACCGAATCGACCCCAGAGAAGCGACGCCTCTCTCTCCATAATCAACCCTTTTTCTTGCTTTCGAGCAATCGGTAAACCTCCAATGTAATGTCTGCCTTCTGGTTTCCCCCTCCAGCGAATGCAATTTCAGCGTTGACGTGGACTGCGTGGCTATAACTCTATGTTCACAAGATCTGGAGGGCAAGAAAGGCTCAGTTTTTTTTTTAACCATTTCGCCCATCAGCATCTACTGGTGTCCTTCCACGTGAAGCTTGAAACCAGAATCTGGGTGTAAAGCTGAGAATAGAGCGGCATACTAGGTGGGGTCTATGCTTGTCTGGATTGCCTCTTCTATCTCCGATTCACTATCATCCGCTGCCGCTGGAGCTGGGTCGAATGAAGGATGGTGCGAGCAAGGCGCGTGATTAATATGTTAAAGGTTTAGCCCATGCCTGCCTGGAGCAGAGCTGCTCTTTTCTGCTCTTTCTTATATTAGATCTACTGACCCGTGCTTCCTATGCAGTGTCTGGTAAATGTTGCACATTCGACTTTCATGTTCTTGTGCACTGCAATCTTTATGTCAACAATGACTGCCTTCCATGGTCAACACCAACAATAAAGATCGCCATCATCTCCATCAGTTCACTCTACGCTACGTTCATTGAAGACGATGCCAGTGAGTACTATTGTAACCATTGAGAGAAACGGACCTGAAACTGGGTGCTTCCGTCTCTGATGAATGCCCTTGTCCATTGATTACTCATATCAAATGCGTTTTACCCACGGTTTGGTTTCATTGGTTTCATCACAGAAATACTCTCTCACTAAACTGACTTTGACGTATATGGCCACGAGATGCTGCCATGTGATGTGGTGAATAGCCCTGTTCTTTTTTCCTTTGTTATATCATATACAGACTCAATCTCCACAATAAGTTACAATCAACAGAAAATGTGGCAATACCAATTTTTTTTTTAAAGTAATGGAAGTACCTGAAGCCTCGATTTTGCTGAACTAAATGCATTTCTGCAGGAAAAAGTGGACAGAGTGAGCCAACAATTGGAGGTACTCAAAGGAAGACCTGCAATGCTGGTTTCAAAAAGCTGCAAGCGAAGTGCATGTAGTTGAAGAGTTGGGGGGGCTCTTATCCAGAAGGAAAGAATTGGGGAGGCAGAAGACCGCCTTTTTGTTTGATGTTTCAACTTACACTCTTACGCAAGTCAATTGGAATCCCTGCCAACACTTGACATCCGATATTTTTATCTTCTGAGCGAAAGCAGATAAATATCATATTTTTGAGTGTAAGACTTGTGTGCTCTGTGTTATGAATAGGAGTATTAACATTGGGATGCATAATTTGATTATGAATAAACTTGTTAGGAAGCTTGCCGGTCTTGTTAATTCCTTGAAAATGAATATAAGGTTTATGTAGTTTGTGCAGACTAGCCATGAGCTTTTGCATACTATCTATCGAGCTTTGCATTCATGAACTGTAAATTCTTTTCTAGCACATGAAGATGGGAAATGTTTGGTTCTAACATCTGCAGTCTACCAAAATTCAGCTATGTTGAACTAAAGCCTCCCAAAAAAGAAATCAAGCGTTCTTTTCGCACCTTGGCCCTAAATTGAATCTCCCACTGAAGCAACAATTCATGCTCCTGGCCGATAACCAATTTAGCCAGGGAGACAACATAGTCATTGCATTATTCAGATCCAAGAGCTTCCGGATACATGTGGGTTACACCGCTGAAGAAGTTTGTCTTTATAAATCTTATTTGTTGAAGCAAGTTGATGCATTTGCTGCGACAAAGATCTAGTTGTCACCTCTAAGAGGTAAAATGCTGACTAAATGATGTAACCACTGTGTCATTCTGCAATCACATACTCAAAAATTGTTATCATCAGAATAGTTGGTAAGCATTACCCGTGCATACGGGACAGAGATGAAAAAACTGACATTGTTCATTTTGATTCTGCTAACTCTATGACGATAGAAGAAAGCTCTGATATTGCAGCAATGCTCCTGTCTCCAAGGCATCTATTTATCCTAGTTCATATGGATAAATGAGCAAAACCATCGCATAACAGCAAAGAGTGTAAAATAACACATATAGATCCACTGGCCAAGCAGAAAGTCACGAAGAGATTTGCCAGAAAAAGAAAAGCAAAACTGTGACACTTGCGATATTTTCAAAGAATTCAGAAGCTTTAACCTCAAGAACAATTACTACCCCTTATATGGCTATAGAAACGACTATTCTTCTCTTGGTAGCAATTGTTGAGGAAGACGGCGCTCAAACTTCCAGCAATGAACGTAGATCCACGACCGGGCGCAGCAAATGTGGCGGCGCTCTTCCACCATGCCATAGACGCGCCATACGGAAGATCATGGCCAAGATTTTGTCGTAAAACCAAAGCCAAAGTTTTTGAATGAGGCCGCACAACAGACTCATGGAAAGCAACAGGAGCATCACGAACTACCAGGGGACAGAGTGGGAGGAGTCATGGAGCAGCAACCACCCGAGCGAAGCGACCGATATCCAACCGGGGAAGTGGATGAGGAGGTGCAATGATGCTCCATCACAAGGAGGAGCGCGGCCGCTAGACGGTGGTGCCCGATCAGCGAGATCCAGCAATAAGAAATGCAGGAGCAGGCTGCATATGGCGATGCCAGTGGCGACGGGGTAGGCTTCGAAGGGCGAAATCAACTTCCCCTGGAATTTCACTTGGATGAAGTTGATTAGGATAGAGACGATGGAGGTAAAATCCATGGCGCCGGGTGGGGGTGAAAGATAGGGACATGTTCGTGGTTCGAGTTCTCTTATGAAGAGCGAAGCTTACGAAGAGCGAAGCTTATGAAAAGCGAAATTCTTATGAAAAGCAAAATTCCCGACTCGCTTGCTTGAATCAGAAAAGGAGAGAAATAGAGACGATGGAGGTATAATCCATCGCGCGGGGTGGGGGTGAAGGTAGGGATATCGTTCGGGATTCTTTTTATGCAAGAGCAATCCTAGGCGTCGGGGATCTTCAATAAAACGCCTTATATCCTATACGTCGGAACGGAACGAGAAAATATTGGATACCCTAACACATATCTTATGTGTCGGAACGAGAGCGAGAAAGTATTGGGTACCCTAAAAGCTCCACGTCATTTTTTCCGTCGGAACGCATTTTTTATTGAAGATCCCTTACGCCTAGGGCGCTCTTCAATAAAATAGGCGCAAGGCATAAAAAAATACGAACGATGAACCACTGCGATTCGACCTCGAACCAGGGAAGGAAGAGACAATTTTCTGCAGGTATGCCTTCCCACATTGGGCGAACAACGTTCAAGCCCTTCGTGGACGGCTGTTAGCGTAAAATCACTCGCCCTTTAGTTCGGGCCTAGGGACACCATGAGAACTGGGATGGAACCGCTTCTAATCTACCCGAGCTGCATTTCCTAGAGGATTCTACCAGGCTGGAGAAGAAGAGGAGTTTTAGAAAGCCATAGAGAGGTTTTACAAAACACTCACTTTACTTCAAGGGACTCTGCCCAACACAATACACCCTCCTTGCCTTATATAGGCAATAAGAGGTCACAACGGACAAGGACCAAGCTAATGGGTCCGGGAACAAACAGAGGCTTCGAAACTTTCGGGGGAATTATTCGCAAACTATGAGCGGTGACCGCATCGTGAACAAGTACTTTCCCTAGCCTAGTGCTACAAGAAAGTGAACAAAGTGCTATGCTACGGTGAAATTGTACGGACATCGGCTTTTCGGCCCGGTCTCGTCCGTCATGAGCGTTGTAGTCATAGTCTGAGTCATCCGAGCTGTTTGCTGTGGTCAGAAGGTGTGCTTCGTACTTCTGTTCAAGATCTTCAAGGTCTTCTGGTGAGAGTATTTGTTTTAGACGATGTGATGAGGATGCTTCCTCATGAGCTCGGTGGGATGCTTCTTCATCAGCCCAGTTTGTATTGTCATCTTCAGTGGTGTTGGCAGGAATGCTTGGCTGAGGCCAATGGAGAGGTTGTGAGTAATGGGAAGTGTCTATTTGGGATAATGACAATGGTTCCTGGTCATAGGGATCTTGGGAAAGAGGACCTCCCCAATGTGCGTAGGGGTCCTGGGTAGGTTGGACAATGTCTGGTGCACTTGTCATTTCATCATCTTGAGATGATCCAGCTTGTCTGAATTGCCTGAGTGCTTCCCTAGCTTCAGGTGCTAGGTCATAATGATCCCATACAGTGGGTTCATTATAATTCCATATACTTTCAGGAATAGTTTTGTTTTCTTGGCACAGGATTCTCTGGATTTCTCGATACTGGAGTTGGCAGGATACGACAGATCTCGGATAGGATTTGTGAATCCGAGCTTCTTTGCTATCCAGATGTGGCTTGTAGGATGTGGTTCCTATCTCCAGGGGAACATCGATGATGCTGCCATTGTTTCGGCAGAAGTGCCATGGTCGTCGGAAAAACGGATGGTATGGACTTCGGGATTTGGTGTTGTGGTTCTAAGTTCCTTTTCCAAGAGATGTTTCCAGTGAGTAGGAGGATAGAACCAGTTGAGAAAGTCTATAAGATTTCGATCACTTTCTTTTTCAATATTTCTTCCGAGTAAGAATATCCTGGTGAGGTTAGCAACAAATCTTCTGGTTGGGATTTCAAAGGCTATCAAGTACTTATTGGTTAAGTACCACAATAGCGTCTTGAGCTGATCAGGGAAATCATCTTCTTTCCAGATAAGAGGATGTATGAATGGATATTCTGGATTTAATCCACAAGGATAAAGAATCGAACCCGCATTGAATCGAACAGATGTGTGGCTTTGCCACATGAGGTTTTCTAGATTTGCGGTGAGATTGTCATTCGATTTGTTCAATAATCTCCGGGGAAATTTCCAGCTTGGCAAATCTTTGATCTTCTCAATCTTGTATTTTACTCCATGATTGAGCATATGAAAAGGTCTTTTGATATACATGTTGATTTCGGCTGGTGCCTTCGGTCTTGACAAGAAATCAGCAAGAACATTCTTTTTTCCTGGAATGTGTTTGGTTTCAAAGGAATATTTCGAAAACCATTCAGCCCACCGAAGCAGCTGTGAATTTGGAATGCTTCTGTTTAAACTTGGTCATCGAGGAAAAGATGCCATGTCTAATTCTACCGGAAGTGATGGCCGATGAGATGGAATTCAAACTTCTTGATCCCATTTTTTTTGCTAAGATTTCTTTGAAGGTGGAATGGTAATGCATTTCAGATTGTGAAAACTTTCCACTTTTGTGAGCACAAAGGTGCCTCTTACCATCAATCTCTTCAAGTAGAATGGCTGCCCAGTATTCGTCACTGGCATCAGTTTGAAGAATTCTTTTACCTGTTGATGGTATTTTTAGTGGTGGGAGATTCTGCATAATCTCTTTAAGTTCAGCAACCGCTTTTGTCTGGGTTTTTTCCCAAGGTGGGGGATTTTTCTTTAGCATGGACTGCAAAGGAATCAGAAGCTTTGCAATATTTGGGACAAAGTCCCTGAGATAATTAATTATCCCAAGAAATTGCTGGACTTGCTTCTTTGTGAAATTCTCTTGAGAAACTTTAACGGTTCTGAGCAATATGCGTACTGGATAATACGTACCTTTGTTGAGGTGCATACCAAGAAATTCAATCTCTGTTTGGGCAATATTCATCTTTTCTGGGAAAGCATGATGCCATGCTTTTGACAATTTCGCGAATTGTTCAAGGAGTTGGCGGTTTTGCTCATCGAAGCGTAGAGCAAGATATCATCGATATACACGCAGCATTTGAAAGGATTGGTTGGAAGATACGACACATGGCCTTTTGGAAAAGGGATGGTGCTACCTTTAAGCCAAAAGGAAGAACTTTCCACTGAAAGTGCTGATTTGGAATACAAAATCCTGTTTTGGATCTGTCTTCAGGATGGATGCCCAATTGCCAAAATCCGGCTTTGAGGTCGAATTTGGAATAGATATGGGCCTTTGTTAATCCAAGAAAGAGAGAGTCTCTGGATGGTAAAGGGAATTTGTCATCCCTGGAGGAAAAGATTGAGAGGTTGGTAGTTGATTACCAATCTCATTTTTCCTCTCGTTCACTCAGCTCGTTTGTTAACATAAAAGGCTTCACAAGCCCATTGGGAGTTGGAGATTTCAATAAGGCATTGTTGCAATAGTTCGAGCATTCCCTTTGAGCTAAAGCCAAGTGTTCGGCTTCATTCCCATGTGGCTCGCCTTGGTTGGATTTATATCTTCATTTTTCTTGAAAGGAAGGCGAACAAAGAATTCGGATTTTCCCATAAAGGGTGGGAACACTTTTGAGCAAATTCTGCATGGGATTCGAACATGATTCCAACAATTTTTGCATGATTGGATCTAACAAGGCTCATCGAATGGAAAAGAGTCTTTGGATATTGACAAACTCGAGAATTGGTTCTTATACCTAAGACCTTTTCCGGGAATAATCTGGCGTGAGATCTCGAAGTCATAACGTCCCAACCAATGATCGGGTCTTTGTTGGGAAGATTGGATCCAAAGATCTTTGTGGTTATTGAACATTGTGGGAAAACCAGAATGGTCACGGGGGTAGTTCTCACATTTGTGGAGAAAGTATCTCCTGAGGCAGAGTTGAAGTATCGGACATAAGGAGTCCAATATTCTTCGGGGAAGAACTTTGGTATCCAAGATTGAACAACTTGCCCCAAGTATCAACGAGCAATGACGGTGATTGGCTTGGCAAACTTTGAGGTGAGGATCTTTACAGGAAAATGGGGACAGTGGGTTTGACTTGAAAATATGTCAAGGTTTTGTTCTGCAGATGTGGGTGATATGTGAAAAATATCTTCAGATTCTGAATCTGAATCAATTTCACTGGAATTGTCGTAACACGGAATGATACAAAGAGTTTGTTCAGACTGTTCTTCATCTGCAGAGAATAATGATTCAACATCATCATTTTCAAGAGAGATACCTGTTTCATGCTCAATCTGGTGTATCAAATGATGTTGGCCCTTTTCGGCTTGGGGACAGTTTTGGCAAAGTGTCCTTTCTAGTTGCGAGATGTAGCAACGATTCGGCTTTTTATGATCCGAGCGATCCTTTCTTTTCCGTAGGTATCGCCATTTCTTCTTTCTTCGGAAATTCTTGTGGCCATGTTTGGACTTATTCATCAAGAACTTCTTGAAGTGTTTCTTCTTTCGAGAATACTTGCCACAAGTACCATCACAATCTTTTTGGAACATTTGATCTTGACTTGTGATGAGAGCAGGCTGTCTCGAGGGTTGGATCACGTTGATATAGGACTTGACCATCGGCGTTTTAGGCATATTTCTTCAAGGCATAGATGGATTTCTTGTTGTATTTCTCCCGGAGGTATATCCACGGACTCTCTTTTGTCTCCCAAAAAAGGATCTTTCGACCATTTGGGATAATTCCTTGGGGATGGAATTCAAGAAAATATGCTTTAAATTGGAATCTGCTCCAATTTGGTAAAAGAGTTGGAGCATAATTCGATAATGCTTATCAAGATGTTTCTTCTGGAAGGAACAACATTTTCTTTCGAAGAACTCTCTTCTTTTCATTTCGATAAGGTCAGTGGGTTTTCCCACAAAGAAGTGGTATAGGATAGTGATGGCTTGGCTGAAATTTGGTGACATCAGAAAATGAATCTGATCTTGCTCTGATACTGATTTCCACCAAAGTTTAAGACTTCTTGTGAACCGAGTAACAAAATTGTAAAGGACATCATTCATGTCATGGTTGGTGAGGGACTGAGTGTTTAACCAAGTATGAAATTCCTCAAGTCTTTCGGCCATTTGTGGTAAGGAATATCATCGATGGTAAAAACTGTTTTGATGCCATAGACACATGATTTCTGGGGTTGTCCCTAACAACCTCTGGGTCAGAGTAAATTGACTCCATTTCTTGGTCTGGGGGATCAGCCATAAATATTGAAGAGGTTACTGGTATAACAGGAAGAGGATCAGGTTCAGGAACTGAAAAGGATGAAGAGGAAGAAGATGATACTGAATTAGATTCAGTATCAGAAGTGGTAGAATCAATCTGTTCTGCTGGGAAAAGAGTTTGATCATTTGGGGGAGTTGGATCAGTTTTGTGGACAGGATCAGGATGTTTCTGGACACTCAAATCCTTTAGAAAGGATTCTAATGGATTGGCTAGCATCATTTGATCTGGTTTTTCTCTTATGACAACTGAACATGATTCTTCAGGAATTTTCTCTTTTCCTCTTTCTTTTTGGATTCGATTCAATTCTTTGATGCGTTCTCGTATATCTGGTTCCTTCTTGGATGGATCTTGTGGATTGGCAGCAAAGATTGACGTTTGAGGTGGTGGAGGCAAATATCCAGTTCTTACTGGAGTTGTAAATGGATCAAAAGGTCGAACCTTCCTTCTTCAAGGAGTTGGATTTGCCTTTTGAGTTTTTCTATTTACGGTTCGGGCTTTCTAGGTAATGGTAGCCTAGACGTTGCCCCCGATTCTAAGGCATTCAGCCTTTTCTGGAATTCAGAAACCATTTTCTTGGTGGTTTCATCATATCTTCGGAGATCTTGTTGCACTATTCCAATCTTGGAATCGATCGCTTTGAAAGCATTGTTTTGTGCTAACAGAATCTCTGATTGCCAATTTAAAACAGCTTCAGCAGCAGAAGTCTTCTTCTGTCTTCCATGTTCATCCACATCAGTGGGGGTGGATATTTTAGGAACATGGCGGTATCTGCCTTGAGGATCAATGAATTCCTCTGGAGCAGGAAACGAAAGTTTAGATTCTTCTTTGACAAGCGGCGGGAAGTCAGAATCGTGAAACATGGCAATGGAGGAAATAGGTGGTGTTTCTGCTGGAGCTTCGAGTGGGTAGGAGTGTTTCTTGGCCCACTTTAGGATTGGCTTGTAGAACGGAGAGAGAGTTTGTTTTTTCTGAGGTGGAGATGGCGGTGATCTTGGTGGAGATCTTGGCGGGTCTGGTGAAGCTTGGGATGGACTGTGCTTTGGTTGCGGTGGTGGTGCATAATATACCATAAACTGGTATTTATCACATTCACCAAGAGTATCAACTGAAGGGTCTCCATTTAAGAATCTTTGATACATCTTATCTTTTGGCTTTTTTTGTCTGGGCGGAGGTCTATCATATGGATTTACCTCATCAGGAGAATTCATACAATAGGAACATTGGCAAAAAGGATCCCAAAAGCAATGACCATATTTGTCTTTATAGTAATGGACAGGATGCCCATCACTACTAAAGTGTCTAACAAGCTTTTTGGATCTGGGCTCGAGAAATGGATTCGGGAACACATGGTTCAATCATGAAGAGAGTTTGGAAAATAGAAGGACTTTCTTCCTTTTCTTTGCCAAATTTGATGGAAACAGTTCCATCTTTTTTCGGACAAACTCGGAGTCTCGTAGTTTGGAAAGGCTTGTTATGTTGATGTAGCTTTTCGTAGTTGGTAATCCAAGTTTCTGGGAGAAGCTTGGCCAACGTATCCTTCGGGATCTGCCTAGGAACATGGATGCATGATGCTTGATCATTCTGCATGGAGATAAACAAAGCATCTTCATTACCATTATTGAAGTTTAGATCAAGAGCATGGTTCTGTACTCGATAAACCATCTGGTAATGCAAGGTTGCAGCTACAGATTCAGCAGTTTGGGGAGCTCCAGTGAGCTGGACTTGGACTTTTAAGAAGGAGAGAAGCTGGGGATCTGAGAGAGCGATGTTGAAGTTGGGATACAAAGTTACAAAGACTGTTCCAGCATTCAGAGTGGTCTGAACAGTGCCGATGCAGGCATGCTGGTATTGTAAAAATCTAGTATCCAACAACGCAATTCTTGCCACTACGGGCAAACCTTTTCGGCCGTGGAAGGTGAGAGCAAGACGAACAGCGCCATAATGAACATGAGTGTACCCTTGTTGGGCCCATTGTGCAGGAAATTCTGCGGGGATCGAAGAGTGACAAAGTACTCTTTTTCGAGCGGGAATGGGGTGCTGGTCGAATTTGGAGGACCGGACGTACTCCTTTACTTGCTTTGGAGTTTGGTGAATAAGTTGGCGGATGGAGCGGATGGGTGAGAATGACGAGTTGGGTTTAGCAAAGGCGGAGTAAGGGTTCATAAGAGGAAAGTTTGGGTTTCGAGATCTTGGTTTCATCACTAAGAGAGACTTCATACGAGATAATCTATCTTAGAAGCATTTGAAACACGAAACTCGGAGGTGTTGAAGACGATGTAGAAGGAGTGAAAGTAACGGGTGCTTCGAGAATTTCGGGTTACGTGGACATGATGTAAAGAGATCTTCTCAGACTTTGGATTCACCTACTAGGCGCATGGAACGGATAATATTACAAACGAAACCATGGCTCTGATACCATAAATGGAACTAGACCTCGAACCAGGGAAGGAAGAGACAATTTTCTGCAGGTATGCCTTCCCACATTGGGCGAACAACGTTCAAGCCCTTCAGGGACGGCCTGTTAGCAGTAAAATCACTCTGCCCTTTAGTTCAGGGCCTAGGGACACCATGAGAACCAGGATGGAACCGCTTCTAATCTACCCTTCCAACATGGAAGGGGGAGGTGAGGGGTTCAAATCCCCACCTTCTCAGGGGGATGGGGTGGGGACGCGTAAGTTTCAAGAGTGGGTTTCGACTCTCACGCCCTGTAAGAGGCAGGACAAAAGTCTGAGAGTGAATGTAGCGTATGAATAGAGTAGGACTGAAAAAAAAAAAAAAAAAAAAAAAAAACCACTGGATTGGAGGAAGGACTTTGAACTTTCCTATTTGACTTTGTTCGGTGCTGATTGAATTCTCCTTTCTCTTTTCTCGGCATAATTACATTAATACGTAATAACCTGGAAGAACCGGGCTGGCTAAAAATAATAAATTAGAGCAAAACAGTAAGTCCAAGCCCAAGTGTCTCGTTAAAGTCCCTTCTTTGGTCTTGCCTCAGTTGACGCCGTGAAGAACACGAAAAAAAAAAAAACAGAGGAGGAGGAGGAAAGCAGAGTCCAGGGAAACCGAAAAAAAAGACAAAAGGGGCTCTTGCTCCATGATTATTCTGTTTCTTTAAGTTATGAAACATATATTTATTTAATTAAAGAATTTTCATAATTAAAGTAAAAGGTTTTTATGGATATTGATTCTAGAGATTATTAAGTTATGAAATTATGTTGAAAGTCAATTGTAGAATAGGACTTTAGGAAAGTCAATATAGGTTTACGATTTGAGTGGGATAAATTTTTAAAATTTTGCACATTGCTAGAAACAGTTTTCAAATGACTGTATTTGGCAATGGATTTCACCCTTCTCCGACCATCTTTTGGCTTTATGACATTGCGTTAAAAGTGAATTTCCGAATTTGACCCTGGACAGTATGGACTAGGAACCAGAAACTGAATTTCCGAATTTGATCTTGGACAGCATGGACTAGGAACCAGAAACTGAATATCCGAATTTGATCCTGGACAGCATGGACTAAGAACCAGAAAGTGAATTTCCGAATTTGACCCTGGACAGCATGGACTAGGGACTAGAAACCCTGTTCAAATGAATAAACAAAAATGCGGCCACATAAAAAGTTGGGTCTCAAATTCATCGTTGGGGCGGATTGGTGGACGTCCGTGTGCTATGAGATTCCCTTTCGCGGAAATAAAAGTATAAATGATGCTTTTGGATGTCGTAAAAAAATAAAGAGTACTAGATTGACGTCCGTGCCATTTCCCATGAAAGAACAAATATCAATTGATGTCCCCCTCACCACACCATGGGGTGGATGAGGACCTTGAACCGTCCGATTTTTATTTTTTTTTGGTTATATTGAAAAGAGATAAAAGTGTCAAAAAGAAAAAAAGCCATAAGCCTATTGCATTAATGATAACTTAGTCATAAACCTTATAATTATACAATTTAGTCATTTCGGTTAATTTAGAGTGGATATTACTTACGTGGATGACCATGGAAATTTTTAATAACAATTTAATATATTTTTTCTAATTTTTTTTCCTTTCTTCTTCCTTTTGCCATTCATAGGCAATGGTTGAGTGGGCTGGTCTTACCAAATCTAGCCTAAGGTGAGGCCGACTCTTGCAAGGATTGGCAAGGGTTCCCTTCGCCTCACCGGGGATCGCTCTTGGCTGGTCGGGCCTCGCCTATGGTTGGTGACAACAACCCTCATCCAAGTGAGGCTAGCTTGCTTGCAATAGCTAGTGGCCGATCATCGAGAAAAGGAAGAAGAAAGGAAAAAAAATTACAAAAGATAATAACCAATCAAAAATATATAATCTATGTCAAGGTGTTAAATTTATGACTCGAGTTTGAGATTTGCTGGATTATTAAAAATTTACAATTGAGGAAATATAAAAATAAATGAAAACAAAGTTTCCTTTTTACCGCACGGAAGCTTGCGGAATCCGAATTGAAGAAAAGAAAAGTGAAGCCCTGCACGTGATTTCCTTTGGCAATTGAAGATTGGTTAATGGTGGGGCCCAAGGTCAAAAGTTTGACCTTGGGCACACACGCACACACAAAGACACGAAAGACCACAGCGTCTTTCACGTGAAGCCAAAAAGGAAAAGCGTGGTGGGCCCTCGATGGGCACACGTATAAAAAGGCAATCTTTGCAGATCTTTGCACGTCCACGAGAGAAGAAAATATTCAGTGGTTCGTGGTTCATCAGCGCGCCACGTCATGCGCTGACCTGGCGCGCACATTCTCCAGAATGTGGCCATCCAACAAATGCTGATGAGCATCTTCTCACATCCCATCATCTCGGGATGAAAAATAGAATCAAATGCAAAGCCTGCGAGCAAGCAATCTTGGGGGAGGTCTATGGGTGCTATGCATGCAAATACTTTCTCCACAAAAGCTGCACCAAAGTTTGGTTCTAACATTTACAGTCAATCAGAGTTCAGTAATCTTGAGCTAAAGCCTCCCAAAAAAAAAAACTACATTTCAGCATTCTTTTCTCACCTTGGCCCCATAAACTTGAATGTCCAGCTGAAGCAACAATTCAAGCTCCTGGCCAAAAACCAATCCGCCAGTGAGACAACGTAGTTTTAGGTTGCAAGTTAACGCATTTGCCACAACAAAGATCGAGTTGTCTCCTCTCAGAGGTCAAATGAAGACTAAATGATGTAACGACTCTCACATTCTGCAATGACAAACTACAACTATATTATCATCGGAATAGCTAGTAAGCAATAATGGTGTATACAGGACCAAGATGAAAAAGCTGACATCTTCATTTTGATTTGGATCACTCAATGATGTTAGTGTTAAATCAGAGCTTTTGAAATTGTAGCTGTGCTCGAATCAAAGCTTTCGAAATTGTAGCTGTGCTCACGTCTCCAGGCCATCAATTATTCCAGGTTATATGGATAAACGAGCAAAAACATAGTACACCAGCAAAGAACGTAAAATGACACATATCCATCCACTGGCCAAACGGAAAGCTACAAAGAGATTCACTGAAAAAAAGGAAATCTGCAACACTCAACGACGTTTTCAAAGAGGTCAGAAGCTTTAACCTCAAGAACCATTACTACCCCTTATATGGCCACTAGAAACAACCATTCTACTCGTCATAACAATTGTCGAGGTCATCTTCAATCTCTTCGATAACAATACATCCTATTGAACCACTGGCCATGGTGGCTCCGCTGGATAGGCTCCTGTGACCCCTTGGGAGGGGGGAGAGGGGTTCGAATCCCGGCGTGAGTAGCTAGGTGTATTAAGCGTGACGCCGTGGTGGTGGGTCCTGCGCTAGCGTCACCAGGGGGTTTACGGCGCGGCTGTCGGCTGCAAGCTGGTTCCTCCTGTCTCAAAAAAAAAAAAAAAAAAAAAAAATACATCCTATTGTCTTTTGAGGGCTTAGCCTATCTTAATCAGATCTAGTCACTACAAGGTCCATCACCGTTCATGGCTAGGAATAGGAAAGATACATAAGTGGGTTTGTACTTGTTCCCTGCTCTCCTTTCTTATGATCGGGAGATAATTTGATGCCGATGGCTTGGGGATTCCTTACGGCTTTGGCTCCAGATAAAGAGAAGAAAACCCCAAGTGCATCTTATAAAAATCCAGCTTAGGTTCCTTAAGTACTAATCATTTGATTTAAAGTAGTCATACGATTAAAATTAATTTTTCCAAGCAGGGAACAATCAGTCGAACAACTAGGGCGCTCATACTTCCAGCGATAAACGCAGATCCACGCCCGGGCGCGGCAGATGTGGCTGCGCTCTTCCAACATGCCATACACGGGAGTGCGCCGCACGGATAATCACGAGAACGAGTCTGCGGTAAAGCCACAGACAAAGTTTTTGAATGAGGCTGCGCAACAGACTCACGGGAAGCAACAGGAGAAGCACAAACAACCAGGGGACGGAGTGGGAGGAGTCGTGGAGCAGCAACCACGCGAGTGAAGCCACCGATATCGAACCGGCGAAGTGGATGAGGAGGTGCGACGCTCCATCGCAAGGAGGAGTGCGGCCGCTAGACGGTGGTGCCCAATCAACGAGACGCAACAATAAGAAATGCAGGAGCAGGCTGCAGATGGCCATGCCAGTGGCGACAGGGTGAGTTTCGAAGGGCGAAATCAACTTCCCCTGAAATTTCACTTGAATGAAGTTGATCAGGATAGAGACGATGGAGGTCAAATCCATGATGCCGTGAGGGGTGAAGGCAGGGACATCATTAATATATCATATAATCCCATGGAAAGATTTTTGACCTGATAAGGACGTGTAATTGTGTATAAAGACTTTATGTCATGACCACCAGATGAGAGATCAAAGATTTTTGACCTGATAAGGACGTGTAATTGTGTGTAAAGATTTTGGAACTGATAGGGATCTCTCATCTGGTGGTCATGACATACCTATCTCTAGATGATATCCGTAAAGGTAAAAGGAAAAAAAAAAGTCGAATATTGAAGGATTTCTTGCAATTACATACTAGATGGATTGCTCACGATATATTCATGACGCAACGTGTGGCTCACGCCATCTTTTTTAACATTAGCTCCCCGTGGATTCTACGAACGAGCATGTGGTTTCATCCTCGGAGTGCACCACTAGCCAATTTCCCTTTCACGAAAAAGCTACTGCAAGGAACCGGGGAACGGTGCTTTATTTTATAGTAAACCCGTCAATTGATGATTCAATTTTGTCTCTCACAAAGTTCGAAGACTTTCTATCCTACAACATCCTTCCTATTGTATGTCACCGGATGAGAGATCCCTATCGTGTCCAAAGTCTTTCCAATAAACACACAATCACAACGTCCCTATCACTACAACAGGTCCGACACCTGACACACAATCCTACAACAGGTCCAAAATCTTTCCATGGGATAGGGACTCACAGTACCCATCCGTCCGTAAAAATACTCCAATGATGTTCCTGTCTTCAGCCCTCCGTCATGGGGTGGAGGAAGGAACTTTCCGATTAATTTTTCTGATGTAAAGAAAAATGATTAATGTCATAAAAATTCTAAATTGATAAATTTATCTTAAACTAACTTTTTAATTATAAAAAATTTCAAACTAATACATGTTTGATCAATTTTATTCAAACTATTGTGATAAATTTATAATATAGTAATTTCCGTTAACTTTTACTATTAAATTATTGAGTTAAATGACACGTGACAGTTGACTATGTATCGGTTTATAATTTTACTTTTTTATTTGTTGTGGTTGTAATAGTTTTGTCGTTTTAGGGTTTTTGATGGTCAACAAATTAGTTTGAGCTAAATTTGGAATAAATGTGTCAATTTAGTTTTTTTTTTTGTCATTTGGGATAAATTTGTCACGAGTATATCAATTTGAGATTTTTGGTGATATTAATCTAAATGAAAAGAGTGCCAGACATTGCAATTGCCAAAACTTGATTCGGATGAACACTTAAGGTATACAATTAAATGCTAAAATCGGATAAAAATGGAACACTTAGTGCCAACAATGAGAAATTCTGACCAAACTGCGACATGACATTTTCCGGCGACTTTTTTTTACTGACATGACATATTTTTTTTTTTAAAAAATGATTGACATGGCAATTCTCTTAAAAAAAATTAATGTGGCAATTTTTTTAATAAAAAAAATCCACGTGGCCCTATAAGCGTGCAAAATTAATTTTTAATATAACTATTAGTGAAAATAAATTAAAAAATTAAGTTGAAAAAAAAAAAGAGGAAGCCACTGCTTCGACAAGGGCCTCCATAGCCCTTGTTGCTGCCACCTTGCCATCACCGAAAAGGGCCGATGATGCTCAGGCGAGGGTTGGCCAGGGTCACCAAGTATTGGGCAGTGGCTGGCAACCCTGGTGACCGCTGGTGAGGGCCCGCAAGCAAAAATCCCTCTTTTTTTGTTTTTAATTTATTTTTAATTAAATTAATAAATTTAGGGGTAAAACGATGTCATTTTGCATGTTTATTATTGAGTAAGCATTCCGACGAGCCACATAGACCACTTATATTATTGACATTGGCACTTAAGTGTCCCAACTTTCAAAAAAGTGACACTTAAAGTATACATTTAGGAAGTTTTGGCATTTAAGGACTGTTGACACTTAAAATTTGGCGGTTAATTTAGTCATTTATCGCATTAAAAATTAGGGGTTAATTTCATCCTTAAATATAATTGCATAACATATAATTTTAACGGCATTTATTTTATTTCATTTGCATGAGCATTATTTTTCAAGGATATGATGAGAGATTTCCATATATTTATGTGATATACACTAAGGAATGTATTTTTTACGGAAAGGAAATTATTGGATGGAATATTTGAAAAATACAAAAGGGAATATTGCGCAGAGTGCATCGATATATTGAGGGGTATTATGCAGAAGTGAAATTGAAAATAAAATATGCCACAAAAATATAAGTTCTTCTCTATAAAATGTGTGGTGCGTGTACGGAGATTGGGACGAAAAAAATTTGAAAGAATTGAGAGAAAAATTCGTGCAAGGAAGGAGCCTTCGTCCAAAGAGAAAATCATTTTCTCAAAAAAAAAAAAAAGAAAAAAGGTAAACCCTAGCGGCTTTGTTCATCTTCATCTTCTTCGCGGGGCAGCCCTGCCCGCGCCGGCGCCGCGCTTGCCGCCGGCCACCGCGCCGGCACCGCCTCCGCTAGACACCTCCGCGTCACCACCGCACCTCAACCCTCGACCGCCGTTCGTTTCTTCACGCCGGTGGCCGCGACATCAGCAACCCACGAAGCCGATCCTCGACGACGCGGCTTCCCCTGCCCCGTTCGGATCTGCCAGTCGCCGCCGGTCCGAGATCCGCCGCGCCAGCCCAATCGTCCGCGACCCCTTGCCGGCGCCGCTCCGATCTCACACTTCACGCCGTGACCCGCGACGACTCCGCGACCTGCGCTCGCCGTTTGCACCGCCCAATCGCCGACGCCGGTCACCGCACCTCCGCTCGCCCGAGCGGCCCATCTGCAGATCCCGAGTCTCCGGTCGCCACCGCCGCCTGCAGGATCTCCACCAGATCTGAACCAGATCTCGCCGCTCGCCGTCCCCGAGCAACATCCGACGGCCGCGCCGTCTCCACCCGCCGGTCGCACGGCATCAGCAGCGACCCAGCGCCCGAAGCCAGCAGCCCGCGGCCGACGACCGTGCTCCTGCCTCCGTCGACGCCGCGCCTCCGCCCAGCTTAATTGTCGCTGTCCGCCAGCCGTGCCAGACGCCGCACCTCCGCCGGTCCCCTCGCCGGAGCTCTGAACCGGCTGCCCTTTTTTTAAAAAGAAAAAAAAATTAACTTAGGTATATTTATTTTATTTTATTAGGCAAGTTTATTTCATTTTATTGTTTTATTTTATTTCTTGTTTTTTGTATTTGAGATATTTCCCTATGCATAATTGGAAATTCCAACATATCACTTGATTCGCAACCGCGCCTCGCCTCGGTTTTTTATTTCATGTATAAGGCTTTAGATGAAATAATTAATCAAGAAATGAAATTGATATTTTGATCTTTAAGGTTTAAAATCAATTTATCGATTTTATCAGCGAAATATTACCCATTAATCTGAACGATGTGTGATATTTTTGATGATTTTGAATTATTTGTCTTGTTTTGATTGCTTTATTTATCTTGAAATGTGTTTGAGTTAGAATATTGCATTTTTTAGGGTTATTTACATATTTAGATTAACCATTTTATTTAATCTGAATTTTTGAAATAAAAAATACCAAAAACATAAATTAAGGATGTTAGATTTTTGTTTCATTAGCTTAAATTGCATGTTTAACTATTTGACATTTTTTTAAATCTCGAAATTAATTAAAAAAATCATCATGCATATGTTATGTAGAATTATGGCACCCTTTGTATGTCATTGCACATTAGGATAAAATTGCATATTTCATTTAGGCTTGTAGATATATGTGAGAAGAAAACCAGCTGCAAGGTCAAATCAAATGATGAATGAACCCACATGAAAATTAAAATGCATATAATTTGGACCTCCCACAGGAATTTGTAGGGATTGGCGTTTGAGACCACGATCCACAAACTGATGCATGGGACTCACTCTTGACTATGGAATGCATGTCACAAAAGCAAGACAAAGTTGAGCACTCTACTGCCAGTGGGACACTTTGCCAGCCAGGCTTCTAGAGAAGGAGTTTTGGCGAAGCCAATTGGATTTTGGGCAACCAAACCCTGCAACTGATGAGAAGTTCCTATGGATTAAAGGGTGGCTCACATAATTGATGGAGTAGATAGAAACAGTTGCCTGAGAAGGAAGAATGGTCAACCAAGAAGAGAAAGATACTGTTGTCTGTGACACATGCTTTCACTGAAGATGAATCATCTATTGCTCCTTCCAGTTTCCATGGCCAACAACACTTATCACACATATTGCTTTCATTGGAAATGATAGTACCGAATTTTTTTGCTGACATAATTTGATTTGCTTTATGATAGCTGCAATCCCGCACATGGCATACAAAATGGCTAACCTTCAGAGTCCGCAGAAAAGAATTTATTACCATTTGCATCTAAATCATTGGTTCAGTCCTCAAATCACATCCCATATTTCTGTTCAGCCCTTCAAATGATGACATGTATTATTATGCTCCAAGGTTACATGTTTTCTCTGATCTGTTCTTGAGAAACTGCTTGTTTTGAGCACTCTAAAATCACTGAAAGGTATCTATAAATACTTATCTTGGAGCTGCGCTATCATTTTATTTCCTAGCAAACTTAGTCACTCATTTTCTGGAACACTAAGTCTTATGGTAGAAGTTAAATGTGATCAACGGATGGACCCAAGAGGGAATGGCTTATCAAGGCTCGTCCATATTCTTAATAGACTTGTCAAGAGGAAATACGTGACCACACCAGTCTAGTGATATATACATTCCAATCAGTATTTTGCATTTATATATGAAAACCTTCTCTTGCCAGTTGGATCCATCAATTTTTACTGCACGGCCCAAGATTGCTTGTCCTCCTAATGAGGATTCTTAGAATGTGGCCATCCAAAAAATGCTCATGAGCATCTGCTCACATCCCATCATCTCGAGATGAAAAATAGAATCAAATGCAAAGCCTGCGAGTAGCCAATCTTGGGGGAGGCCTACGGATGCTATGCGTACATATTCTTTCTCCACAAAAGCTACACCGAATCTCCCCAAGAGAAGCAACACCTGTGTCTCCATAATTACCCTCTCTCTCCTACTTTGAATAAATTTGAGGAGCTAAATATAATGTCTGCCATGGTTTCCTACTGCAGTAAATGCAAATTCAGCCTTGACATGGACTGCATGGCTTGAACTCTATGTTTGCAAGACCTGAAGGGCAAGAAGGACTTGGTTTTTTACAATTGTGACCATCAGCATCCACTGGTCTTCCACACAGAACTCGAAAGCAGAATCAGGTGCAAATCTTGTGAACAGAACATACCAGGTGAGGTCTATAGTTGTCTTGATTGCCTCTTCTTTCTCCATTGCACGATCATCGTCTGCCGCTGGAACTGTCATATGAAGGATGGTCCAAGAAAGGCTTGTCATAAAGTGTCGAATGTTTAGCGTATTGCTGGCTGAAGCAAAGCTGCTCTTATGCTCCACTAATCATGTGCTGAATTGCCCTCGGTTATGCAAGAAGCTGTTCACCCCACACATCCTTTTTTCTTCTCATATTACGAAGGAGCGCTGTTGAAATATGTTGTGAAGGGTGTCGGCTCTCTTTCACTGCATGGAATGTGACTATGACTTCAACATTTCATGCACTTTTGAAAGGCACACTTTGAAACAACACCTCCACAAGCAAATATTCTTTCTTATTTTAGATCTACCGAACTGTATTTACTAAGCAGTGTCTCTGGTAAATTTTGCAGGTTTGACTTCAATGGTTGTGTGCAGTGCAATCTTAATCATCACAGATTGCCTTCCACCACAGTAAAAGATTGCCATTAACTTTCATCAATTCACACTTTACGCTTCATTCATCAAAGATGATACCAGTGAGTACTATTGTGACCTTTGTGAGAAGATAAGGAACCTGAATCTGAGTGCTTACATCTGCAATGAATGCCCCTGCCCATTGATTACTCATATCAAATGTGTTTTGCCTACAGTGCGCTTTCATCACAGAAATGATCTCTTACTAAACAGACTTTAGGCAACAAATGGATACAATGCCATATGACGTGATGAGTAGCCATGTTCCTTTTTAGCATCGTTTATAGAGATTCATCCTCCACAATAAGTAGTAATCAACAGAAAATGCTCCAATACCAAACACTTTTTAAATCAGGTTGCTGGAATAGTGAACGTACCTGAGACCCTGCTATTGCTGAACTAGATGAAAATATTGCAATTCTGCAGGCAAAAGTGAAAAGAATGAGCACACAATTGGAGGTCCTCAAGAAAGACGTGCAATGTTGGTCTCGAAAAACTGCATGTGAAGTGCATGCCGTTGCAGAGTTTTTTTTTTTTGGTCAGAACGGTTGCAGAGTTGGGGAGGCACTTATCAATATGAAAAGAATTTCCTTTCTGTTTGATATCATGCAAGTCAACTGGTATCACTGCTACAGTCGACATCCAAGACTGTTGTTCTCTGCAGTAAAGCAAATAAATATCATATTTTTGAAGTGCGAGACTCAAGTGCTCTATGTAATGAGATGACGTGTTGACATTGAGATGCATAATTTGATTGTTAATCAACTTGGCAGGAAGTTTGCCGGTCTAGTTATTTCCACAGATACAAACATCAGATGTGTGTTAGTTTGTACAGCATTGTCTCAAGCGTCTGCATACTATCTATCTAGTATTGCACACATGAACCGTAAATTCTTCAGCACATGAAGATGTGAAAATTTCGGTTTTAACATCTACAGTCTTGCCAAAATTTCATAATCTTGAACTAAAGCCTACAGAAAAAAAAAATCGACATTTCAGCATTCTTTTCTCCCCTTGGCCCTGGCAACTTGAATGTCAATCAGCCAGCTAGACAATGAAGTCTTAGATTGCAAGTTAACACGTTTGCCACAGCAAAGATCTAGTAGTTGTCACCTCTCAGAGCTCCAATGAAGACCATATGATGTAACCATTCCCACATTCTGCAATGACAAACTACAACTATATTATCAACGGAATAGCTAGTAAGCAGTAACGGTGCATATGCAAGAGTGATGAAAAAGCTGACATCTTTCATTTTGATTTGGATCATTCAATGATGTTAGTGTTAGATCAAAGCTTTTGAAATTGCAGCTGTGCTCACATCTCCAAGGCATCAATTTATCCCAGCTCATATGGATAAATAAGCAAAACCATAGTACGCCAGCAAAGAACGTAAAATGACACATATCCATCCACTGGCCAAACAGAAAGCTACAAAGAGATCCACTGAAAAAAGAAGGAAATCTGCAACACTCAACAACGTTTTCAAAGAGGTCAGAAGCTTTAACCTCAAGAACCATTACTACCCCTTATATGGCTGCTAGAAACGACCATTCTACTCATCATAACAATTGTTGAGGTCATCTTCAATCTCTAGGATAACAATACATCCTAATGTCCTTTGAGGGCTTAGCCTATCTTAATCAGATCTAGTCCATCACCGTTCATGGCTAGGAATAGGAAAGATACATAGGTGGTTTTTACTTGTTCCCTGCTCTCCTTTCTCATGATCGGGAGATGATTTGACGCCGAAGGCTTGGGGATTCCTTACGGGTTTGGCTCCAGATAAAGAGAAGAAAACCCCAAGTGCATCTTATACAAAACTAGCTTAGGTTCCTAACGTACTAATCATTCGATTTAAAGTGGTCGGACAATTAAAATTACTTCTTCCAAGTAGGGAGCAGTTAGTCGAACAACTACGGCGCTCAGACTTCCAGCATGAAACGCAGATCCACGACTGCGCGTGGCAAATGTGGCTGCGCTCTTCCACCGTGCCATGCACGGGAGCGCGCCGCACGGATAATCATGAGAACGAGTTTGCGGTAAAACCACAGCCAAAGTTCTTGAATGGGGCCGCGCAACAGACGCACGGAAAGCAACAGGAACAGCACGAACTAGAGGAGGGAGTGGAAGGAGTCGTGGAGCAGCAACCACGCGAGGCGGTGGTGCCCGAGTAGCGACACGCCCCAAAGAGAAATGCAGGAGGAGGCTGCAGATGGCGACGCGGGTGGCGATGGGGTGGGTTTCCAAGGGTGAAATCGACTTCCCCTGATATTGCACTTGGATGATGTTGATGAGGATAAAGACAATGGAGGTAAGATCCATGGCGCGGTGAGGTGTGAAGACAGGAGCATCGCTTTATATATCATATTTTCGTGGAAAGTCAATTTGATTCCGACGCCATATCCGGATATGGCGTCGGAATCAAATTGACGGGCCCGCTTATATGATATAGGATATGGCGTCGGAATCAAATTGACTTTCCACGAGAATATATGATATATAAGCGATATCCCTGTCCCATGGTACTTATTTTTCCGTAAAATATTTCGATGATCTTCCTAACTTCACCCCTCATCACGTCGTGGAGTGGAGGAAGGCCTTTAAACTTTCCGATTAATTTTTTCTTGTGTTAAAAAAAAATTAAAAAGAGAATTTCATCTGTCCTATTTTTTTTTTCTATCTATGTCAGCAGGATGTAGGGGTTCGAACTTCGCGCTTGAAATTAAACGTCCTTATCTCTCCGAAATTTCTTATCATGGGATAGGGTGACTTTATTCTCGCTCCGCATAATTTGCATCCATCCGTAATAGCCTATACAGATTTTTGCTGTAACCGAGCTTTGGCAAAAAATGATAAACGAGAGCAAAACATTAAGCCCAAGCCCATGTGTCTCGCGTAAGCCCTTTCTTCAGTCATGCTTCAGTTCATGCCGCTCCAAGGGAATTCAAGGGCGCAGAAAGAGTGAAACAGGGTCTGGCCAAGGAAAAAGAAAAAGAAAAGGAAAAAGAAAAGGAAAGAAACGGACAAAAATAGAAAGAGGCGGCAAAGTAGGCTATCGCCGCATGCCCGCTCGAGAGACTTGATTAAGGCGGATTATTTCTACTTCTAGCAATCGGTGAGGTTTCGAAACTTTATTTATCTAATTGAAGAAGTTTTCGTAGTTAAACTATAAATTAGGTTTTGAATGGATTCTACCTTGCTGAGTTGATTATAAAGTTTTTCAGTTGTAAAATTATGTTTTAAAAAAAATTTAGGGTGTCCCAAAACAAGACTTTTTTTTTTTTTTGGTCAAATCCCAAAACAAGACTTTAAGAAAGTCAATTTAGGATTATGATTTAATTGGAATAAATTTCTAAAAATTTTCGCACTACTAGAAATAGTTTTCAAATAGCTGTGTTTAGCAATGGATTTCATCTTTCTCTGGCCATCTTTTGGCTTTATGGTCTCTTAGTAATTTGAAAGAGTTTTCTATCAAAAGTAAACTCACTTGAATTGAAGTTCCGAGATGAGGTTGACTCTATTTGCAAAATAGGTGTTCGGAGGTCTTTTGCCAAGTGGATGATTTCACTTAAGAATATGGCATTATCTACTAAAGTTTTAATCAAGGTTAGGTGACATGTAAGTTTGACATTTAGTTAATCTTTGATAGGACTTTGAAGCTTTTCGAGTTGGTGTAACTTTCAACTTGGATTTTATTTAGGGGTTGTTATCCTATATCTTGAAAGTGATAGAGATTCAATATATTATAAGCTGTGAAAGACATTCCACAATATGATTTTGTTAAAACTGAAAAAAGTAATGCTTAAAACGTATTTGTTACATAAAACTAGATGGAGCGTTTGTTACTCTTTTGGTATTTGAAATTTGAATGAATAAAATCGATTAGTATAAAGTTGCGTTGAAGTAACATTACTAATATTTGGATTTTATTGTACATTATATATTGGGTTTGGGTAAATGAATCTTTGGTATTGTTTTATTATAGCGGATGTTTGATCGGTTTAGCAAAGATTTGGGTTAGTCACGAAACTATGATTGCTCACACTATTCATTCCAATTTTTTTCGAGTGAGCTAAGTAGGATGTAAGCGTTATCAACGGGAAATTTTTAGAGTTGGATTTGGATGTGAGTTTAGATACTCGTATATATCTAGAATGATATTTTTGGGGTTTAATTGAGTTTGGAGATACACACATTTTTTTTTAATGAATTTTAGAACTCTTGATTTTGTAATTAAATGACTATTTATCAAGTATATAGGTGAATATATATTTTGATAATTTGAAGTTGTGTCCTTTAGGTAAGAGCATGGTGGTGTTGTTTTCCTTATTTTCTAGAGTTGGGGTGTGACAATACATAAAGGACAAATCTTCTTCACAAAATCAACAAAATGAAAATACACATCAATATATCATTATTATTTCTCTATATCATTCTAATCTTACCAATTTCTTACTATAATAATGGCCACTGCCCCCTTTCTCTAATTACCCATTTATTATGCAAATAATATATCACAACAGGAGCATTCTCTTGTTACTATGTTTTATGCACGAACTCACTTATTCTGTAATTGTTGGATATACAAAATCCTACTAAAATACTTTTGAAGTAGCGGACGTTTTTTCTTGGTGAAATATTGTAGAAATAGGTTTCCATCTTAACAAAAGATTGCATTTTCTTTGGTTTGAGATGCCTTGGATTGTTGATGGAAGCATGAATTATTATGGGCAAATTTCCTAAAAAATCTCAAAATTTAATTTTAATCTCAATTCTACTTCGATTTTTTTTTTTTTTAAATTCTCAATTTTCATGAAAGTCCCATTTCTATCCATGAGTGGCCATAGGATTATCATGTAATGCGGCATGGTCCAACCATTGCAATGTGAACACTGAATCTTCCCTGAGACCCTTTGGAAACTCCCTCGGAGAGAGAGAGAGAGAGTCAATAAAGGAGATTGAAAAATTTACTGAAAAGAGGTTAATAAATACACGCAAACACCCTAGTAGTAGGGAGTAAGTACGATAAAAAAGAGAGAATTCTGTCTTCTTTCTTTTTTGCCTCAGACTAAGGATGTGACTTGGTTCAAAATGAGGATTGGACCAATCGTTACTTTGATTTGCATATTCTAGGTTTTAGCAAAAGGAGGATACAAATTAGTGGAAGGAAGATGATCACCATAGATGAAAAATGCGCATGCATTATAATCTTTATTTCATCCAAATGTAATTCATTCTATCATTTTGACAGGGTTACTTGTAATTACTCAGAAGAGCACCTCTCTGTTTTGTTTTGCTCTTTCTGGAAATGTTCTCCTAGGTCTTCGTCTTCATAGTTTATACAAATTCCAACTTTTTATATGTGGATCTAAATTTAGTTTAACTAGTTGTAGGTTATATATGTGAATTAGGTTTGTAACAACTTCAATCTATATATTTTTTTAAAGGATAACCAATGCAAATAATTATTTAGCTTTTGAAAATGAAATTGAGTTCTATTCAAAGATTTAATGAAAATTACAAGTTTAATTACAATTGCTGCTTCAATGAGCCGTATCGACATAACTTATATAGAGAAATTGATAACTAGAAAATAGTAGATTGGACTCATACTATTTGTACAAATTGTATTTAATAGCAAATGTAAATATTACTTTTACGTAAAAATGCAATCGACTAATAAATTAAAAAAATAATTCATAAAATTAAAAATGGGTGAGTTTGGTTTTTTAAACAATTATGATAAAACTGTCATCGCAATCTTGTCTTACATAAATTATTTTTACTGTAAGTTGGATAAGAACTTTCTGATGAATGTATAGAGTAGCCCAAGGTGAATGCACTTTTGTCACCTCCTAATTGCAACTGACTTTAAATGAACAAGATATGAAACTTTTCGTGGACCACTTTAGTTTTATTAACTATTGCATTAAAGCATAAATAAAATAAAATAAAATGTACAAATGAACACTGAAATAGAGCATCAAATAATATGGAAGTGGGGTACAATTCATGTCACCCCATTTCCTTAGTGTTGATATCACTCAACATATATAACACTATTCAAAACGCTTTTTAATTTTCTAATTTGTCTTGGTGATCATGCATTGAATCTCCGGAACTGAATGGAAGGTTTACTTGGATTGTCTCGCGTCTTTGGTCTCCAATTTGCAGCTCATCCCTACTGCGTGAATCGTCTCGAATCTTCTTTCACGAGTTGGGTGCCCAATTTAGCAGTGAAACATAACATCAAATGACGAGGGAGTGGGGTAAAATTAATTCAGGTTAATATCCTGAAAAACTCCAAACTGATACACGTGTAATAAATTTATCCCAAACTAATTTTTTGATCATGAAAAGTCTAAATTGGTACACCTATGAAAAATTTTCCCCAATTGATCATAAAAAAAATCTTAGTAATTTTTAGTCAAAATTAATTGAAATGACTGAATTGATATTAGGTAAAAAAGTTTAAGACTAAGTTGACACAATTAAAATATTTAGGATTAGATTGACACTAAGGGTTTAAAATTTTCCTTACGGGTTTGGCTCCAGATAAAGAGAAGAAAACCCCAAGTGCATCTTATACAAAACTAGCTTAGGTTCCTTAAGCACTAATTATTTGATTTAAAGTAGTCAATACGATTAAAATTAGTTTTTCCAAGCAGGGAACAGTCAGTCGAACAACTAGGGTGCTCAGACTTCTTCCAGCGATAAACGCAGATCCACGCCTAGGGGCGGCGGATGTGGCTGCGCTCTTCCAACATGCCACATACGGGAGTGCGCCGCACGGATAATCATGAGAACGAGTCTGCGGTAAAAGCCACAGACAAAGTTTTTGAATGAGGCTGCGCAACACACTCACGGAAAGCAACAAGAGCAGCACCAACAACCAGGGGACAGAGTTGGAGAAGTCGTGGAGCAGCAGCCACGCGAGAGAAGCCACCGATATCGAACCGGTGAAGTGGATGAGGAGCTGCGATGCTCCATCGGCGAGACGCATCAACAAGAAATGCAGGAGCAGGCTGCAGATGGCAACACTGGTGGCAACGGGGTGAGTTTCGAAGGGCGAAATCAACTTCCCTTGAAATTTCACTTGGAGGAAGTTGATAAGGATAGAGACGATGGAGGTAAAATCCATGGCACCGGGTGGGGTGAAGGTAGAGAGTCGAGACATCCTTCGTGGTTCTTTTATGAAAGTGATGGAAGTGGAAGAAAAATCCTTCCACTTCCATCGTTCGTGGAAGGGATTTTCTTCCACTTCCATCACTTTCATAAAAGAACCACGAATGATGTCTCTACCTTCACCTTAAAATACTAATGCCACTCTCCAGAACGATGTCCCTGCCTTCACCTCGCCACTGGAGAGGAGGAAGGGCCTTTGAAATTTCCTATTTATTTTTCCTTGTGTTAGGAAAAAAAAAAAAAAGACTTTGTTCGGTGCTGATTGAATTCTCCTTTCTCTTTTTTCGGCAATGTGTCCGCATAGTTACATCAATACGTAGGCCCTATTTGATTCAGCATTTGGAATGCTCATTTGGGCTCTAAAGTCCCTTGGCCAAATGCAAAGGTGTTTGGTTCGTTTTTTTGTGCGACTTTGGCAAGATGCAATTGCATCTCCAAGTGACTCTAAGAGCCTTTAGTCCAATGCAGCTCTTGAGGTCCTTTGGAAAGTTGCATCTTCGGAATGCAACTTCCGATATTGCTCATCTCTTCGGTGGAGAAATCGATCGGCCGCCTAAATAAAAATAAATATGTTTATATTTTTATATAAAAATATGAACACATCTATTTTTTTATATATATTTTATGTTTAATAAATATATTTTATGTTTATATTTTTATATAATAATATGTTTATATAAAAATATAAACATATTTTTATTCAAGCAGTTCGGCCACCGGATTCGGCGGTCTGGTGGCGGACTTAAAAAAAAAATATAAACATATTTTTGCTTTTTAATATAATAAAAGTTAATTACAAATGCAAATTTTACCAAACGGTATTTTAGCCAAAGTTGTTTGTCAATGCAAATTTTACCAAACGACATTTGCATTTCGGAAAACCCCATTTCACTCAATGGTATTTGCATTTCTGCAAATGCATTCCCCAAAAGCCGAACCAAACGGGCCCGTAATAATATGGAAGATTCATGTGCAAGAGTAAAGTTCCAATAACCGGGCCGGCAAAAAATAATAAATAAGAGCAAAGCAGCAAGCCCAAGCCCAAGTGTCTCGTTAAAGTCCTTTCTTTAGTCTTGCCTCAGTTGATGCCGTGGTAAGGGAATTACTAGAGCGAAAAGTGAGAAAAAAGATGAAAACAGAGTCTGCCAAGAAGAACACGAAGAGAGAGGAAAGCGGAGTCCGGAGAAACCGAGAAAAAGACAGGAGATAAAAGGGGGCTCTTGCTGCATGCACCGGATTAATTTTGCTTCTTGATAATCGGTAAGGATTCGAAACTTTTATTTATCTAATTGAAGGAGTTTTCATAATTAAATCATAAATTAGGTTTTGTATGGATTCTATGTTGCTAGGTTGATTCTAGAGATTATTAAGCTATGAAATTATGTTTTAAAGAAATTTTAGGGTATTGCATAATACGACTTTAGGAAAGTTAATGGAGGTTCACAGTCGAAATTTTCGAATGAGGTCATGCAATAGATTCACGGAAAGCCACGGGAGTAGCCCAAACCCTCCGGGGACAAAGTGGAAGCAGTCATAGAGCAGCAGCCACGATAGCGAAGCCACCGACACCAAAGCAGTGAAGTCGATGAGGAGGTGCGGTTCTCCATCACAAGGAGGATCAGGGCCGCTAGATGGTGGTGCCCGATTAGCGAGATGCAGCAACAAGAAAAGCAGGAGTAGGCTGCAGATGGCAACGATGGTGGCGATGGGGCGAGTTTCGAAGGGCGAAATCAACTTCCCCATATATTTAACTTGGATTGAATTGACGACGATAGAGACGATAGAGATAAGATCCATGGCGCTGTGATGGGGTGATGGGGAGATGGCGGGAACCTATCACTGAATAAGGCTTCTTTTATAAGGGAAACCATTTGACCAAATAGGGTATTTTCATGCCCACGTTCGCATCTATGTCACCCTAAGAACCTCCAGCAACTCGATCTCCCGTTAACGATTCACGAAAAATATGATATTTTTAAAAATTATTTTTAGAAAAATATAATTATTTTATGATATTCAATTGAAATTTGAAAGGGAGCGAAAAATATTTTTCGCTATTCGATAAGGATAATTTTTTTTTTCAAGCTTGCCACTCACCAAATCAACGAGCCTAGAGCCCTAGCTCGCTGTTGATTGAGCGAGCTGGGTGAGTGGCGAATGTCAAGCTCGCTCAAGGCTTGGTTGGCGACTCGCGAATATGGAAATTATAAAAAAAGAAAAAAGAAAAAAACTTAAAAATTTGATTATTTTTAAAATGAAAAAAAAAAAAGATGAAAAGCTTAATATGGGTGTGAGATGAGAAGTGAGTGAGGAAAATATTTTCCACTTTTTCAAAAGTGAAAAATATTTTTCATAAAATGAATATCGAAAAATTTGGAAAACATTTTTTAAAAGTTATTTTCTATAAAACGAACGGAATCATATATTATCATCGACTTAGAATCAATAGAGAGAGAAATGATAGAGAGAGAGGGGTCGGGGTGGTTGAAATCCAAAAATTGATTCAATCTCAATTTATTATTGATTTGGATAAAAAAATAATAAATAATATTGAAAAGATAGAGAGAGAGAGAGGAGTCGGGGGTGGTTACAAATTTATGAATTAAAAAAGGTGCTCCGCCGTTGGTGTGAAAACTCTAATTTGACTTTCTTGACGAAAATTATCAAAAAAATCAATTTTTTTTTTTTTAATTCGATGAGTATAATTCGCTGGAGGTCAGCAAGGCCCGAGGTCTCACCAGTCCCATTACTGAATATTTGTGTATCGGAAAATTGGAAAGCGAGAAGACGACTCGGGCAACTCGGTCTTCCAAAGGGTAGCTACCGGGTGATTTCGCTGCTGCTAAGATTTCTACTAAAGCGGCCGCAAGACGGACGGGACACGCGAGCTCGAGGAGGGGAGGAGGGGATTAGGGCTGCTGCGCAAGATGACCCACGACCTTATTCTCAATCCGCGTAGTTTGCATCAATACGTAATAAGCTATAAAGATTTATGTGCATGATTAAAGTTTCAATAACTGGGCTCGCAAAAAATAATAAATAAGAGCCGAACATGAAGCCCAAGCCCAAGTGTCTCGTTTAATCCCTTCCTTTGATCTTGCTTCTGTTGATGCCGTCGCAAGGGAATTGCAAGAGCAGAAAGAGAGAAAACAGAGTCAGGCCGAGAAGAACCCAAAAAACAAAAAAGAAGAAGGAAAGCAGAGTTCGGAGAAATCGAGAAAAAGACAAAGAGGAGACAAAAGGGGACTCTCACTGCGTGCATGTTTGAGAGGATTGGTCAAGCTAGAAATAGATAAGGATTCAAAACTTTTATTTATCTAATTTAAGGAGTTTCCATAGTTAAACTATAAATTAGGCTTTGTAGGGATTTTATGTTGCTGGGTCGATTCTAGACGTTTTTAAGCTGTGAAATTTATGTTGTAATGAATTTTGGAGTGTCGCAGAGCTTGACTTTAGGAAAATCTCAATTTCACCTTGATTTTTTTTTTTAACAGAAAATCCGCAACTTTCACAATGGTCCCATTTTTGCCCACGAGTAGACATAGGATTATCATGTAATGCCGCATGGTCCAACCATATCTTTGTGAACATTGAAGCCTCCCCTAAGACCCTTTGGAAACTCCGTCACAAGGAAGGGGGGAGGGGTGTATGGGAGGAGAGAGGAAATTGAAAAGTCGCTGAAAAGAGGATTTTATGAACACACAAACACCCTCATAAGAGAAAAGAGATCATTCTCTCCTCTCTCTTTTTTTTTTGATTGCCTCGGAAAAAGGATGTGACTCAATTCAAAATCAAGGTCGGACCACTCGTAACATTGATTAGTATAATAAATTCAAAATTTTAGCAAAAGGAACATACAAATTAGTGGAATGAAGATGATCACCATAGATGAAAAATGTGCATGCATCATAATCTTGATCTCATCCAAATGCAGTGCATTCTATCATTTGGATAGGTTTACTTATAATTACTCGGAAGAGCACCTCTTTGTGTTATTTGTTCTTTCTAGAAAGTTTCTCATGGGTCTTAGTCTTCATATAGTTTATTCAAATGCCAAATTTGACCCCGGATCTATATTTGGTTCAACTAGTCGAAGTCGTAGGATGGATACATATGAACTGGCTCTATAATAACTTCAATCTATATTTTGATTTCAAGAATAACCAATGCGTAGAATTATTTAATTTTTGCAAATGAAATCAGGTTCTATTAAGAGATTTTAATAGAAAATTACATATTTAATTACAGTTACTGCTTTGGTTTGTCTTAAGTAAGTTACTTTTATATTAAGTTGGATAAGAACTTTCTAATAACTGTATAGACAAGCCGAAGGTGAATGCACCTTTATGACCTTATCCAATGTTTGGAGTTTTATTTATCGATTATTTATGGATAATAATATTATAATTGCAGCTGACTACTAAATGAAAAATGAAATGAAACTTTTCATGGGCCACTTTAGTTTTTTTAACTATTACATTAAAGCATATATGTAGAAAAAAATTGTACAAATTAACACTGAAGTACAAACGTCAAATAATATATGGAAGTAGGGCACGATTCATTTCACACCATTCGCTTTGTGTTAATGTAACTCAGCAATTATAACTTCATTCTTTTTTTTCTTTTTTCTTTTTTGGGCGGTAATTATAACTCCATTCAAAACGCTTTTTTATTTCCTAATTTTCCTTGGTGATCCATGTGTTGAATCTCCGAAACCTGAGCGAAGAAGGCTGCACTTGCTTGGAATGTCTCGCGTGCTGGTCTCCGATCCGATGCTCAGCCCACTGCTGTGAATTGTGTCGATTCTTCTTTCACAAGTCACGCTGAATTTAGCATGCTGTCCGCCCAAGGTCACCCGTCTCACCCGCTGCCCCGACTTGACCGCCTAGGTGGCAACGATGACAAGGATCGTCGGAGTTGCCATGCCATGCACGTGAGCAGGCTTCCTTCTTGCCATTTGGATGGTTGACAGTTGCTGCACAGCCTGATATTGCTTCGTCTACCTAGTCACAACTCTAAGCCTGATGAGTAATCTGAGAATGCGAACATCCAACATTTTGCTCGTTAGCATCCGCTCATATCCGATCATCTTGGGACGAAAAGTAGAATAAAATGCGAAGCCTGTGAGGAGGTCTATCGATTCTACAAGTGTAGATTCTTTCTCCATGAGAGCTGCGCCGAATCTCTCCCCAGAGATGCAATGCCTGTCTCTCCATGATCACCCTCTGTCTTGCTTTCGATCAATCGGTAGACCTCCAATGTAGTGCCTGCCATATGGTTTCCCGCCGCAGTGAATGCAATTTCACTCTTGACATGGACTGTGTGGCTATAATTCTATTTTCACAAGATCTGAGGGCGAGAAAGGCTCAGTTTTTTGACATTTTGCCCATCAGCATCTACTGGGGTCCTTCCACGTGAAGCTTAAAACCAGAATCGAGTGCAAAGCTTGTGAATAGAGCATACTAGGTGAGGTCTATGCTTGTCTGGATTGCCGCTTCTTTTCTCCAATTCACAATCATCCGCTGCCGCTGCAGCTGGGTCACATGAAGGATGTTGTGTGCAAGGCTTGTGATGAATATGTCCAAAGGTACAGCCCATCACTGCCTGGAGCAGAGCTGCTCTTGTCTGCTCCATAAATCATGTGCTCAATTGCCCTCAGTTATGTGACCCCCACTCACCCTGGAACATCCACTTACTCACATCAAATGTGTATCGCCCACCATGCACTTTCATCACAAGTGCTATCTTACTAAACAGACCTTAGGCTACAAATGGATACAATACCATGTGATGTGGTGAATAGCCATGTTCCTTTTTAACATCATATATATAGACTCATCCTCCACAATAAGTAATAATCAAGAGAAAATGCTCCAATACCAAACATTTTTTTAATAAAGGTTGCTGGAATAGTGTAAGTACCTGAAGACCCTGCTACTCTGAACTCCATGAAAATATTGCATTTCTGTAGGAAAAATTTGAAAGAATGAACTTGCAATTGGAGGTACTCAAGAAAAGACAGGAATGTTGGTCTCCAAAAGCCGCAAATGTAAGTGCGTTTAGTTGCAGAGTTTGGAAGCACTTACCAAGACAAAAAGAATTTCCTTTCTGTTTGACGTTTCAACTTATGCTCCCATGCAAGTCAATTGGACTCACTGCCACAGTCGACATCCAAGATTGTAGCTCTCTGCAGTAAAAGCAGATGAATATCATATTTTTTAAGTGCGAGACTTGAGTGCTCTATGTAATGAAATAAAGTGTTGACACTGGGATGCATAATTTGATTTGTGAATCAACTTGGCAGAAAGCTTGCCGGTCTAATTATTTCCTCAGATACCAACATCAGATGGGTGCAGTTTATACAGACTTGTATCGTGCATCTGCATACTATCTATCTAGCTTTGCATAAATGAACTGTAAATTCTTTAGCACATGAAAAGTGGGAAAAGTTCAGTTCTAACACAGTCAACCAAAATTCAGTAATCTTGAGCTAAAGCCTGCCAAAAGAAATCTACATTTCAGCATTCTTTTCTCACCTTGGCCCCAGAAACTTGAATGTCCAACTGAAGCAACAATTCAAGCTCCTGGCCAAAACTAATCCAACAGAAAGACAATGTAGTCTTAGATTGCAAGTTAACGCATTTGCCACAGCAAAGATCTAGTTGTCACCTCTCGGAGGTCAAATAGAGAGTATGATGTAACGATTCCCACATTCTGCAATGACAAACTACAACTATATTATCATCGGAATAGCTAGTAAGCAGTAATGGTGTATATGGAACGGAGAGGAAAAAGCTGACATCTTTCATTTTGATTTGGATCACTCAATGACGTTTGTGTTAGATCAAAGCTTTTGAAATTGTAGCTGTGCCCACGTTGCCAAGGCATCTATTTATCCCAGTTCATATGGATATATGAGCAAAACCATAGTACACCAGCAAAGAATGTAAAATGACACATATTGATCCACTGGCCAAACAAAAAGCTACAAAGAGATTCACCAAAAAGAGAAGGAAATCTGCAACACTCGGCAATGCTTTCAAAGAGGTTAGAAGCTTTAACCTCAAGAACAATTACTACCCCTTATATGGCCACTAGAAACGACCATTCTTCTCTTGGTAACAATTGTTGAGGTCGTCTCCGATCTCTTTGATAACAAGAGATCCCAATTTCTTTTGAGGGCTAGCCTATCTTAAACAGATCTAGTCGCTACAAGGTCCATCACCGTTCACGGCTAGGAATAGGAAAGATACATAGGTGGTTTTTACTTGTTCCCTGCTTTCCTTTCTTATGGTCGGGAGATGATTCGATGATGCCAAAGGCTTGGGAACTCCTTATGTTTTGAGATAAACAGAAGAAAGGCCCAAGTGCATCTTATGCTAAACTAGCTTAGATTCCTAAAGTACTAATCATTTTATTTAAAGCGGTCATACAATTAAAATTAGTTTTTCCAAGCAGGGAACAGTCGAACAACTACGGCGCTTAGACTTGCAGTTGGAAACGTAGATCCACGACCGGGCACGGAAAATGTGGCGGCGCTCTTACACCATGCCACGCATGAGACCGTGCGGCACGGATGATCAACATAACAAGTTTGCCGTATATCCACAGCCAAAGTTTTTGAAAAAGGCCGTGCAACAGACTCACGGAAAGCAACAGGAGCAGCACGAACAACCAGAGGACAGAGTGGGAGGAGTCGTGGAGCAGCAACCACGTGAGCGAAGCCACCGATATCGAACCGGCGAAATCGATGAGGAGGTGCGATGATGCTCCATTACAAGAAGGAGCACGGCCGCTAGATGGGGGTGCCCGATTATTGAGATGCAGCAACAAGAAATGCAGAAGCAGGCTGCAGATGGCAACACCGATGGCGACAGGGTGGGTTTCAAAGGGTGAAATCGACTTCCCCTGGAATTTCACTTGGATGAAGTTGACTAGGATAGAGACAATGGAGGTAAGATCCATGGCGCCGTGAGGGATGAAGGCAGAGACGTCATTGGTGGTTCTTTTATTCAAAGTGGCATTTGGAACTTAGCAGGGCAGCGGAATGCCGCTCATTCCGCTGCCCTGCTTTTGGAACTTTGAATAAAAGGACTGCACTGATGTCCCTACCTTCACCCCACCACCGGAGTGGACAGTAGTGTAGGAACGCCTTTGAACTTTCCCAGTTATTTTTTCTTGGGTTAAAAAAAAAAGAACAAGAAAAAGACTTCGTTTTGTCCTACTCGAATTCTTTGATGAAGTCCACCGCATCAATTGAAACAAACAGCGCCTAATTCTCCTTTCTTTCTTAGTAAAATGCGGAAGTCAAACCTCATACCTGAAACTAAACGTCCCCATCCCACTCGTCTCACCCCATTCAATTTTCTTACAATCGGGGAAGGTAACCTTATTCTCATTCTACATAGTTCAGCATCAATACATAACAACCTAAAAGATTTATGTCCGATTAAAGTTTCAATAACCGGGCTTGCAAACCATAATAAATAAGAGCAAAACAGTAAGCCCAGGCCCAAGTGTATTGTTTAAACCCTTTCTTTGGTCTTGCTTCGGTCTTGCTTTAGTTGATGCCATCACAAGGGCATCTTTAGAGCAAGAAGAGAGAACGAAAGAAAGAAAATAGAGTCTGACCAAGAAGAACCCCAATAAATAAATAAATAAATAAAAGGAAAGTAGAGTCCGGAGAAACCAAGAAAAAGATAGAGAGAGAAAAATTAATGGAAGATAGGCCCAACGCGACATGTATCACCCAATGAATGAATCAGTGATTTGTTGAATTAGCCTCCCTAGTATACCCGATATTTTCTCAAGACAAAGGGGCTCTCACAGCATGCACGTTTGAGAGGCTTGGTCAAGCCCGATTATTTTTGTTTCATGACAATTGGTAAGGATTCAAAACTTTTATTTATCTAATGGAAGAAGTTTTTGTAGTTAATCTATAAATTAGGTTTTGTACAGATTCTACGTTGCCGGGTTGATTTTAGAGGTTTCAAGTTGTGAAATTATGTTGTAAAAAAAAAATTTAGGGTGTTGCGTAGCAAGACTTCATTTAGGTTTATGGTTTGATCATGATAAATTTTTAAAATTTTGAATGCTGTTAGAAACAATTTTCCAATTACTATGTTTGGCAATGGACTTTGCCCCTCTCCGGCCATCTTTTGCTTTTATGGTCTCTTAAAAATTAGAAAGAGTTTTTTTGTTGAAAGTAAGCTCACTTGAAAGGGAGTTCTGAAATGAGGTTGACTCTGTTTGCAAAGTAGTTGTTAAGTGAACGATTTGACTCAAGAATATGGCATCGCCTACTGAAGTTTTAGTCGAGGTTAGTTGACACGTAAATTTGAATATGGCATTGCCTTCAATAGGATTTTGAAACTTTTTGAGAGGTGTAACTTTCGATTTGGATTTTGGTTTAGGGTAAGTTGTGATATTCTATAAATTTGTAAACTCGTGTTTTAAAATTATGTAGTAAACTCATGTTAAGAAAGGCATTGCATGATATGATTTAGTTAAAACAAAAAAATACAGTTTAAAAAATATTTGTTGCATAAAGCCGGATGGAGCGTTTACTACCCTTTTGGTATTTGAAATTTGAATGAATTTTTCCAATCGGTATAAAGCCGAGTTGAAGTGATATTGCTCATATTTGGATTTTATTATACTTTATATATTGGATTTGGATAAATGAGTATCTAGTAGTACTTCATAATATGCATGGAGGATGCTCCATTTGCTTAGAAGAGATTTGTGTTAGTCACTGAGTTGTGGTTGCTCACATTATCTATATCAAATATTTTTCAAATTCTTCAACTAAGGTACAATGTCAGAGTTATCAGTGAGAAAATTTTATAGTTGGATTTTGATATGAGTTTAGATACTTGTATATGTCTGAAATGATATTTGTGGGGTTTAATTATACATATTATATACACTTTTTTTTAATGAATTCCAGAACTCTTGATTTTGTAACCCACTCACCATTATATCAAGTATATAGATGAAGACATATTTTGATAACATGTTTACGTTGGTTTATGTTTGAGGCTATCTTTTCTAGGTAGGAGGACGGTGATGTTGTTTTCCCTGTTTTTATAGAGTTAGGGGATGACAAATGTCAATGACAGTTCTTTTTCACAAAATCAACAAAATGAAAACATACGGCAATATTTAATTATTGTTTCTCCATTTCAGTATAATCTTATCAATTTTATACTACAATAATAGTTTATCATCCCTTTCTTTAAATACCCATGCAACATATTTTAAGCATGAATTCACCTATTTTTGTAATTGTTGAATGTACTAAATCCTGTCAAAATACTTTCGAACCAGTTGAACATTTCTTTTTTTGGTGAAATATTATGAAATAGGTTGCCTTCTTGACAAGAGATCGCATTTTCTTCGGTTTGAGATATCTTGAACTATTGATGGAATCATGAATTTTTATGGGCTAATTCTCTAAAAAAATTCCCAACTTTAATTTCAATTTCAATTCTATCTTGAACTTTTTTTGTCCCGACTTTCACTATGGTCCCACATTTATCCATATGGCAAGGGTCATCACGTGACTCCCCATGATCCCATTGCTCCGTTAACATTGAAGCCTCTTGGAAACTCACTCTCAGAGAGAGAGAGATGGAATTGTTGTCATGGAAATTACTTAGTGCCTGCGTCTATATATATATGAGAGAGAGAGAGAGAGAGAGAGAGAGAGAGAGAGGGGTTTTGTCTAGTCAATAAGGGAGACTAAAGGAGACTGAGAAGTTGAAGAGAGGTCTAGTGGGAGAGAATAAATATGACAAAAAAAAAAAAAAATCTATCTCCTTCTTTCTCCCCTAAAAAAGTATGTAGACCCGGTTCAAATGAGGGTTAGACCCTGATTAGTCTAATGTATTTGAATTTTAGCAAAAGGAATATACAAATGTCATCTTTTTGAGAAAGAGAAAAAAAAAAGTTATCGAGGAGGAATACTTGTGGAGACTTTTAAAGAGGAGAGAGATATGGGAAAGGGCATGTGAAAGGGACATGACTGATTGACCGATGAGAATTAAGTGAAAAATGGAAGGAACGAGGAGGGCATAAGTGGAAACATCTGATGACTAAGTCTTGTTACAAATAAATTACATTAAACGGGTTATTGTCGTTACAAATCGTTTCCGAATGATACTTTCCTCCATTATTTTTTAGGAAAAATACCAAAAATTCTAAATCTATTACACTTGTACTAATTCAATCCGAAACCTCATAGACAAAAAATAATAATTATTATAAACCTTTCAATTTTACTAATTCAGTTATCAAACTTTAGACAATTTATCAAATAATCTTTTCAGTCAATTTTGATTGGAAAACGTTAGTCCCGACTAGTCGTCCTATGTGGCATACTGCGCTAATGTTGACAACATTTTATTTTATTTTTTGAATATTTCATCTTTTTTTTTCTTTTTTTCTTTTTTTCTTTTGTTTCCTTTCGCCAGTGGTGGGTCTTAGGCGATGGCTGACAAACTTTTCATGACACAAGAAAAGACGTGATCTCACCAGTCTAGTAATGTACATTCCAATCAATATTTCGCCTTTATATATGAAAATTTTCTCTTGCCATTCAGATGCGTCGATTGTTATTGCACGGCCCAATATAGCTTTGTCTGCCTTGTCACAACTAAGCCCCAATGAGGATTCTCAGAATGTGACCATCCAACAAATGCTCAAGAGCTGCAAAGCCTATGAACAAGCAATCTTGGGGCAAGTCTATGGATGCCATGCGTGCATATTCTTTCTCCACAAAAGCTGCAGTAAGTCTTCCACAGAGATGCAACACCCGTCTCTCCATGATCACCTTCTCTCTCTCGCTTTTGATTAATTGGAGGAGCTAAATGTAATGCTTACTAGGGCTGTCAAATAGGTAAGTTGGGAGTCAAAAAATGGTTCGGTTCAAATTGACTCATTTAATCTATTTTGACTCATTTACACGCAATATAAATCTAATGACCCAAACCTGACCCGTATTTGAATTACTAAAGCACGTCTCTATTTAACTAAATTTAGGAAAATTCATATCCACTCGTTTAAAGCTCATTAGTAGCCATTATCTACGATGCATGTACGTATAACTAATTTTTTTTTTCTATATTTGCTTTACTCTTTCTAATTTTCTATGTGGATCGATATTTTTTGATATTTCTACGAGGTGAAAGGGTGACAAATTTTACTCGATGACAAGCAATATCCTTGCTCTCATAAACCAGTGCGCTTCCAAACTCATATTCAACCTCCACTGGATCCAACCCAACCCAACTCGCTTTGCCCATATATATATATATATATATATTGGGGTGATTTCGGCCATATCGATAACAAAGAACAGCCCATGGGTGGTTTTTTATTGGGCTTAGAATTGGGGCTTGAGACAAATTGGGTCTCAAATGAATGTGCTGCCTCTTTAATTCTCAATAATAGTTCGACTTCAAGGCTCTCTCTTAACACAATACGGAGAGACTGAGAAGTGAAGGAAGATCTAGAAGTGCAAAGCGTGCAGAGAAGCGTAGTAGATCTAGAAGCACAAGGACAGGAGAGAAACAAGGTGGTGTTGTTCACATTGATTGGAGGCCTGACCATCAACCAGTTGCTGTGTTGAGAGAAGGAAGATGAGTACTCTACCTCGTTGCATGTCCAACTCAGTCGATACAGTCTCACCTCTGTCCCAGCCCCACAACGCCACCATCGAGGCCCAAATTTTGTCGTCGCGCCGAACTTTAAGTCTTTTTAAATCCATTTAGGCCTGTCCCCTAAAAGTTTGAATAACTCGTAGGACCCACTTCTCAGAATATTAGTCAAAAAATGGGTCATGGACCCATTTTGACTGACCCATTCTTTGACACCCTCTAATGCTTACCATGGTCTCCCACTGCAGCGATTGCAAATTCAGCCTCGACATGGACACGGCTTTAACTCTAAGTTCGCGAGATCTGGAGGGCAAGAAGGACTCGGTTTTCTACCACTTCGACCATCAGCATCCACTGGTCTTCCTCACGAAGCTCAAAAGCAGAATCAGGTGCAAAGCTTGTGAAAAGAACATACCAGGTGAGGTCCATGGTTGGCTTGATTGCCTCTTCTTTCTCCTCTGCCCAATCGTCCTCTGCTGCTGGAACCGTCATACGAAGGATGGTGCGTGCAAGGCTCGTAATGCGTGCATCTATCGCTGGCTGAACCAGGGCTGCTCTTTTTTGCTCCATATATCATGTGCTGAATCGCCCTCACTCATGCAACAACCTGTTCACCCCGCACATCCTTTTTCTTCTTGCATCAGGAAGGAGCGCTATTGACATATGCCGTGAAGAGTGTTGACGCTCTGTCTTTCGCTGCATGGAAAGTGACTACGACTTCAACATTCCATGCACTTTTGAAAGGCCCACTTTGAAACATCACCTCCACGAACATGTACTCTTTCTTAATTTAGATCTTCCGAACTGTGCTTCCTATGCAGTGTCTGTAGTAAATTTTGCAGGTTTGACTTTTACTTTTGTGTGCATTGCAACCTTAATCATCACAGATTGCCTTCAACTACACTAAAGATTGCCATTAACTTCCATCAACTCACACTTTATGCTTCGTTCATCAAAGATGATACCAGTGAGTTCTTTTGTGACCTTTGTGAGAAGATAAGGGACCCAAATCTGGGTGCTTACCCTTGCTCATTGTTAACTCATATCAAATGAGTTTTACCCACGATGCGCTTTCCTCACAGAAGTGCTCTCTTACTAAACAGACTTATAGCCAACAAATTGATACAAGATGCTGCCATGTAATGTGGTGAATAGCCATATTCCTTTTTAACATCATATATATAGACTCATCATCCGCAATCAGTAATAATTAAAACAAAATGCACTAATGGCAAACATTTCTACTACAGGTTGCTGGAATAGTGGAAGTACCTGAAGACCCTGCTATTGCTGAACTAGATGAAAAAAATTTGCAAATCTGCAGAAAAAGAAAAATGGAAAGAATGAGCACATAGTTGCAGGTACTCAAGAAAAGACGTGCACTGCTGGTCTCGAAAAGCTGCAAGTAAAGTGCATGTAGTTGCAGAGTTGGGGAGGCACTCACCAAGATGAAAAGAATTTGGGAGTCAGGAGGACACGTTTCTGTTTGATGTTTCAACTTGCGTTCTTATGCAAGTCAATTGGACTCACAGCTACAGTTGACATCCAAGATTGTCGTTCTCTGCAGTAAAAGCAGAAAAAAAACATATTTCTGAAGTGCAAGACTTGTGTGCTCTATGTTATGAATCAGAGTATTAAAATATGGGATGCATAATTTGATGATCAATCAATCCGTCGGGAAGTTTGCTGGTCTAATTACTTCCACATATAAGCACAACAAATGTGTGTTGTTTGTACAGACTTGTCTCGAGCATCAGCATACTATCTATCTAGCTTTGCATACATAAACTGTAAATTCTTTAGCACATGAAGATGGGAAAAGTTCGGTTCTAAAATCTACAGTCAACCAAAATGCAGTTAAATTGAACTAAAGCCTCCTGACGAAAAATATACTTTTCAGCATTCTTTTCTCACCTTGGCCCCAGCTACTTGAATGTCCGACTGAAGCAACAATTCAAGCTCCTGGCCAAAAACCAATCAGCCAGTGAGACAACTTAGTCTTACATTGCAAGTTGACACATTTGCTGCAGCAAAGATCTAGTTGTCACCTCTCAGAGGTAAAATGAAGACTATATGATGTAACAACTCTCGTTCCGCAATGACAAACTAAAACTATATATCATTGGAATAGCTAGTAAGCAGTAATGGTGTATAGGGGACAGAGATGCAAAGGCTGACAACTGTGATTTTGATTTGGATCACTCAGTGATAGAACAAAGCTTTTGAAATTGCAGCCGTGCTCATGTATCCAAGGCATCTATTATCCCAGTTCATATGGATAAATGAACAAAACCATAATACACCAGCAAAGAATGTAAAATGACACATATCCATCCGCTGGCCAAACAGAAAGCTACAAAGAATGTCCTTTTTTTGTTAACTAATGAAATCTTATAATGTCAGTTAAGAGGACAAGTGCCAGACAGGACAAGAGACAAAGAGTTGATATACAAATACAGGTTGAATCGACATCACAACCAGCTGCCGTTGAACGTCTAGTTAAAGCAATAGGCTCATCAGGAAAGAAGAAAAATATGAATAGATGAATGGATGCTATCAGATGAATGCTTCCGGTAGGAGCGCTTCCAATGGGAACATATGCCATAAGAGAATTCAAATGCATTCACAATCAGAAAGTGCACACTTCAAGTATTTTCCTTAGTGATTGTTCGGAGCATCTAGTCACTCATAACGCGGTGAAGCAAGTTCCACTACTAGAAAAAGAGAAAGCAGTTAAGGCAAAAAAAAAAAAGAGTTCATCCACTCCTACACCTTGTCCCAAAACGTGACTCCTTGTTTGGGAGAACTCGGGTACAATAATTCACTACGAGCCAAATGCAATCCAGGATCAATTTTTCTGCCGAAACTAAATCAACTAAAATTCTCTTAACCCCAGCAACAACCAGCAATATATAACCTCACGATATGCAAATATAATGCCAAAATGATAAGTAGACAAAGCAAATAACGACACAAAAGATTTAACGTGGAAAACCCAATGCGGGAAAAAATCACGGACCGCCCAAAACATCCACCAATTATTAAGAATAGTAGGATACACAAAGTATTTTTCTTTAGTCGCACACTAGAGGCACAGCATCAACATTACAACCTCATTTCATCACCACATAGATGAATAAACAAATTCGTAGCAAGAAAACCATAACCGCAATTGGAAAATTCGGAGGTGGTTCTCGATGAACGAAAGTCATCAACTCGTAGCCCTCGGTCTCATGAACAGCATACTCAAATTTGAACCGATTCCGTCAATATTTGGCCTTCAATCTGGATCACAAAAAATTCGGTCCTCTCTTCTCCATCGCGTGCTTTCTCTCGATGGGTCTCTCTTTTTCTACTTTTTCTTCTCTCTTCTGGTCTGCACAAAGCAACACCCCTTTTCTTTTCTCTTTTTCTCTCCTCACTTTGGGCACACGCACACACGGCATCACTTTCTTTTCAACTTCTCTCTCTCTCTTTTTTAACATTTTAATGCTAGCTGTGTAACATGAAGGTGGACCCAGCCAGCACTCTTCTACGGTAAACCTTGGGCACTTGTCAAAGTAAAATAACTAGAGTATCATCTATGATTGACGCTTCTAAACCTTTAAAACCAAGCATCACTATCGTTCACTTACGCTCATTATCAACCCACCGCCAGAGTCACCAGTCAGGAGTCACCACCCTTCCACCACGACACATTTCCGACCATTCAACATATACAGGTCATGTGTCAACACAACACACGGTACATGAACATAAAAGAAGTTGGGGGTGCTACCAGCGTGAGGTTCACCAGAAAATCACCACGCGTATCAATGATTCCAGACCATCTCTCCGAGCGGAAACCACCATATAAGGCCACAAAACATAGCACATTAAACAGAGAAACAAACATCCTTAGGTTGTTCTCACTTCCGGATTCAAATATCATAAAACGAGAGTAAATGAATGAATCAAAAGCGCTCATTATGATTTTGATTCGTGATGAGATATCTAGATCCAGAGGGAATTTTTTTCGATTGGGCATTTTAACAAACGGCTAGCAGACACTTCAACCAAGCGATATACAAGCGAGAGTGAAACAACCATTTGTCCCCAACTAATGAACAAGTCGTCAAAACACAATTTACGTCGGCAGCAAGGCTTCCATTGCGAATGATTTTTTTCATACAAATCATGTTTAGAGCAGTTCCAAGTCCAAGCTATAAAGCAGCTTCCACTGTAATTCGCGGTTTGAGTTGAGGTTGTTCAGAAAAACAAACATCTGCGGTTTCTCTTAAATGTAGGAAAAAAAGACTCAGGCTTGAGCAAGAATCGTTCGATTTACAGGTTAGAGTTCTTTGGACTGGGGCGTCGTGTAAGTGGTTCGAGGATTTGGTGCGAGATCTTCAATTGTAAAAAATGCTGTCGTTTTGATCTTCGAAGACCACGTCAACACGGGCTTCCCGCTGGTCCGGCCACGCAGAACGGTGCTTGCTGATTGGACATTCATGCAGGCATTTTCTAGACTAAAATTAATGGAAAAAACTAAATCGACAAATTATTAAAAAATTAAGATTTTTTTGGGTAATATTCCTCAAGAAATTCACCGAAAAGAGAAGGAAATTTGTAACACTAGCAATATTTTCGAAGAGATCAGAAGCTTCAACGTCAATAATAACATTACTTAATACAGCTACCGGAATCAACCATTCTTCTCGTAGTAACAAATACAATTGTTGAGGTTATCTTCGATCTCTTCGATAACAAAATATTACAATTTCTTTTGAGGGCTTAGCCTATCTTAATCAGATTTAGTTGCTCCAAGGTGCATGACCATTCAAGGTTAGGACTAGGAAAGACACAGGTGGTTTTATACTTCTTCCCTGTTCTCCTTTCTTAGTATCGTCGGGAGATAATTTGATGCCAAGTCTTGGGGACTCCCTTTAGCTTCAGATAAAGAGAAGAAAGCCCCAAGCGCCTCTTCTACAAAACTAGCATAGTTTCCTGAAGTACTAATCACTTGTTTTAAAGTGGTCCAACTAGTTTTTCCAAGTAAGGAACAGTAGAACGATTAGGGCACTCAGATTTCCCGCCTGAAATGCAGATCCATGATCGCGCATGGCAAAAGTGGCCACGCTCTTCCACCACGCCATACACGAGACCACGCCTCATGGATAATCATGAGAATGAGTTTGCGGTAAAACCACAGACAAAGTTTTTGAATGGGGCCGCGCAACAAATTCACGGAAAGCAACAGGAACAGCACGAACCAGAGGACGGAGTGGAAGAAGTCATGGAGCAGCAACCACACGAGCGAAAACACCGATGTCAGACCGGTGAAGTGGAAGAGGAGGTGCACTGCTCCATCACAAGAAGGAGCACGGCCGCTGGACAGTGGTGCCCGATTAGCGACATGCCCGAAAAAGAAATGCAAGAGCAGGCTGCAGATGGCGATGCGGGTGGCAACCGGGTGGGTTTCGAAGGGTGAAATCGACTTCCCCTGATAATGCACTTGGATGATGTTGACCAGGATAGAGACGATGGAGGTAAGATCCATGGCGTGGTGAGGGATGAAAAGACGGGGACGTCATTTATACTTTCTATTCCCCTGGTAATCCACCCCGGACATCAATTTGATACTCTTTCTTTTGAACCTTTTGAAACCCTTTCGCAGTCTGATACTCCTTTTGAACCGATGGTTCGGAAGCTTGCTGTCTGATACTCTTTGAACCGATGGTTCGGAAGCAACCAAAGGTTCAAAAGAAAGTGTATCAGATCGATGTCAACCAAAGGTTCAAAAGGAAGAGTATCAGATTGATGTCCGTGCCACTTTCCATGAAAAAACAAATATCAAATGATGTCCCTATTCTCACCCCTCACCACGCCATGGAGTGGACGAACGCCTTGAACGGTCCGATTTATTTTTATTTGGTTATATTAGAAGGGGAGAAAAGTGTCAAAAAAAGAAGTCATAAGCCTATTGTATTTGTGCAAATTTAATCCTAAACCTTATTATTATGCCAATTTAGTCATTCTAGTTAATTTTGGCCGGATCTTGCTTATGTGGACAGTTGTGGAAAATTTTCTAATAATTATTTAATACTTTTTGATTTTTTCTAATTTTTTTTTTCCCTTTCTTCTTCCCTTTGCCATACATAGACAATGGCCAAGCAGACTGGCCTCACCAAATCTAACCTTGACGAGGGCGAGGGCGAGGTCTCCACTCCCTAGGCCAAGGTGGCCTCGCCGTGGATTGCTCTTGCCTGGTCGGGCCTCGCCTATGGTGGGCAATGACGACCCTTACCCAAGTGGGGCCATCGGCTGATTATTGGCAAAAGGAAGAAGAAAGGAAAAAAAGAGAGATAAAAAATTGAAAAATATTTAAATATTATCGAAATATTATATGTTAGTACTGGTTTTGCCATGTTGGATAGTCGATATTTATGTCAGTAATTTTCGGTCAAAATTAGTCCGAAAGATTGAATTAGCAATGAGTCAAAAGTTTATGACTAAATTGTTACAATTAAAATGTTTAAGATTGATACAAATGTAATATATTTAAAACTTTTCTAATATTTTTCCCATTAAAGTGGCCTTGATCTGGCCAACATCTTTTCCCTTAGTGACCTGTTATCGCCCCTAGCATAGTTTGCATCAGTGCGTAATAACCCAAAAGATTTATCTCCGTGATTAATGTTGGGCAAAAGCACATCCAAGTATCAAAATTTAGCATGGGTGCATACTTAAGTGCTAAAACTTTCAAAAGATATGCTTAAGTGACAATTCTAATGAGACTTGTTAGATTTTCAATGTGGCATTATTTCAATAATAAAACTGGTCTACGTGACTTGTCGAATGTCTCAATGCGTGTCTCTAAACGACGTCATTTTGCCCCAAATATGATTTTTAATATAAATATTAATTATATTATATTAAAAACCTGAGAGAGAGAACAAGGGCAGCAAATTAGCGAGGGTCTTCACATCTCTCGCCGTCATTGCCCCACCATTGTCGAAAGGGTTAGCAACGGTGGGGCAATGGTCGAAAGGATCGTTGGGCCTCGACCAAGGTCATGCGACCTTGGTTGACAGGCGGCGAGGGCCAAATGACCCTTGCCCCACGATTGTCGGCCCTTTCGGCAATGGTGGGGCAGCGGCGGCAAGGGCCTCTCATGTTCCCTTTTTTTAAAAAAATAAAAATAAATAATTTTAGTTCTTAAATTTATTTAATTAATATTAAATCAAATTTGGACAAAAACAACGTTGTTTTGGGCTATTTAGTGGCATTAGTATCATGTGGATAATATTTTTAAGGAAATGCCACGTCACTTAATTTAATTTAATTAATGTTTAATTTACAAATCAAATTTGAGGGAAAAATGATGTCGTTTTGGGGCTTATATTGCCACGTGGATAATTGTTTTAAAAATAATTGCCATGTTAGTAAAAAATATCGTTTGAAAATGCCATGTCAACAGTTTGGCAAGAAATTCTCGTTGTTAGCACTTAAATGTTCATTTCTTCTCTGATTTTAGTATTTAAGTGTACATTTTGGAAGTTTTGTTATTTAAATATTTATTCGTACTAAGTTTTGGCACTTACGGTGTCCGACACTTATTAAAGTTGCAATAAATAGGCTTGTAAAAACTAATAAATAAGAGCAAAAAATTAAGCCCAGGCCCAAGCTCAAGCCCAAGCCCTAGTGTCTCGTTTTAGCCCTTTCTTTAGTCTTGCTTCATCGCAAGGGAAATTACAAGAGCAGAAAGAAAGAGAGAAAACAGAGTCTGGCAAAGAAGAACAAAAAAGAAAAGAAAAAAAAAGAAAAACAGAACAAAGTTCGGAGAAACCAGGAAAAAGAGAGGAAACAAAGGGGGCTTTTGCTCCATGAACGCTCGGGAAAATTCGACAAGACTGATTAATTCTATTTGGTAGCGACAACTTTTATTTATCTAAATGGAGGATTTTTCGTAATTAAGTGTAAATTATGATTATTCAGATTATGCAGTGCAAACAACAAAAGAGAGAGATGTTCCGAGATGCTTCGCGTTCTCTGTAATGTGTTTCGTTTCTTGAAACGACCTGAAAGTACTGCAATATCTATGCTAAATTGCTCTTGCATGTTCCTTGTTAACTTGTTATCTTGCAATTAGTTTTGCTATGGCCACATAGCGTTTCTGATTCTCCTCTTGCCTTCCATTTCCTGATGAATGGAGGGAATAATTTGATTCAGGTGTTCTAATATTCGTTGCAATTTACTCGTTTCGAGTAAGTTGGTGTTTTGAAGTATGTAACGTGCCTCCTGATCTTGCCATGGCTTTTTTGCTACCGATGACTGTAGCAGCAAAAGCAATTGTACTACTAGAATTTGGTTCACAATCTGACTATTACCGCTCCTAGCAAAGTGAGGTTAGAATAGAATGGCTGCCAAGAACCTTTTGATATGAGCTCTACAAAACTCTGGTTTTCCTTTTTCCAAACGTAGTTCATTCTATCATTTGAACAAGTTTACTTACAATTCCTGGAAAGAGGACCTCCCTATTTTGTTCGTTCTTTGCATAATTGTTCTCATGGGTCTTAGTCTTCATAGTTTATATAAACGCCAACTTTTGACCTGTGGATCTGAATTCATTTGACTGTTTGAAGTCGTAGCTTGTATATGCGAACTAGGTCTGCAACAACTTCATTCTATATTTTGTTTTCAAGGGTAAAAATGCAAATAAATATTTGATTTTTGAAAATGAAATCGAGTTTTATTCAAAGATAATAAACATTACAAGTTTAATGGTAACTGCTACTTTGGTGAACCTTATCGACATAGCTTACGGACTATTGTATTGTATGTAACTCTCTTTCGATAATGCAGAATTCAAGATTGCTGCAGAACTTGCACATTTATGGATAAACTGATAACTAGAAAAAAGTCGATTTGGCTCATACCATTAGTACCATTGGTACGTATTGTATTTAATAGCAAATTTAAACATTACCTCTACATATAAAGTGAAGTTAGTTTTATAGACTATTAAGTTATGTCAAGTTACATCCATTTTAGCAATTTATAAAACTGTTATCGCAATATCGTCTTAAGTAAGTTACTTTCATAGTAAGTTGGATAATAACTTTCTAGTAAATTTATAGACAAACCGAAGGTGAATGCACCTTTATGACATTACACAATGTTTGGTGTTTTATTTGTTAGTTAATTCATAGAAAATTATATTATCATTGCAGTTGACTATAAATGAAAATGAAATGAAACTTTTCACCGGCCACGATAGTTTATATATATATATATATTACAAATTAGCATTGAAATACAACATCAGATAAAACGGGAGTGAGGTACATCTCATTTCACCCCATTTGCTTCGCATTGATATCACTCAGCAACTATAACTCCATTCACAACGCCTTTTTGTTTCTTAATTTGCCTTGGTGATCATGCATTGAATCTCCGGAACCTGAGTGGAAGGTCGTACTTGCTTGGAATGTCTCGCGTGTTGGTCCCCAATCCACAGCTCATCCCTACTGCTGTGAATCGTGTCGAATCTTCTTTCACGAGTCATGTGCCGAATTTAGCATGCTGTCCCCCAGAGCACCCGTTTCACGTGCTGCCCCCTGCTTGAATACCTAGTAGGCGGACGATGAGGAGGATTGTCATAGTTGCCATGCGTGTGAGCAGGCTTCCTTCTTGCCATTTTGATGGTCAAGTGTTACTGCACAGCCCGATATTGCTTTGCCTGCCTAGTCACAACTCTAAGGCTGATGAGGATTCTGAGTATGTGACCATCCGACATTTTGCTCATTAGCATCCGCTCAGATCCCATCATCTCGTGATGAAAAGTAGAATCAAATGCCAAGCCTGTGAGGAGGTTATTGATGCTACACTTGTGTATTCTCTCTCCATGAGAGCTGCGCCGAATCTCCCCGCAGAGATGCAAAGCTCGTCTCTCCATGATCACTCCCTCTCTTTGCTTTTGATCAATTGGTAGACCTCCAATGTGATGCCTGCCATATGGTTTCCCGCTGCAGCGAATGCAATTTCAGTCTTGACATGGACCGCGCAGCTATAACTCTTTATGCTCACAAGATCGGGGGGGGGGAGAAGAAAGGCAAGGTTTTTTTTTTACCATTTCGCCCATCAGCATCTACTGGGGTCCTTCCACGTGAAGCTTGAAACCAGAATAGAGTGCAAAGCTTGTGAATAGAGCATACCAGGTGAGGTCTATGCATGTCTGGATCGCCTCTTCTTTCTCCAATCCACAATCATCCGCCTCCACTGGAGCTGGGTCATGTGAAGGACGGTCTGTGTAAGCATGGCTCATGATGAATATGTCAAAAGGTTTAGCCCATCCTTGCCTGGAGCAGAGCTGCTCTTTTCTGCTACATAAATGATGTGCTGAATTCCCCTCAATTATGCGACACCCTGTTCATCCCACACATCCACTTCTTCCCATCAGGAAGGAAAGCTCCCTGATGCATGTCGTGAAGAGCATTGACGCTGTCTTTTGCTGTGCAGAATGTGACTTTTGACTTCAACATTCAATGCACTTTTAAAAGGCCCACTCTGAAACGTCACCTCCACGAGCATATACTCTTTCTTATATTAGATCTACTGACCCGCGCTTCCTATGCAGTGTCTGGTAAATTTTGCACTTTCGACTTTCATATTCTTGTGCAGTGCCATCTTAATGTCAATCAGGATTGGCTTCCACGGTTACCACCAACAATAAAAGATCACCATCGCCTCCATCAACTCACACTTTACGCTTCCTCCATCGAAGATAGTACCGGTTAGTACCTCTGTGACCTTTGAGAGAAGAAAGAGCTGAATCTGGGTGCTTCCGGCTGCGATGAATGTCCTTTCGCATTGATTGTTCACATCGACATGTGTTTTACCCACGGTATGCTTTCATCACAGAAGTGCTCTCTCACTAAACTGACTTCAGCCAACAAACGGCTACAAGATGGTGCCATGTGATGTGGTGAATAGCCCTGTTCTTTTTTCTTTTGTTACATAATATACAGACTTACTCTCCACAGCAAGTTATAATCAAAAGAAAATATGGTAATACCAATTTTTTTTTTAAAGTAATGGAAGTACCTGAAGCCCCGCTATAGCTGAACTAGATGAAGAAATTGCAATGCTGCAGGAAAAAGTGGACAGAGTGAGCACGCAATTGGAGGCACTCCAAAAAAGACTGGCAATGCTGGTCTCAAAAAACTGCAAAAGAAGTGCATGTAGTTGAAGAGTTGGGGAGGCTCTTATCCAGAAGGAAAGAATTGGGGAGGCAGGAGACCACCTTTTTGTTTGATGTTTCAACTTATGCTCTTGCGCAAGTCAATTGGAATCACTGCTAACACTTGACATCTGATATTGTTATCTTCTGCAGCAGAAGCAGATAAATATCATATTTTTGAGTGTAAGATTAGTGTCCTCTGTGTAATCAATAGGAGTACCAACATCGGGATGCATAATTTGATTGTGAATCAATTTGTTAGGAAGCTTATTTCCTCAAAAACGAATATCAGGTGTGTGTAGTTTGTGCAGACTAGTGACAACCTTTTGCATACTGTCTATCTAGCTTTGCATTCATGAACTGTAAATTCTTTTCCAGCACATGAAGATGGAAAAAGTTCAGTTCTAACATCTGCAGTCTACCAAAATTCAGTTAAATTGAACTAAAGCCTCCCAAAAAAGAAATCAAGCGTTCTTTTCTCACCATGGCCCTTGCAACTTGAATCTCTGACTGAAGCACCAATTCTAGCTCCTGGCCGAAAACCAATCAGGTGGGCAGGGAGACAACATAGTCATTGCATAATTAAGATCCAAGACCTTCCGGAAACATACAGTAGACACCAAAGAAGAAGTTTCTGTCTTTATAAATGTTGTTTGCTGAAACAAGTTGACGTATTTGCTGCAACAAAGATCTAGTTGTCACCTCTCAAAGGTAAAATGCTGAATATATGATGTAACCACTCTGTCATTCTGCAATGACAACCAATCATCAGAATAGCTAGTAAGCAGTACCCTTGCATACGGGACACAGATGAAAAAACTGACATTGTTCCTTTTGATTCTGCTAAATCTATGACGATAGAACAAAGCTCTGACATCGCAGCTGTGCTTGCGCTCCAAGGCATCTATTTATCCTAGTTCGTATGGATAAATGAGCAAAACCATTGTATACCAGCAAAGAGTGTGTAAAATAACACATATAGATCCACTGGCCAACCAGAAAGTCATGAAGAGAGCCAGAAAAAGAAAAGCAAAACTGTGATGCTCGTGATGTTTTCAAAGAATTCAGAAGCTTTAACCTCAAAAACAATTTTGACTTTATTTTGGAGACTAAAACGACCATATGACAACATTTGACGGTGGCAATTTGATAATGAAAAATTGGTGTCCGAAAATGCTAGTAAAAGTGCCATTTTTCATGAACATCCCTCTATTTCTCTCCAGTAGGGAAAAAACTTCCAAATCTTTTGGTCTAGTGGAATCTTACGTAACCTCGAAAAAGATGGCTGAACATCTCCTCATTATTCTCTAATAATTGACGAATTATTTTCAGTCTCTTCAGTAACATTTGCCCTCCATTTGACATTAACATTTTGAAGTATCTGCTACTGAAATAGAAGAAGCTTTTGACAGTCCTGCAGTCTTAAGTTATACTGTACATCACCTACTTAGCTTCATCATTTGACTTAGTATCATGATAACTCTCCAGGGAATCGTTTCCGCAATAAGCATTTAGGCTTGTGCATACACCTGAAAAGAATGAGCACGTAATAGGTACTCAAGAAAAGATGTGCAATGCTGGTCTCTAAAAGCCGCAAGTGAAGTGCATGTAGTTGCAGTGTTGGTGAGGCCCTTACCAAGAAGAAAAGAATTCAGGAGTCAGAAGAACCTACCTTTCTGTTTGACGTTTCAACTCACGTTCTTATGCAAGTCAATTGGACTCGTTGCTACAGTTGACATCCAAGATTGTTGTTCTCTGCAGAAAAAGCAGATCAATATCATATTTTTGAAGTGCAAGACTTGTGTGCCCTGTCATATATCAAAGTATTAACATTGGGATGCATAATTTGATTTTGAATCAACTTGTCAAGAAGCTTGCTGGTCTAATTATTCCCTCAGATATGGACATCAAATGTGTGTAGTTTGTACAGACTTGTCTTGAGCATCTGCATAATATCTATCTAGCTTTGCATACATGAACTGTAAATTCTTAGCACAAGCAGGGTGGGAAAATTTTGGTTCTAACATCTGCAGTCAACCAAAATTCAGTTATCTTGAACTAAAGCCTCCCAAAAAAAAAAAAAAAAAAAAAAAAAAAAAGATCTACATTTCAGCATTCTTTTTTCACCTTGGCCCCAGAAACTTGAATGTCCAACTGAAGCAACAATTCAAGCTCCTGGCCAAAAACCAATCCGCCAGCGAGACAACGTAGTCTTAGATTGCAAGTTAATGCATTTGCCACAGCAAAGATCTAGTTGTAACCTCTCGGAGGTCAAATAGAGACTATGACGTAACGATTCCCACATTCTGCAATGACAAACTACAACTATATTATCATCGGAATAGCTAGTAAGAAGTAATGGTGTATATGGAACAGAGATGAAAAAGCTGACATCTTTTTCAAGCTCCTCATCCACTTCAAGCTCCTCAAAATCAACTAAAGGAGGTTAAATTGCAAAGCTCAAGCGAGTCTTCAAGTACCCAATACATGTTGGCACATAGCTCAAAGCAAGAGGGCTTATTTTCCAGAAAAATAATTACCACGATACGAAGTTTCAGTTCATGGTCATGAAGAGACTATAACAAAACACAAAAGGAGTTAGCATACTCTTAAAATTACGACTCCCCCATATGTAGGTTAAAAATACAACTCCAAACAATCCGATACAATTAGAGCTTGAGATGGGGAAACAAGACAGAATGTCATTATCCCATCTACCATCTCAATTATCCACCGTCAAGCTAAATATGCAAGACCTCGAGATACAACAATTAATTTTTTAAACACTGAAGCCGATAGATGCTGTAAAAGAGCTATAGAAAGATATAACTGACTTTTGAGATCACACAATTTCATCTTCATTATTCAAATGATTTTCTCTCTTAGGTTTATACAAGAAAAACACATAAGCCATCAACAACTCAATGAACGCGCACAACACTGTTTGGTGAGTGAAATAAAGACACTGAGAGGACATGGAAAAAACTTGCCACGCTTGATAATCGGACGTGGCTAATGTTCAATTAAAAATATTAACTTTGAAATAGAGCTATTTCAAGATAATCGCACGCTTCATAGAAAAAGCAAGAAATTATGCAAAGTCAAAACCAATGTATCCATCCACGGCATTATTCTTTCACGGTCACATAGAAACACGAAATGGAAGGTAGCTAATTATACTCTAGAAACTAGACAATACCACTGCAAGGCTCCCATGAAACGCTCGTGTGATTATTCTTTCACCTTCATTATGTTGCACTCATTAGATACGAAATGGGTTGCGAGCATGCGGTCTGAAGTACCCGATAAACAGAATAGCTAACTATTCAAAATACAATATGACGTAGGGTACTCAACTAGACAATATAGTAGAGATAATTTGGCAAACCTGGGTTTAATTAGATACGAAATGACCTGATGGTCCGACGCCGATACTTGGCTTCAAACAGCAAGGTGAGACGATCCAGAATTAATTGCGGCTCACTTAATGGATAAGACCCAACCTGGCAGCGGTGAGGCGATACCACGCACGACAATGATGGGCAGCTGTGCTATGATTCACGTTCTATGCCCTGACTTCATTTCCACCAAACGCCGTGAAGCTTATTGGGTCCCTTTGTTTTCTGGTACGTGTGGTTCTCAGTTGATGGATTCGTTATTTCTTGAGCGTCATGGAGCAGGATATATGACGGTAGAGCTAGAGACGCAGCGGAAGATTGAGTATAAAGCCGTCGGAGCCCCATTGGAATCACAATCAATGGACTGAATTGAGTTGCGGTTGATTAAGAAGAATCGCAACGATAGTAGAATCATGAGCCAACATCAAACTGCCGGAGAACTGGTGCCAGACGACGAAGACTAGGGAATAATTATCCTTAAGATTGTTAGAAAAAGTATTAGAATACATAAAATAGTAATAATTATTGGAAATGTATTACAAAAGATTAGAAAATAAAAGGAAATGTCTGAGACGTGCAAGCACTGTCCTTAAGGATAATTCCGCCCCTCGGAGTACAAAACTCGGTGCGTAAGGCTTCAGCGGCTATCCTCCCAAGATACAATAGACATTCTTCTATACTCCACACTGAATATTAGAAGGAAACAGAACAACTTTTGTATATAACCCAGCAAAAAGAAAAGGAAAGATGTGAGAACATATTGTATCTTCTACGATTGTGGTTTGAAGTTTAATTTATATTTAAACAAGGAAAGAGAGAGCCGTTAGGAGATCATCATAAATCAATTGGTAATTAAAAGATGACCGTTATAAAATAATGAAGAGTTTATGAAGTAATAAATCAAAAGTTATAAAGCTGTTAGAAGACCGTTACACAACCATTAGAAAGCTGTTATATGACCGTTAAAAAACCGTTACAAAAATGATGACTTTCATGACGATCATAATTTCTAATAAATATTTCAAAACTACTGAAATATCCAACAGAGTGATCTAATATAAGAATGAGCATATGCTCGTGGAGGTGAGGTTTCAAAGTGGGCCTTTTTTTAAGTGCATGGAATGTTGAAGTCAAAGTCGCATTTTGCGCAGAGAAAGACAGCATCAACGCTTTTCACGACATGCGTCAGTAAGTGTTCCTCCCTGATGCAGGAAGAAGAGGATGTGCCAGGGCGAATGGGGGGTGTTGCATAACCGAGGGCAATGCAGCACATGATTTATGGAGCAGATGACAGCAGCCTTGGTCCAGCAGGTCAGTAGATCTTATATAAGAGTGAGCATATGGTCATGGAGGTGATGTTTGAAAGTGAGCCTTTTAAAAATGCATGGAATGTTGAAGTCGAAGTCGCATTTTGCGCAGAGAAAGACAGCATTAACGCTCTTCGCAACATGCATCAGTGAGCGTTCCTTCCTGATACGGGAAGAAGTGGATGTGCCAGGGTGAGTGGGGGTCACATAACTGAGGGCAATTCAGCACATGATTTATGGAGCAGAAAAGAGCAGCTCTGCTCCAGGCAGTGATGGGCTGTACCTTTGGACATATTCATCACTAAGCCTTGCACACAACATCATGTGACCCAGCTCCAGCGGCAGCGGATGATTGTGAATTGGAGAAAAGAAGCGGCAATCCAGACAAGCATAGACCTCACCTAGTATGCTCTACTCACAAGCTTTGCACTCGATTCTGGCTTTAAGCTTCACGTGGAAGGACCCCAGTAGATGCTGACGGGCAAAATGTCAAAAAACTGAGCCTTTCTCGCCCTCAGATCTTGTGAAAATAGAATTATAGCCACACAGTCCATGTCAAGAGCGAAATTGCATTCGCTGCAGCGGGAAACCATATGGCAGGCACTACATTGGAGGTCTACCGATTGATCGAAAGCAAGACAGAGGGTGATCATGGAGAGACAGGCATTGCATCTCTGGGGTGAGATTCGGCGCAGCTCTCATGGAGAAAGAATCTACACTTGTAGAATCGATAGACCTCCTCACAGGCTTCGCATTTTATTCTACTTTTCGTCCCAAGACGATCGGATGTGAGCGGATGCTAATGAGCAAAATGTTGGATGGTCGCATTCTCAGAATCCTCATCAGGCTTAGAGGTGCTCTTACGAGTAATTATAAATAAACCTATCCAAATGATAGAGTGCACTGCATTTGGATGAAATCAAAATTATGATACATGCGCATTTTCATCTATGGTGATCATCTTCATTCCACTAATTTGTACGCTCGTTTTGCTAAAATTTTCAATTTATTATACTAATCAAAGTTATGATTGGTCCGACCTTGATTTTGAATTGACTCACGTCCTTTTTCTGAGGCAAAAAAAGAAAAAGAAAAAAAAGGAGAGGATGATCTCTTTTCTCCTACGAGGGTGTTTGTGCATACATATAATCCTCTTTTTAGTGAATTTTCAATTTCCTCTCCCCCACACCCCCCTTTCCCCTTCCTAGTGACAGAGTTTTCAAAGGATCTTAGGGGAGGCTTCATGGTAATCCTATGTCTACTCATGTGCAAAAATGGGACCATTGTCAGAGTTGTGGAATTTCTATTAAACAAAAGAAAAAATCGAGGTGAAATTGAGATTTTCCTAAAGTCATGCTTTGTGATCTTACAAAATTTCATTACAACATAATTTCACAGCTTAAAAACGTCTAGAATCGACCTAGCAACATAAAATCCCTACAAAGCCTAATTTATAGTTTAACTACGGAAACACCTTAAATTAGATAAATAAAAGTTTTGAATCCTTATCGATTGCTATGAATCATACATATAATCTGGCTTGACCAATCCTCTCAAACATGCACGTATTGAGAGTCCCCTCTTGTCTCCTCTTTGTCTTTTTCTCGGTTTCTCCGAACTCTGCTTTCCTTCTTCTTTTTTGTTTTTTGGGTTCTTCTCGGCCATACTCTGTTTTCTCTCTTTCTGCTCTTGCAATTCCATTGCGACGGCATCAACAGAAGCAAGATCAAAGGAACGGATTAAAGGAAGGGATTAAACAAGATCAAAGAATGAGCACTCAATGATGTTAGTGTAAGATCAAAGCTTTTGAAATTGTAGCTGTGCCCCCGTTGCCAAGGCATCTATTTGTCCCAGTTCATATGGATATATGAGCAAAACCATAGTACACCAGCAAAGAATGTAAAATGACACATATGTTTCCATTGGTCAAACAGAAAGGTATAAAGAGATTCACCAAAAACAGAAGGAAATCTACGACACTCAGCAATGCTTTCAAAGAGGTCAGAAGCTTTAACCTCAAGAACAATTACTACCCAGGGTGCATGACCATTCATGGCCAGGAATAGATCACAATTTCCTTTGAGGGCTTAGCCTATCTTAATATGATTTAGTTGCCCCAGGGTGCATGACCATCCATGGCTAGGAATAGGAAAGATACATAGGTTGTTTTTACTTGTTCCCTGCTCTCCTTTCTTATGGTCTGGAGATAATTCGATGCCGAAGGCTTGCGATTTTCTTATGGATTCAGATATAGTTGCAACAAGCCCCAAGCGCCTCCTAAACAAAACTAGCTAGCTTCCTAAAGTACTCATTCTTTCATTTTAAAGTGGTTAGATTACTTTATCCAAGCAGGGAACAGAACAACTACGGCGCTCAGACTGGCGGATCCCTGACTGGGGACTGCGAATGTGGCTGCGCTCTTCCACCAAGCCATATAGGAGACCGCGCCGCACAACTGATCGTGAGGACGAATTCGCGGTATAGCCACAGCCAGAGGTCGCTGTAAAGCCACAGCCAAAGTTTTTTAATGAAGTCGTGCAACAGACTCACGGAAAGCAACAGGAGCAGCACCAACAACCAGGGGACGGAGTGGGAGGAGTCGTGGAGCAGCAACCACGCGAGCGAAGCCACCGATATTGAACCAGTGAAGTCGATGAGGAGCTGCGATGCTCCATTGGCGAGGCGCAGCAACAAGAAATGGAGGAGCAGGCTGCAGATGGCAACGCCGGTGGCAACGGGGTGAGTTTCAAAGGGCGAAATCAACTTCCCTGGAATTTCACTTGGATGAAGTTGATGAGAATAGAGACGATGCAGGTAAAATCCATGGCGCCGGGTGGGGTGAAAGGTAGGGACATCGTTCGTGGTTCGAGTTCTCTTATGAAGAGCGAAGCTTATGAAAAGCGGTGCTTGTGAAACGCTATGAATGGTTCCGAGCGGGTGCTTTTTATGAAAAGGGTCAAAGATTATAGGAGAATAAACCATGAATATAGGAGAACAATTCATGGTTTATTCTCCTATAATCTTTTTCCCTTTTCATAAACAGCACCTGCTCGCAACCATTCATCGTTTTTCATAAGCTTCGCTCTTAAGAGAATGCGGAATCAGGGACTACGCTCTTCATAAGTTTCGCTCTTCATAAAAGAACTCGGAACCAGGGATTTCGCTTTTGCTCTTCCTAAGAGAAGACGAATGATGCCCTACTTGATCTCGCTCTTCATAAGCCTTCACACCTAACAACGATAGTGCCACTCTGCATAAAAGAAACACGTGGCTATCATTCTTGGTTTCGCTTTTCGAACGTTGGAGGTTGTCCTGAACTTTCTTATTTATTTTTTCTTGTGTTAGGGAAAAAAAGGAAAAAAAAATAACTAAAAACTTCAAACTTTATTTAAAGTGATAAATTTACTTCAAACTTTTTTTGTAACATGAAAAATTCAAATTTTACAAATTGTGACACATTTACTCTATCAATGACATTTTCATCTTATTTTTTTTCTGTTCTTCCTTTTTCTTTTCTTATTTTTTTGCTCTTTTTTCTTCTTCTCTCTTAAAGAAAGAAAATTCTTGGTTCAGTTTTCTACCTTAACGACATAAAAAAAGATTGATCAAATTCTATTGAGTTTGACTCATAGTGATCATTTATCAAAGAATGACTCTGGTTATCAAATGATTGAACAACCGGGAGCAATTTACTTACGATACTTAGTTGACATTCATAAAAAGTACGCCATGCTAATGTGCCTTGGATGATCCACATCTCAGGGTCAGGCGCTGATGAGCACATTGAACTATCCATGTGGCCGAGAGCCCTCACAGCCTAGGCACAACGACGCAATTATCAGGGGCACGCTCTACCACTGAGCTAATAGCCCGTCGTGCGGGCCTCCCGTGAAAAATCATAGAATTACCTCATGGGGAGTTAGCCGCACCCACGAATGATATAAATACTACCGTTGCTTTAGCTTTACTCACGTCAGTAGCATATTTCTATGCAGGTCTTACCAAAAAAGGATTAAGTTATTTCAGTAAAAACATTCAACCAACTTCAAGAGGGAAGAAGAAGAAAAAAAGAAAAGTAAAAGATCAAAATGCTCTATAGTTTATGATAAATGTGTCACATGGATACAATTTCAGAGTTTTTTGTGTCACGAAAAAAAAATTTAAGATAAATGTGTCACGGTCGATAAAGTTTGAGGTTTTTCATGTCATAAAAAAAAAATTTGAGTAAATTTGTCACTGGGCAAAGTTTGAGGTTTTTAATAATCTTTTCCAAAAAAAAAAAAGACTTTGTCCGGTGCCAATTGAATTCCCCTTTCCCTTTCCTCGGTACAGTGTGTTCACATAGTTACATCAATAGGTAATAACCTGGAAGATTCATGTACAAGAATAAAGTTTCAATAACCAGGCTGGCAAAAAACAATAAATAAGAGCAAAACACAAAGCCCAAGCTCAAGTGTCTCGTCAAAGCCCTTTCTTTGGTCTTGCTTCAGTTGATGCAGTGGTAAGGGAATTACTAGAGCAAAAAGAGAGAAAAAAATTAAAAACAATCTAGCCAAGAAGAACACGAAAGAGAGAGAGAGAGAGAGAGAGAGAAGGAAAACAGAGTCCGGAGAAACCGAGAAAAAAGACAGAGGAGACAAAGGGAGCTCTTTCTGTATGCATCCGATTAATTCTGTTTCTTAGCAATTGGTAAGGATTTGAAACTTTTATTTATCTAATTGAAGGAGCTTTCTTAATTAAACTATAAATTAGGTTTGGTATGGATTCTATGTTTTTTTCTTTTTTTTTTGGTCAGTGTATGGATTCTAAGTTGCTAGGTTGATTTTAGAGGTTTTTAAGCTATGAAATTATGTTGTAAAGAAATTTTAGGGTAACTCTCTATGAGAGAGAGAGAGAGTCGATAAAGGAGATTGAAAAGTGGTAAGAGTCAATAAAGGGGATTGAAAAGAGGTTTATATATACACGTAAACACCCAAGTAGGAGAGAATAAATTCGACAAAAAAGAGAGCATCTTGTCTTCTTTCTTTTTTGCCTAAGAAAAAAGCATGTGAACCGGTTTAAAATCAAGGTTGGACCAACTGTTATTTTGATTAGTATAATAAATTCAAAGTTTTAGCAAAAGGAGCAGATGATCACCATAGATGAAAAATGTATATGCATCATAATCTTTATTTCATCAAAATGTAGTTCATTTTATCATTTGGGTAGGTTTACTTGTAATTACTCAGAAGAGCACCTCTCTATTTTGTTTTGCTCTTTCTAGAAATGTTCTCCTTGGTCTTAGTCTTCATAGTTCAATTTAATTAGTTGAAGTTGTAGGTTGTATATGTGAATTGGGTCTGTAACAACTTCAATCTATATTTTTTTTAAATAACCAATATAGATAATTATTTAGTTTTCGAAAATAAAATCGAGTTCTATTCAAAGATTTAAAAGAAAATTACAAGTTTAATTATAATTGCAACTTCAATGAGCCATATCGACATAGCTTACGAATCAAGGGTGCTGCAGAACATGTGCATTTATAGAGAAATTGATAACTAAAAAAAAGTAGATTCAACTCATACTATTTGTACGAATTGTATTTAATGGCAAATGTAAACATTACTTTTACGTGTAAATGCAATCAACTAATAAATTAAAAAGATAACTCATAAAATTAAAAATAGGTGAATTTAGTTTTTTAAACAATTACGACAAAACTGTTATTGCAAAATTGTCTTACGTATTTTATAGTAAGTTGGATAAGAACTCTCTGATGAATTTATAGACTAGCCCAAGGTGAATGCACTTTTAAGACCTCATATAATTGCAGCTGACTTTAAATGAGTCTCCGGAACCAAAGCGGAAGTTGTAGTTGCTTGGAATGTCTCGCGTGCTGGTCTTTGCTCCGCGGCTCAACCCACTGCCGTGAATCGTGTCAATTTTTCTTTCACCAGTTGCGCTGATTTGGCATGCTGTCCGCCCTAGGACGCCCATTTCACCCGCCGCCCCAATTTGACCGCCTAGTAGGCGATGATGAGGAGGATTGGTGGAGTTGCCATGCGCGTGAGCGGGCTTCCTTCTTGCCATTTGGATGGTTGACCGTTGCTGCACGGCCTGATATTGCTTCGTCTACCTAGTCACAACTCTTAAGCCTGATGAGGAATCTGAGAATGCGACCATCCAACATTTTGCTCATTAGCATCTGCTCACATCTCATCATCCAAGGACAAAAAGTAGAATCAAATGTGAAGCCTGCGAGGAGGTCTATCGATGGAACACGTGTATATTCTTTTGCCACGCGAGCTGCGCCAAATCTCTTTCCAGAGATGTAACGCCCGTCTCCATGATCACCATCTCTCTTGCTTTCGATCAATTGGTAGACCTCCAATGCAATGCCTGCCACAGTTTCCCGCTGCAGCAAATGCAATTTCAGCCTTGACATGGACTGTGCGGCTATTAGTCTCAATACACAAGACCTGGAGGACAAGAAAGGCTCAGTTTTTTTGCCATTTCGCCCATCAGCATCTACTGGTGTCCCACAACGTGAAGCTTGAAACCAGAATCGAGTGCATTGCCTCATCTACTGGTGAGGTCTATGGTTTTGTGGATTGCCTCTTCTTTCTCCAATTCATGATCATCCACTGCCGCTGGAGCAGTGCTGCTCTCATCTGCTCCATAAATCATGTGCTGAATTGCCCTCAGTTATGCAACACCCCGTTCACCCTGGCACAGCCACTTCTTCCTGTATCAGGAAGGACCGCTCACCGATGCATGTTGTGAAGAGCATTGACGCTGTCTTTCTCTGTGCAAAATGCGGCTTTGACTTCAACATTCCATGCACTTTTAAGAGGCCCACTTTCAAACATCACCTCCACGAGCATATGCTCTTTCTTATATTAGATCTACTGATGCGCACTTCCTATGCATTGTCTGGTAAATTTTGCACTTTCAACTTTCACGTTCTTGTGCAGTGCAGTCTTAATGTCAATCATGATTGCCTTCCACAATTACCACCAACAATAAAAGATCACCATCACCTCCATCAACTCACACTTTACACTTCGTCCATCAAAGATCATGCCGGTGAGTACTATTGTGACCTTTGAGAGAAAAAAGACCTGAATCTAGGTGCATCCAGCTGCGATGAATGCCCCTGTGCATTGATTACTCATATCGAATGCGTTTTACCCACGGTATGCTTTCATCACAGAAGTGCTTTCTCACAAAACTGACAATTAGCCAACAAAGAGATACAAGATGCTGCCTTGTGATGTGGTGAATAGCCCTGTTCTTTTTTCTTTCTTTAACATCATATATAGACTCACTCTCCACAATAAGTTATAATCAACAGAAAATATGGTAATACCAAATGTTTTTTAAAGTAATGGAAGTACCTGAAGACTTTGCTATTGCTGAACTAGATGAAAAAATTGCAATTCTGCAGGAAAAGCAGAGAGTGAGCACACAACTGAGGGTACTGAGAAAAAAGAATAACGGGCAATGCTGGTCTCAAAAAGATGCAAGCAAAGTGCATGTAGTTGCAGAGTTGGGGAGGCACTTATCCAGAAGAAAAGAATTGGGGAGGCAGGAGACAGCCTTCCTGTTTGATGGTTCAACTTTTGTTCTCAAGCAAGTCAATCAGAATCACTGCTAACACTCAGACATCCGATATTGTTATTCTCTGCATCAAAAGCAGATAAATATCATATTTTTGAGTGTGAGACTTTTTTGCTTCGTGTTATGAATTAATGCACTAAAAATGGGATGCATAAGTTGATTATGAATCAACTCGTCAGGAAAGCTTGCCAGTCTTATTATTTCCTCGAAAAATGAATATCATACAGGTGTAGTTTGTACAGACTAGACTCAAGCTTTTGCATACTATCAATATGGCTTTGCATTCATGAACTGTAGATTCTTTTCCAGCACATGAAGATGGGAAAAATTCCATTCTAACATCTGCAGTATACCGAAATTCGGTTATATTGGACTAAAGCCTCCCAAAAAGGAAATCTATATTTCAGCGTTCTTTTCACCTCACCACTGGAGTGGAGGAAGGCCTTGGAACTTTCCTATTTATTTTTTCTCGTGTTAGAAAAAAAAGACTTTGTTCGGTGCTGATTGAATTCTCCCTTCTCTTTTCTCGGCAGTGTGTCCGCATAGTTACATCAATACGTAATAAGCTGGAAGATTCATGGGCAAGGATAAAGTTCCAATAACCGGGCTGGCAAAATATAATAAACAAGAGCAAAACAGTAAGCCCGAGCCCAAGTGTCTCGTTAAAGTCCTTTCTTTGCTCTTGCCTCAGTTGACGCCGTGGTAAGGGAATCACTAGAGCGAAAAGAGAGAAAAAGATGAAAACAGAGTCTGCCAAGAAGAACAAGAAAAAAAACAGAAGAAAAAAGAGAGAGAGAGAGAAGGAAAGCAGAGTCCACATAAACCGAGAAAAAGACAGAGGAGGCAAAAGGGGGCTCTTGCTATATGCACTGGATTAATTCTGTTTCTTGGCGATCGGTAAGGATTCGAAACTTTTATTTATCTAATTGAAGGAGTTTTCATAATTAAATCATAAATTAGGTTTTGTATGGATTCTATGTTGCTAGGTCGATTCTAGAGACTTTTAAGCTATGAAATTATGTTGTAAATAAATTTTAGGGTATTGCATAATAGGACTTTAGAAAAGTTAATGTAGATTTATGATTTGACTGGGATAAATTTTTAAAATTTTGCGCATTGCTAAAAACAGTTTTGAATTACTATGTTTGGCAATGATTTTCACCCTTCTCCGATCATCTTTTGGCTTTATGATCTCTTAGTAATTCGAAAGAGTTTTTTTATTGAAAATAAGCTCGCTTGAATTGGAGTTTTAAGATGCGGTCAACTCTATTTGCAAAGTAATTGTTCAAAGGTCTTTTGTCAAGTGGACGATTTGACTCAAGAATATGGTATTGCCTACTAAAGTTTTAGTCGAGGTTAGTTGACATGTAAGTTTGACATTTAGATAAACTTTGATAGGACTTTGAGACTCTTCGAGTAGTGTAACTTTCGATTTGCATTTTATTTGGGGGTGGTTGTTATCCTCTACAAATTTGTAAGCTCATCTCTTGAAAGTGATAGGGATTTGATATATTATAAGTTGTGAAAAGCATTGCACAAAATGATTTTTCTTTTAAATGAAAAAGTAATGTTTGAAACATATTTGTCGCATAAAATCAAATGGAGCATTCACTACCCTTTTGGTATATAATTTATTAATATAAAGTTGCATTAAAGTGACATTATTCATCTTATGATTTTATTGTACATTATATATTGGATTTGGATAAATGAATCTCTAGTATTGCTTTATCATAGCAGATTCTTGATCTATTTAGGAGAGATTTGGATTAGTCACTAAACTGTGGTTACTCATACCATTCATTCCAATCTTTTTCCAGTAAGCTAAAGTAGGACATGAGCGTTATCGGCGGGAAATTATTTACAATTGGATTTGGATGTGAGTTTAGATACTCATATATGCTTGGGATGATATTTGTGGGGTTTAATTGAGTTTGGAGACACAGTCATACTTTTATTTTTAATGAATTTTAGAATTCTTGAGTTTGTAACCAACTCATAAATATAGATGAATATATATTTTGATAATTTTATGTTGAATCCTTTGGGTAAGAGCATGGTGGTGTCGTTTTCCTCATTTTATAGAGTTGGGGTGTGACAATAGATAAAGGAGAAACCTTATTCACAAAGTCAACAAAATGAAAACATACATCAATAAATCATTATTGTTTTTCTATATCATTATAATCTTACCAATTTCATACTGCAATAATAGTCGCTCCTCTCTTTCTCTAATTATCCATTTATTGTGCAAATAATATATCACAACATTGAGCATTCTCGTGTCCCCATGTTTTATGCAACAAGTCACCCATTTCTATAATTGTTGGATATACGAAATCCTATTAAAGTACTTTTAAAGCAGCGAGCATTTTTTCTTGGTGAAATATTGCTAAGTATGGTTTCCCTCTTAACAAAAGATTGCATTTTCTTCGGTTTCAAGCACCTTGGATTGTTGATGGAAGTATGAACATTTATGAGCTAATCTCCCAAAAAAAAATCTCAAATTTTAATTTTAATCGCAATTCTACTCGGAAAAAACAGAATTCCCAACTTTCTTGAAGGCCCCACTTCTGCCCATGAGTGTCCATTGGATCATCATGTAACACCACATAGTCCAACCATTGCAACGTGAACACTGAAGCTTCCCCTAAGACCCATTGGAAACTCTCTTAGAGAGAGAGAGAGAGAGAGATTAAAGGAGATTCAAAAGTAGTTGAAAAGAGGTTTATATATACACGCAAACACCTTAGCACGAGACAATAATATATGATAAAAAAGAGAGCATTCTGTCTTCTTCTTTTTTGCCTCAGAAAAAGGATGTGACCCAGTTCAAAATCAAGGTCGAACCAATCGTTATTTTGATTAGTATAATATATTCAAAGTTCTAGCAAAAGAAGCATACAAATTAGTGAAAGGAAGATGATCACCATAGATGAAAAATGCGCATGCATCATAATTTTTATTTCATCCAAATATAGTTCATTCCATCATTTAGACAGGTTTACTTGTAATTACTCAGAAGAGCACCTCTCTATTTTGTTTTCAACTCAGCTTTATAATTATTGAATGTCCCCCTAGAGATGCAACGCCGGGATCACCATCTCTCTTCCTTTCGATCAATTGGTAGACCTCCAACGTTATGCCTGCCATATAGTTTCCCGCTGCAGTGAATGAAAGTTCAGCCTTGGACATGAACTGTGCGGGTATAAGTCTAGGTTCACAAGTTCTGGAGGGCAAGAAAGGCCCAGTTTTTTTGCCATTTCGCCCATTAGCATCTACTTGGTGTCCTCCACGTGAAGCTTGAAACCAGAATCAGAGTGCAAATCATACTAGGTGAGGTCTATGTTTGTCTGGATTGCCTCTTCTTTCTCCAATTCACAATCATCCGCTGCCGCTGGAGCAGTGCTGCTCTTTCTGCTCCATAAATCATGTGCTGAAATGCCCTCAGTTATGCAACACCCTGTTCACCCTGCACATCCACTTCTTCCCTTATCAGGAAGGAAAGCTCACTGACGCATGTCATGAAGAGAGTTGACGCTGTCTTTTGCTGCGCAGAATGCAACTTCGACATCAACATTCCATGCACTTTTGAAAGGCACACTTTGAAACATCACCTCCACAATCATATACTCATTCTTGTATTAGATCTATTGACCTGCACTTCTGATGCAGTCTGGTAAATTTTGCACATTCGACTTTTTGCGAGTGCAATCTTAATGTAAATCATGATTGCCTTCCACACAGTTACCACCAACAATAAAAGATGGCCATCAACTCCATCAACTCACACTTTACACTTCTTCCATCAAAGATGATGCCAGTTAGTAACTCTGTGACCTTTGAGAGAAAAAAGACCTGAATCTGGGTGCTTCTGGCTGCAATGAATGCCCTTGCGCATTGAGTACTCATATCAACTTGCGTTTTACCCACGGTATGCTTTCATCACAGAAGTGCTCTCTCACTAACCTGACTTTAGCCAACAAACGGCTACAAGATGCTGCCCCATGATGTGGTGAATAGCCCTGTTCTTTTTTCTTTTGTTACATCATACACAGACTCAATCTCCAATAAGTTATAATCAACAGAAAATATGGTAATACAAATTTTTTTTTGAAGTAATGGAAGTACTGAAGCCCCGCTATAGCTGAACTAGATGAAGAACTTGCAATTCTGCAGGAAAAAGTGGACAGTGAGCACACAATTGGAGGAACTCAAAAAAAGACTTGCAACGCTGGTCTCAAAAAGCAGCAAGCGAAGTGCATGTAGTTGAAGAGTTGGGGGGGAGGGGATTTCTTATCCAGAAGGAAAGAATTGGGGAGGCAGGAGACCACCTATCTGTTTGATGTTTCAACTTACCCACTTATGCAACTCAATTGGAATCACTGCTAACACTTGACATCCGATATTTTTATCTTCTGCAGCAAAATCAGATAAATATCGTATTTTTGAGCATAATACTTGTGTGCTCTGTGTTATGAATAGGATTATTAACGTTGGGATGCATAACTTGATTACGAATCAACTTGTTAGGAAGCTTGCCGGTCTTATTATTTCCCTGAAAACAAATATCAGATGTGTGTAGTTTGTGCAGACTAGTCTCAAGCTTTTGCATACTAGCTATCTAGCTTTGCTTTCATGAATTGTAAATTCTTTTCCAGCATGTGAAGATGGGAAAAGTTCAGTTCTAACATCTGCAGTCTACCAAAATTCAGTTATATTGAACTAAAGCCTCCCAAAAAAGAAATCAAGCGTTCTTTTCTCACCTTGGCCCTGGCAATTTGAATCTGCAACTGAAGCAACAATTCTAGCTCCTGGCTTAAAACCAATCGGGCAGAGAGACAACATAGTCATTGCATAATTCAGATCCAAGAGCTTCTTGATACATACAGGATACACCACAGAAGAAGTGTCTTTATAAATCTTGTTTGCCAAAGCAAGTTAACACATTCGCTGCAACAAAGATCTAGTTGTCACCTCTCGGAGGTAAAATGCCGACTATATGATGTAACCACTCTGTCATTATGCAATTACAAACTCAAACAATGTCATCATCAGAATAGCTAGTAAGCAGTACCCGTGCATATGGGACAGAAATGAAAAGACTGACATTGTTCATTTTGATTCCGCTAAATCTATGGCAATAGAACAAGGCTCTGACATTGCAGCTGTGCTCACCTCTCCAAGGCATTTATTTATCCTTGTTCATATGGATAAATGAGTAAAACCATTGCATATGGTCAAAGAGTCTGTAAAATAACACATATAGATCCATGGTCAAACAGAAAGTTATGAAGAGATTCGCCAGAAAAAGAAAAGCAAAACTACAACGCTTGCCATATTTTCAAAGAATTCAGAAGCTTTAACCTCAAGAACAATTTTGACTTTATTTTGGCAACTAGTAACAACCATATGACAACGTTTGACACGTGGCAATGTGATGATAAGAAGTTGGTATCCGAAAATGCTAGTAAAAGTGCCTTCTTTCATGAATTTCCCTCTTTTTCTCTCTTCAGTAAAGAAGAAACTTCCAAATCTTTTGGTCCGGTAGGATCTTAGGTAAACTGGAAGTAAACAATGAAATATCTCCCCATTCTTCTGGTCGCAATAATTGTCAAATTATTTTTGGTCTTTTCAATAACATTTGCCCTTTCGTTGATGGTAACAATTTGAAGTATCTGCTGCTGAATTAGCAGAAGCATTTGACAGTCTTCCCATCTTAAGTCATACTGCTGATCAACTTCTTAGCTTCATTATTTGACTTAGTATCATGATAACTCTCCTGGGAACTATTTTTTCACAATAAGCATTTAGGCATGTAGATATATGTGAGAAGAAAATCAACTGCAAGGTCAAATCAAATGATGAACGAACCCACATGAAAATTAAAATGCATATAAGTTGGACCTCCCACAGGGATTTGTAGAGATTGGCGTTTGAGACCACGATCCACAAACTGATGCATGGGACTCACCCTTGACTATGGAATGCATGTCACAAAAGCAAGGCGAAGTTGAGCACTCTCCTGCCAGCGGGACACTTTGCCGGCCAGGCTTCTAGAGAAGAGGACTTTTGGTGAAGCCAATTCGATTTTGGGCAACCAAACCCTGCAACTGATGAGAAGTTCCTATGGATTAAAGGGTAGCATACATAATTGATGGAGTAGATAGAAACAATTGCCTGAGAAGGAAGAATGGTCAACCCAGAAGAGAAACATACTGTTGTCTGTGAGACATACTTTCACTGAAGATGAATCATCTATTGCTCTTTCCAGTTTCCATGGCCAACAACATTTATCACACATATTGCTTTCATTGGAAATGATGGTATTGAATTTTTTGCTAACATAATTTGATTTGCTTTATACCTGCAATCCCGCACATCACATACAAAATGGCTAACCTTCAGAGTCCGGAGAAAAGAATTTATTACCATCTGCATCTGAATCATCGGTTCAGTTCTCCAATCACATCCCATATTTCTGTTCAGCCCTTCAAATAATGACATGTATTATTATGCTCCAAGGTTACATGTTTTCTCTGATCTGTTCTTGAGAAACTGCTCGTTTTGAGGACTCTAAAATCACTGAAAGGTATCTATAAATACTTATCTTGGAGCTGCGCTATCATTTTATTTCCTAGCAAACTTAGAAGTTAGATGTGATCAACGGATGGACCCAAGAGGGAATGGCTTATCAAGGCTCGTCCATATTCTTAACAGACTTGTCACGAGGAAATACGTGACCTCACCAGTCTAGTGATATATACATTCCAATCAGTATTTTGCATTTATATATGAAAACCTTCTCTTGCCAGTGGGATCCATCAATTGTTACTGCACGGCCCAAGATTGCTTGTCCTCCTAATGAGGATTCTCAGAATGTGGCCATCCAAAAAATGCTCATGAGCATCTGCTCACATCCCATCATCTCAGGATGAAAAATAGAATCAAATGCAAAGCCTGCGAGTAGGCAATCTTGGGGGAGGCCTATGGATGCTATGCGTACATATTCTTTCTCCATGAAAGCTACACTGAATCTCCCCCAGAGATGCAACACCTGTGTCTACATAATTACCCTCTCTCTCCTGCTTTCAATAAATTTGAGGAGCTAAACATAACGTCTGCCATGGTTTCCTACTGCAGTACATGCAAATTCAGCCTCGACATGGACTGCGTGGCTTCAACTCTATGTTTGCAAGACCTGAAGGGCAAGAAGGACTTGGTTTTTTACAATTGTGACCATCAGCATCCACTGGTCTTCCACACGAAACTCGAAAGCAGAATCAGGTGCAAATCTTGTGAACAGAACATACCAGGTGAGGTCTATAGTTGTCTTGATTGCCTCTTCTTTCTCCATTGCACGATCATTGTCTGCCGCTGGAACTGTCATATGAAGGATGGTCCAAGCAAGGCTTGTCATAAAGTGTCAAATGTTTAGCGTATTGCTGGTGGAAAAAAAAAGCTGCTCTTATGCTCCATTAATCATGTGCTGAATTGCCCTCGGTTATGCAAGAAGCTGTTCACTCCACACATCCTTTCTTCTTCTCATATTAGGAAGGAGCGCTGTTGAAATATGTCGTGAAGAGTGTCGGCCCTCTTTCATTGAATGGAATGTGACTATGACTTCAACATTTCATGCACTTTTGAAAGGCACACTTTGAAACAACACCTCCACAAGCATATACTCTTTCTTATTTTAGATCTACTGAACTGTATTTCCTAAGCAGTGTCTCTGGTAAATTTTGCAGGTTTGACTTCAATGGTTGTGTGCAGTGCAATCTTAATCATCACAGATTGCGTTCCACCACAGTAAAAGATTGCCATTAACTTTCATCAATTCACACTTTAAGCTTCATTCATCAAAGATGATACCAGTGAGTACTATTGTGACCTTTGTGAGAAGATAAGGAACCTGAATCTGAGTGCTTACGTCTGCAATGAATGCTCCTGCCCATTGATTACTCATATCAAATGTGTTTTGCCTACAGTGCGCTTTCATCACAGAAATGATCTCTTACTAAACAGACTTTAGGCAACAAATGGATACGATGCCATATGATGTGGTGAGTAGCCATGTTCCTTTTTAACATCATTTATATAGATTCATCCTCCACAATAAGTAGTAATCAACAGAAAATGCTCCAATACCAAACACTTTTTAAATCAGGTTGCTGAAATGGTGAACGTACCTGAGACCCTGCTATTGCTGAACTAGATGAAAATATTGCAATTCTGCAAGTAAAAGTGAAAAGAATGAGCACACAATTGGAGGTCCTCAAGAAAAGATGTGCAATGTTGGTCTCGAAAAACTGCAAGTGAAGTGCATGTAGTTGCAGAGTTGGGGAGGCACTTATCAATATGAAAAGAATTTCCTTTCTGTTTGATGTCATGCAAGTCAATTGGTATCACTGCTACAGTCGACATCCAAGACTGTTGTTCTCTGCAGTAAAGCAGATAAATATCATATTTTTGAAGTGCGAGACTCGAGTGCTCTATGTAATGAGATGACGTGCTGACATTGGGATGCATGATTTGATTATGAATCAACTTGTCAAGAAGCTTGCTGGTCTAATTATTTCCTCAAATACGAACATCAAATGTGTGTAGTTTGTACGGAATTGTCTCAAGCATCTGTATACTATCTATCTAGCATTGCACACATGAACCGTAAATTCTTTAGCACATGAAGATGGGAAAATTTCAGTTTTAACATCTACAGTCTTGCCAAAATTTAGTAATCTTGAACTAAAGCCTACAGAAAAAAAAAAATCGACATTTCAGCATTCTTTTCTCCCCTTGGCCACAGCAACTTGAATGTCAATCAGCCAGCTAGACAACGAAGTCTTAGATTGCAAGTTAACACGTTTGCCACAGCAAAGATCTAGTAGTTGTCACCTCTCAGAGCTCAAATGAAGACCATATGATGTAACCATTCCCACATTCTGCAATGACAAACTACAACTATATTATCATCAGAATAGCTAGTAAGCAGTAACAGTGTATATGCGAGAGAGATGAAAAAGCTGACATCTTTCATTTTGATTTGGATCACTCAATGATGTTAGTGTTAGATCGAAGCTATTGAAATTGCAGCTGTGCTCGCATCTCCAAGGCATCAATTTATCCCAGTTCATATAAGCAAAACCATAGTGCACCAGCAAAGAACGTAAAATGACACATATCCATCCACTGGCCAAACAGAAAGCTACAAAGAGATTCACTGAAAAAAGAAGGAAATCTGCAACACTCAACAACGTTTTCGAAGAGGTCAGAAGCTTAACCTCAAGAACCATTACTACCCCTTATATGGCCAGTAGAAACGACCATTCTACTCTTCGATAACAATAGATCCTGATTTCTTTTGAGGGCTTAGCCTATCTTAAACAGATGTAGTCACTACAAGGTGCATCACCGTTCATGGCTAGGAATAGGAAAGATACATAGGTAGTTTTTGCTTGTCCCCTGCTCTCCTTTCTTATGATTGGGAGATAATTTGACGCCGAAGGCTCGGGGATTCCTTATGGGTTTGGCTCCAGATAAAGAGAAGAAAACCCCAAGTGCATCTTATACAAAACTAGCTTAGGTTCCTAAAGTACTAATCATTTGATTTAAAGTGGTCATACAATTAAATTACTTCTTCCAAGCAAGGAACAGTCGAACAACTACGGCGCTTGGACTTCTGGCATGGAACCCAAATCCATGACCGGGCGCGGCAAATGTGGCTGCGCTCTTCCACCATGCCATACACGGGAGCGCGCCGCACGGATAATCATGAGAACGAGTTTGCGGTAAAACCACAGCCAAAGTTTTTGAATGAGGCCCCGCAACAGACGCACGGAAAGCAACAGGAACAGCACGGACCAGAGGAGGGAGTGGAAGGAGTCCTGGAGCAGCAACCACGCGAGCGAAAACACTGATGTCAAACCGGTGAAGTGGAAGAGGAGGCGCGCTGCTCCATCCCAAGAAAGAGCAGGGCCGCGAGGCGGTGGTGCCCGAGTAGCGATACGCCCCAAAGAGAAATGCAGGAGGAGGCTGCAGATGGCAACGCGGGTGGCGACGGGGTGGGCTTCAAAGGGTGAAATCGACTTCCCCTGGGAAGCCACTTGGATGATGTTGACCAGGATAGAGACAATGGAGGGAAGATCCATGGCGCCGTGAGGGATTAAAAGACGGAGATGTGATTTTATAGAACATACTCTTTTCTTGGACGTTGCGAAAACACTTTTCACTCTTTATCAAGTTCGCGAAAAAGTGTGGCGACACTTTTCGCGAACTTGATAAAGAGTGAAAAGTGTTTTCGCAACGTCAAAAAAAGTATGTTCTAAAAAATGACATAAGGACAATGAGTGAAAAGTGTTTATGCAAATTTGACAAAGAGTATGTTCTATAAAATGACGTCGTGTCAGGGACAAAGGAGTGAAGCGTTTTCGCAACATTCAATGTCCCATTTTACTTTCTGGACCTGAAGAAAGAGTACAAAATGTTTTATCCAAAATATAGTGTTCAAATTCCCCCAAAAGAAAGAGTATAAAATGACGTCTCGTCTCTGCATCCCTCACGAGGTCCCGCAGCACCCAAAATAAAAACAATGTCCTATGCCCAGACCAAAAAGAAAACTATGTCGTGTGCCACTTTCAATGAAAAAACAAATATCAAAGGATGTCCCTACCCTCACCCCTTACGACGCCATGGAGTGAACGAAGGCCTTGAACTGTTCGGTTTATTTTTCATTTGGTTATATTCAAAAGGGAGCAAAGTACCAAAGAAAACCATAAGCCTATTGCATTTATCCAAATTTAGTCCTAAACCTTATAATTGTGCCAATTTAGTAATTTTGATTAATTTTGGCTGAATATTACTTATGTGAACGGTTGTTAAAAAAAAAAAAAAAATTTAATATTTTTTTCAATTTTTTACAATTTTTTTTTCATTTCTTCTTCTTTTTGCCATTCATAGGCAATGGCGGAGCGGGCTGGCCTCACCAAATCTAGCCTAAGTGAGGCGAGGGCTCCCCCTCGCCCAGGCCAAGGCGGCCTCATCGAGATCGCTCTCGCTGGTCGGGTCGGCGATCCTCGCCCAAGTGAGGCCAACCTGCCCGGTTGAGTCACGTTGAATAATCAGCGTTTATATCAGTAATTTTCAGTTAAAATTAGTCTAAAGGATTGAATTAGCAAAAATTTATGATTAAATTGTTATAATTTAAAGGTTTAAGATTAGATTGACACAAATGTAATAGATTTAAAACTTTTTTTGACATTTTCCTCATTAAACAGGCCTTGATCTGGCCAACATTTTCCCCCATGACCTGTCCTCACGCCTAGCATAGTTGGCACTATATATTGTGAAATGAACATTTGTTTGTTGCCATGTTTAACCACAAACTCATTTATTTCTATGATTGTTGCATATATTAAATCCTCCTAAAATACTTTTGAATATTTGTGTATCGGAAAAAATTGGAAAGTGAGAAGACGACTTGGGTAACTCGGACGGGACACGCGAGCTCGAGGGGAGGGGATTAGGGCTGCTGCGCAAGATGACCCAAGACCTTATCCTCAATCCGCGTAGTTTGCATCGATACGTAATAACCTATAAAGATTTATGTGCATGATTAAAGTTTCAATAACCGAGCTCGCAAAAAATAATAAATAAGAGCCGAACATGAAGGCCAAGCCCAAGTGTCTCGTTTAATCCCTTCCTTTGATCTTGCTTCTGTTGATGCCGTCGCGAGGGAATTGCAAGAGCAGAAAGAGAGAAAACAGAGTCAGGCCGAGAAGAACCCAAAAAACAAAAAAGAAGAAGGAAAGCAGAGTTCGGAGAAATCGAGAAAAAGACAAAGAGGAGACAAAAGGGGAGTCTCAATACGTGCATGTTTGAGAGGATTGGTCAAGCCAGATTATTTCTATGATTCATAGCAATCGATAAGGATTCGAAACTTTTATTTATCTAATTTAAGGAGTTTCCATAGTTAAACTATAATTTAGGCTTTGTAGGGATTTTATGTTGCTGGGTTAATTCCAGACGTTTTTAAGCTGTGAAATTATGTTGTAATGAAATTTTGTAGGATCACAAAGCATGACTTTAGGAAAATCTCAATTTCACCTCGATTTTTTCTTTTGTTTAACAGAAAATCCGCAACTTTCACAATGGTCCCATTTTTGCCCACGAGTAGACATAGGATTATCATGTAATGCCGCATGGTCCAACCATATTTTTGTGAACATTGAAGCCTCTCCTAAGACCCTTTGGAAACTCTGTCACAAGGAAGGGGGGAGGGAGGTGGGGGAAGAGGAAATTGAAAGTCTCTGAAAAGAGGATTATATGTACACGCAAACACCCGAAAAGTCATTGAAAAGAGGATTATATGTACGCACAAACACCCTCATAGGAGGAAAGAGATCATTCTCTCCTTTTTTTTTTCTTTTTTTTCTTTTTTTTGCCTTAGAAAAAGGATGTGATTCAATTCAAAATCAAGGTCGGACCAATCATAACTTTGATTAGTATAATAAATTCAAAATTTTAGCAAAAGGAACATACAAATTAGTGGAATGAAGATGATCACCATAGATGAAAAATGTGCATGCATCATAATCTTGATTTCATCCAAATGCGGTGCATTCTATCATTTGGATAGGTTTACTTATAATTACTCGGAAGAGCACCTCTTTGTGTTATTTGTTCTTTCTAGAAAGTTTCTCATGGGTCTTAGTCTTCATTTAGTTTATTCAAACGCCAAATTTTGACCCCGGATCTATATTTGGTTCAACTAGCCAAAGTCGTTGGATGGATACATATGAACTGGGTCTATAATAACTTCAATCTATATTTTGATTTCAAGAATAACCAATGTGTAGAATTATTTAATTTTTGCAAATGAAATTGAGTTCTATTAAGAGATTTTAATAGAAAATTAGAGATTTAATTACAATTACTGCTTTGGAGAACCTTATCGTCATAGCTTATGGAGCATCAATATAACTCTTTTTCGACATCTTGGAATTCAAGATTGCCCCCAAACATGTATTTTTATAGATTAATAAATAATTAGCAACACAGAAAACTGTTATCGCAATATTGTCTTAAGTAAGTTACTTTTATATTAAGTTGGATAAGAACTTTCTAATAAATGTATAGACAAGCCGCAGGTGAATGCACCTTTATGACCTTATCCAATGTTTGGAGTTTTATTTATCGATTATTTATGGATAATAATATTATAATTGCAGCTGACTACTAAATGAAAAATAAAAAGAAACTTTTCATGGGCCACTTTAGTTTTTTTAACTATTACATTAAAGCATATATGTAGAAAAAAATTGTACAAATTAAAACTGAAATACAAACGTCAAATAATATATGGAAGTAGGGCACGATTCATTTCACACCATTCGCTTCGTGTTGATGTAACTCAGCAATTATAACTCCATTCTTTTTTTTTCTTTTTTTTGGGCGGTAATTACTAATTATAACTCCATTCAAAACGCTTTTTTATTTCCTAATGTGCCTTGGTGACCATGTGTTGAATCTCCGAAACCTGTGCGAAGAAGGCTGCACTTGCTTGGAATGTCTCGCGTGCTGGTCTCCGATCCGCAGCTCAGCCCACTGCTGTGAATTGTGTCGATTCTTCTTTCACGAGTCACGCTGAATTTAGCATGCTGTCCGCCCAAGGACACCCGTCTCACCAGCTGCCCCGACCTGACCGCCTAGGTGGCAACGATGACAAGGATCGTCGGAGTTGCCATGCATGTGAGCAGGCTTCCTTCTTGCCATTCGGATGGTTAAGCGTTGCTGCACGGCCCGATATTGCTTCACCTGCCTAGTCACAACTGAGCCTGATGAGGATTCTGAGAATGCGACCATCCAACATTTTGCTCATTAGCATCCGCTCACACGATCATCTTGGGACGAAAAGTAGAATCAAATGCAAAGCCTGTGAGGAGGTCTATCGACGATTCTACACGTGTAGATTCTTTCTCCATGAGAGCTGCGCCGAATCTCTCCCCAGAGATGCAATGCCTGTCTCTCCATGATCACCCTCTGTCTTGCTTTCGATCAATCGGTAGACCTCCAATGTAGTGCCTGCCATATGGTTTCCCGCTGCAGCGAATGCAATTTCACTCTTGACATGGACTGTGTGGCTATAATTCTATGTTCACAAGATCTGAGGGCGAGAAAGGCTCAGTTTTTTGACATTTTGCCCATCAGCATCTACTGGGGTCCTTCCACGTGAAGCTTAAAGCCAGAATCGAGTGCAAAGCTTGTGAATAGAGCATACTAGGTGAGGTCTATGCTTGTCTGGATTGCCGCTTCTTTTCTCCAATTCACAATCATCCGCTGCCGCTGGAGCTGGGTCACATGAAGGATGTTGTGTGCAAGGCTTAGTGATGAATATGTCCAAAGGTACAGCCCATCACTGCCTGGAGCAGAGCTGCTCTTTTCTGCTCCATAAATCGTGTGCTGAATTGCCCTCAGTTATGTGACCCCCACTCACCCTGGCACATCCACTTCTTCCCGTATCAGGAAGGAACGCTCACTGATGCATGCTGTGAAGAGCGTTAATGCTGTCTTTCTCTGCGCAAAATGCGACTTCGACTTCAACATTCCATGCATTTTTAAAAGGCCCACTTTCAAACGTCACCTCCATGACCATATGCTCACTCTTATATAAGATCTACTGACCTGCTGGAGCAAGGCTGCTCTCATCTGCTCCATAAATCATGTGCTGAATTGCCCTCGGTTATGCAACACCCCCCATTCGCCCTGGCACATCCTCTTCTTCCTGCATCAAGGAGGAACACTTACTGACACATGTCGTGAAAAGCGTTGATGCTGTCTTTCTCTGCGCAAAATGTGACTTCGACTTCAACATTCCATGCACTTTTAAAAGGCCCACTTTGAAACCTCACCTCCACGAGCATATGCTCATTCTTATATTAGATCACTCGACCTGCGTATAGTGTCTGGTAAATTTTGCACATTCAACTTTCACGTTTTGGTGCAGTGTAATCTTAATGTCAATCATGATTGCCTTGCACGATTACCACCAACAATGAAGATTACCATCACCACCGTCAACTCACACTCTACGCTACATTCACTGAAGATGATGCCGGTGAGTACTATTGTAATTTTTTAGGGACAAAGAACTGAATCTGGGTGCTCCTGTCTACAATGAATGCCCTTTAGCATTTATTACTCATATCGAATTCGGTATGCTTTCATCACAGAAGTGCTCTCTCACTAAAATGACTTTAGCCAACAAATGGATACACGATGCTGCCATATGATGTGGTGAATAGCCCTGTTCTTTTTTCCTTGTTTAACATCATATATAGACTCATTCTCCACAACAAGTTATTATCAACAGAAAATGTGGTAAGGCCATTTTTTTTTATAAGTAATGGAAGTACCTGAAGACCCCACTATGGCTGAACTAAACGAAGTGCATGGAATTGCAGAGTTGGGGAGGCACTTATCCAGAAGAAAAGAATTGGGGAGGCAGGAGACCACCTTTCTGTTTGATGTTTCAACTTATGCTCTTAGGCAAGCCAATTGGAATCACTGCTAACATTCGACATCTGATATTGTTATCTGCAGCAAAAGCAGATAAATATCATATTTTTGAGTATGAGACTTACGTGCTCTATGTTATGAGTTGGAGTACTAAATGGGGATGCATAATTTGATTATAAATCAGCTTGTCAGGAAGCTTGCGGGTCTTATTATTTCCTCGAAAAATGAATATCAGGTGTGTAGTTTGTACAGACTACTCTCAAGCTTTGCATACTATCTGTATGGCTTTCCATTCATGAACTGTAAAAATTCTTTTCCAGCACATGAAGATGCGAAAAGTTTGGTTCAAACATCTGCGGTCCACCAAAATTTGGTTATATTGAACTAAAGCCTCCCAAAAAAGAAATCTATATTTCAGTGTTCTTTTCTCACCTTGGCCCTGGCAACTTGAATCTCTGACTGAAGCAACAAATCAAGCTGCTGGACGAAAACCTATCAGCCAGTGAGACAAATGGTCATAGATTGCATTACTCAGATCCAAGAGCTTCCGGATGCATACAGGATACATCACAAAAGAATTCGCTGCCCTCAAAAATCTTATTTGCTGAAGCAAGTTGATGTATTCGCAGCAACAAAGATCGAGTTGTCATCTCTAAGAGGTAAAGTGCTGACTATATGATGTAACCACTCATCATTCTGCAATGACAAACTCAAACAACATTATCATCAGAATAGCTAGTAAGCAGTACCCATGCATATGGCACAGAGATGAAAAAACTAACATTCTTCATTTTGATATGGATAACTCTATGATGATAGAGCAAAGCTTCTGCTTTGCAGCTGTGCCCGTGTCTCCAAGGCATCTATTTATCCTAGTTCATATGGATAAATGAGCAAAACCATTGTATACCAGCAAAGAGTGTGTAAAATAACACATATAGATCCACTGGCCGAACAGAAAGTCATGAAGAGAGCCAGAAAAAGAAAAGCAAAACTGTGATGCTCGTGATGTTTTCAAAGAATTCAGAAGCTTTAACCTCAAAAACAATTTTGACTTTATTTTGGAGACTAAAACGACCATATGACAACGTTTGACGGTGGCAATTTGATAATGAAGAATTGGTGTCCGAAAATGCTAGTAAAAGTGCCATTTTTCATGAACATCCCTCTAGTTCTCTCCAGTAGGGAAAAAACTTCCAAATCTTTTGGTCTAGTGGAATCTTACGTAACCTCAAAAAAGATGGCTGAACATCTCCCCATTATTCTCTAATAATTGACGAATTATTTTCAGTCTCTTCAGTAACATTTGCCCTCCATTTGACATTAACATTTTGAAGTATCTGCTACTGAAATAGAAGAAGCTTTTGACAGTCCTGCAGTCTTAAGTTATACTGTACATCACCTACTTAGCTTCATCATTTGACTTAGTATCATGATAACTCTCCAGGGAATCGTTTCAGCAATAAGCATTTAGGCTTGTGCATACACCTGAAAAGAATGAGCACGTAATAGGTACTCAAGAAAAGATGTGCAATGCTGGTCTCTAAAAGCTGCAAGTGAAGTGCATTTAGTTGCAGTGTTGGTGAGGCCCTTACCAAGAAGAAAAGAATTCGGGAGTCAGAAGAACCTACCTTTCTGTTTGATGTTTCAACTCACGTTCTTATGCAAGTCAATTGGACTCATTGCTACAGTTGACATCCAAGATTGTTGTTCTCTGCAGAAAAAGCAGATCAATATCATATTTTTGAAGTGCAAGACTTGTGTGCCCTGTCATATATCAAAGTATTAACATTGGGATGCATAATTTGATTTTGAATCAACTTGTCAAGAAGCTTGCTGGTCTAATTATTCCCTCAGATATGGACATCAAATGTGTGTAGTTTGTACAGACTTGTCTCGAGCATCTGCATACTATCTATCTAGCTTTGCATACATGAACTGTAAATTCTTAGCACAAGCAGGGTGGGAAAATTTTGGTTCTAACTTCTGTAGTCAACCAAAATTCAGTTATCTTGAACTAAAGCCTCCAAAAAAAAAAAAAAAAAAATCTACATTTCAGCATTCTTTTCTCACCTTGGCCCCAGAAACTTGAATGTCCAACTGAAGCAACAATTCAAGCTCCTGGCCAAAAACCAATCCGCCAGCGAGACAACATAGTATTAGATTGCAAGTTAACGCATTTGCCACAGCAAAGATCTAGTTGTCACCTCTCGGAGGTCAAATAGAGACTATGACGTAACGATTCCCACATTTTGCAATGACAAACTACAACTATATTGTCATCGGAATATGGAACAGAGATGAAAAAGCTGACATCTTTCATTTTGGTTTGGATCACTCAATGATGTTAGTGTAAGATCAAAGCTTTTGAAATTGTAGCTGTGCCCCCGTTGCCAAGGCATCTATTTGTCCCAGTTCATATGGATATATGAGCAAAACCATAGTACACCAGCAAAGAATGTAAAATGACACATATGTTTCCATTGGTCAAACAGAAAGGTACAAAGAGATTCACCAAAAACAGAAGGAAATCTACAACACTCAGAAATGCTTTCAAAGAGGTCAGAAGCTTTAACCTCAAGAACAATTACTAGCCCTTAATATGATTTAGGGTGCATGACCATTCATGGCCAGGAATAGGAAAGATACATAGGTTGTTTTTACTTGTTCCCTGCTCTCCTTTCTTATGGTCCGGAGATAATTCGATGCCGAAGGCTTGCGATTTTCTTATGGATTCAGATATAGTTGCAACAAGCCCCAAGCGCCTCCCAAACAAAACTAGCTAGCTTCCTAAAGTACTCATTCTTCCGTTTTAAAGTGGTTAGATTACTTCTTTATCCAAGCAGGGAACAGAACAACTATGGCGCTCAGACTGGCGGATCCCCGACTGGGGACTGCGAATGTGGCTGCGCTCTTCCACCAAGCCATATAGGAGACCGCGCCGCACAGCTGATCGTGAGGACGAATTTGCGGTATAGCCACAGCCAGAGGTCGCTGTAAAGCCACAGCCAAAGTTTTTTAATGAAGTCGTGCAACAGACTCACGGAAAGCAACAGGAGCAGCACCAACAACCAGGGGACGGAGTGGGAGGAGTCGTGGAGCAGCAACCATGCGAGCAAAGCCACCGATATTGAACCAGTGAAGTCGATGAGGAGCTGCCATGCTCCATTGGCGAGGCGCAGCAACAAGAAATGCAGGAGCAGGCTGCAGATGGCAACGCCGGTGGCAACGGGGTGAGTTTCGAAGGGCGAAATCAACTTCCCCTGGAATTTCACTTGGATGAAGTTGATCAGGATAGAGACGATGCAGGTAAAATCCATGGCGCCGGGTGGGGTGAAAGGTAGGGACATCGTTCGTGGTTCGAGTTCTCTTAAGCAAGCTTATGAAAAGCGAGGAATGGTTCCGAGCGAGTGCTTTTATGAAAAAGAGATAAAGATCCTATAATTCCAGGGAATTATAGGATCTTTATAATCTTTCTTATAAAGATCCTATAATTCCCTGGAATTATAGGATCTTTATCTCTTTCATAAAAAGCACTCGCTCGGAACCATTCTCGCTTTTCATAAGCTTGCTCTTCGTAAGAGATTGCGGAATCAGGGACTACGCTCTTCATAAGTTTCGCTCTTCATAAAAGAACTCGGAACCAGGGATTTCGCTTTTGCTCTTCATAAGAGAAGACGAATGATGCCCTACTTGATCTCGCTCTTCATAAGCCTTCCCACCTAACATCAATAGTGCCACTCTGCATAAAAGAACCACGTGGCTATCATTCTTGGTTTCGCTTTTCGAACGTTGTAGGTTGTCCCTGAACTTTCTTATTTATTTTTTCTTGTGTTAGGAAAAAAAAGAGGAAAAAAATCACTAAAAACTTCAAATTTTATTTAAAGTGATAAATTTACTCCAAACTTTTTTTATGACATGAAAAACCCAAACTTTACTAATTGTGACACATTTACCCCACCAATGACATTTTCATTGTATTTTTTTTTCTATTCTTTCTTTTTCTTTTCTTATTTTTTTGCTCTTTTTTCTTCTTCTCTCTTCCCTCCGGCCGGCGGAGGGAAGAGGGAAGAAGAAGAAAAAAAGAAAAGTAAAAGATTTCTATAGTTTATGATAAATGTGTCACATGGATACAATTTCAAAGTTTTTTGTGTCACGAAAAAAAATTTAAGATAAATGTGTCACGGTTGGCAAAGTTTGAGATTTTTCACGTCACAATTTTTTTTTTTTTTTTTTGGGTAAATTTGTTACTGGGCAAATTTTGAGGTTTTTAATAATCTTTTCCAAAAAAAAAAAGAAGACTTTGTTCGGTGCCAATTGAATTCCCCATTCCCTTTCCTCGGTACAGTGTGTTCCATCAATAGGTAATAACCTGGAAGATTCATGCACAAGAATAAAGTTTCAATAACCAGGCTGGCAAAAAATAATAAATAAGAGCAAAACAAGAAGCCCAAGCCCAAGTGTCTCGTTAAAGCCCTTTCTTTGGTCTTGCTTCAGTTGATGCGGTGGTAAGGGAATTATTAGAGCAAAAAGAGAGAAAATTAAAAACAATCTAGCCAAGAAGAACACGAAAAAAAAAAGAGAGAGAGAGAGAGAAAGAGAGAGAAGGAAAACAGAGTCCGGAGAAACTGAGAAAAAAGACAGAGGAGACAAAGGGAGCTCTTTCTGTATGCATCGGATTAATTCTGTTTCTTAGCAATTGGTAAGGATTTGAAACTTTTATTTATCTAATTGAAGGAGCTTTCTTAATTAAACTATAAATTAGGTTTGGTATGGATTCTATGTTACTAGGTTGATTTTAGAGGTTTTTAAGCTATGAAATTATGTTGTAAAGAAATTTTAGGGTAGTACAAAGTAGGACTTCAGGAAAGTCAATTTAGGTTTGCGATTTGATTGGGATAAATTTTTAAAATTTTGCATGCTGCTAAAATAGTTTTCGAATTACTGTATTTGGCAATGGATTTGACCCTTCTCCAATCATCTTTTGGCTTTATGGTCTCTTAGTAATTCAAAAGAGTTTTCTACTAAAAGTAAGCTCGCTTGAATTGGAGTTTTAAGATGAGGTCGACTCTGTTTGCAAAGTAATTGTTTGAAGATTTTTTGTCAAGTGGACGATTTGACTCAAGAATATGGTATCGCCTACAAAAGTTTTAGTTGAGGTTAGTTCACATGTAAGTTTGACATTTAGGCTCCGTTCGTTTCGCGGAAAATAATTTTTGGGAAAATATTTTCCGAATTTTCGGCGTTCGTTTCACGGAAAATGAATTCCTTGTGGAAAATGTTTTTCATGAAATGGAAAAAGTCTTCTAAATTGGGGAAAATGTTTTCCACTTTTGAAAAGTGAAAAACATTTTTCGCTTGATCTCTCTTATCTCACACCTCTACAAATCTTCACTTCATTCTCCCCTTTCTTCTTCTTCTTCTTCTTCTTCTTCTTCTTCTTCTTCTTTTTAAAATTCGGATTATTTTTAATTCGAATTATTTTTAATTTCCTTTTCCTTTTCTATTTCTTTTCTTTTCTTTTTTTCTTCTTTTCTTTGTTTCCCATCTTCTTCTTTCTTGAGTAGTCATCGGTCGTCACCGAGGTGAACCTCAAGCTCGTTGATCTCAAGCTCGCGCTCATCGATCGGGGGCGAGCCTCGAGCTTGATGTTCGCACTCGCCAATCTAGGGAGCGGAAAATATTTTCTTTACCGAACACCAGAAAATATTTTCCGAAATATTTTCAGGTTTTAGCCAAACACCAGAAAATATTGTCATTTTCCTGGAAAATGATTTCTGGGAAATTTTTTTCAAAAAATGGCCCATTTTCCATGAAACTTAGTTAACGGACCCATGACTTTGAAACTTTTTAAGCGGCGTAACTTTCAATTTGAATTTTATTTAGGGGTGGTTGTTATCCTCTACAAATTTGTAAGCTCATGTCTTGAAAGTGATTGGGAATTGATATATAATAAGTTGTGAAAAACACTGCACCATATGATTTTTTTAATGAAAAAGTAATGTTTAAAACATATTTGTTGCATAAAACCGGATGGAGCGTGTACCACCCTTTTGGTATTTGAATTTGAATGAATATAATTGATTAGTATAAAGTTACGTTAAAATGATATTCCTCATATTTTGATTTTATTGTACATTATATATTGGATTTGGATAGATGGATCTTTGTTATTGCTTTATCACAACAGATGCTTGATCTACTTAAAAGAGATTTGGATTAGTCGCTAAGCTGTGGTTACTCACACTATTCATTCCAAATCTTTTTCAAGTAAGCTAAAATAGGACGGGAGCATTATTGGCGAGAAATTTTTTGCATTTGGATTTGGATGTGAGTTTAGATACTTGTTTATGTCTAGGATGATGTTTGAGGGGTTTAATTGAGTTTGGAGATACACTCACACTTTAAAAAAAAATAATTCAAAACTCTTGATTTTGTAACCAACTCACTATTTATCAAGTATATGGATGAATACATATATTTTGATAATTTGAAGTTGCATCATTTGGGCAAGACCATGGTGGTGTCATTTTCCTTATTTTATAGAGTTGGGGTGTGACAATAGATAAAGGAAATCTTATTCACAAAGTCAATAAAATGAACACATACATCAATTTATCATTATTGTTTCTCAATATCATTATAATCTTACATATTTCATACTACAATAATAGCCGCCCCTCCCTTTCTATAATTACACATTTATTGTGCAAATAATATATTGCAACATGAACATCCTCATGTCGCCATGTTTTATGCACGAACTCATCTGTTTCTATAATTGTTGGATATACGAAATCCTACTAAAATACTTTTGAAGCAACAGGGATTTTTTTTTTTTTTGATGAAATATTGCAAAAATAGGTTTTTATCTTACAAAAGATTGCATTTTCTTTGGTTTAAGACACCTTCGATTGTTGATGGAAGTATGAATTTTGCTAATTTCCTAAAAGAATCTCAAATTTTAATTTTAATTGCGATTCTACTCGAATTGGTTTTTTGTTTTAAAAAAGTTCCCAAGTTTCATGAAGGCCCCATTTCTACCCATGAGTGGCCATACAATCATCATGTAACGCAGCATAGTCCAACCATTGCAATGTGAACACCGAAGGTTCCCCTAAGACCCTTTGGTAACTCTTTATGAGAGAGAGAGAGAGAGAGAGAGTCAATAAAGGAGATTGAAAAGTGGTAAGAGTCATAAAGGGGATTGAAAAGAGGTTTATATATACACGTAAACACCCTAGTAGGAGAGAATAAATATGACAAAAAAGAGAGCATCTTGTCTTCTTTCTTTTTGCCTCAAAAAAAGCATGTGAACCGGTTTAAAATCAAGGTTGGACCAACTGTTACTTTGATTAGTATAATAAATTCGAAGTTTTAGCAAAAGGAGCAGATGATCACCATAGATGAAAAATGTAAATGCATCATAATCTTTATTTCATCAAAATGTACTTCATTTTTATCATTTGGATAGGTTTACTTGTAATTACTCGGAAGAGCACCTCTCTATTTTGTTTTGCTCTTTCTAGAAATGTTCTCCTTGGTCTTAGTCTTCATAGTTCAATTTAATTAGTTGAAGTTGTAGGTTGTATATGTGAATTGGGTCTGTAACAACTTCAATTTGTATTTTTTTTAAATAACCAATATAGATAATTATTTAGTTTTCGAAAATAAATCGAGTTCTATTCAAAGATTTAAAAGAAAATTACAAGTTTAATTATAATTGCTGCTTCAATGAGCCATATCGACATAGCTTACGAATCAAGGGTGCTGCAGAACATGTGCATTTATAGAGAAATTGATAACTAAAAAAAAGTAGATTCAGCTCATACTATTTGTACGAATTGTATTTAATGGCAAATGTAAACATTAATTTTACGTGTAAATGCAATCAACTAATAAATTAAAAAGATAACTCATAAAATTAAAAATAGGTGAATTTGGTTTTTTAAACAATTACCACAAAACTGTTATTGCAAAATTGTCTTACGTAAATTACTTTTATAGTAAGTCTCTGATGAATTTATAGACTAGCCCAGGGTGAATGCACTTTTAAGACCTCATATAATTGCAGCTGACTTTAAATGAACAAGATATAAAACTTTTCATGGGCCACTTTAGTTTTATTAACTATTGCCTTGAAGCATAAATAAAATAAAATAAAAATGTAGAAATGAACACTGAAATACAACATCAAATAATACGGGAGTAGGGTACAACTCATGTCACCTCATTTACTTCGTGTTGACATCACTCAACTATAACTCTATTCAAAACGCTTTTTTATCTCCTAATTTGCCTTGGCGATCATACATTGAGTGTCCGGAACCTAAGCGGAAGTTGTAGTGTGCTGGTCTTTACTCCGCGGCTCAGCCCACTGCCGTGAATCGTGTCAATTTTTCTTTCACCAGTTGCACTGAATTTGGCATGCTGTCCGCCCTAGGACCCCCGTTTCACCTGCTGCCCCGACTTGACCGCCCAGTAGGCGATGATGCGGAGGATTGTCGGAGTTGCCATGCGTGTGAGCAGGCTTCCTTCTTGCTGTTCGGATGGTTAAGCGTTGCTGCACGGCCCGATATTGCTTCGTCTACCTAGTCACAACTCTTAAGCCTGATGAGGAATCTGAGAATGCGACCATCCAACATTTTGCTCATTACCATCTGCTCACATCTCATCATCCAAGGATGAAAAGTAGAATCAAATGTGAAGCCTGCGAGGAGGTCTATCGATGGAACACGTGTATATTCTTTCGCCACGAGAGCTGCGCCAAATCTCTCCCCAGAGATGTAATGCCCGTCTCCGTGATCACCATCTCTTGCTTTCAATCAATTGGAAGACCTCCAATGCAATGCCTGCCATATAGTTTCCCGCTGCAGCAAATGCAATTTCAGCCTTGACATGGACTGTGCGGCTGTTAGTCTAAATACACAAGACCTGGAGGGCAAGAAAGGCTCAGTTTTTTGGCCATTTCGCCCATCAGCATCTACTGGTGTCCCACAACGTGAAGCTTGAAACCAGAATCTGAGTGCAAAGCATACTAGGTGAGGTCTATGGTTGTGTGGATTGCCTCTTCTTTCTCAAATTCACAATCATCCACTGCCGCTGGAGCAGTGCTGCTCTCATCTGCTCCATAAATCATGTGCTGAATTGCCCTCAGTTATGCAACACCCCGTTCACCTTGGCACAGCCACTTCTTCCCATATCAGGAAGGAACGATCACTGATGCATGTCGTGAAGAGCATTGACGCTGTCTTTCTCTGCACAAAATGCAGCTTTGACTTCAACATTCCATGCACTTTTAAGAGGCCTACTTTCAAACAACACCTCCACGAGCATATGCTCTTTCTTATATTAGATCTACTGATGTGCACTTCCTATGCATTGTCTGGTAAATTTTGCACTTTCAACTTTCACGTTCTTGTGCAGTGCAGTCTTAATGTCAATCATGATTGCCTTCCACAATTACCACCAACAATAAAAGATCACCATCACCTCCATCAACTCACACTTTACACTTCATCCATTGAAGATCATGCCGGTGAGTACTATTGTGACCTTTGAGAGAAAAAAGACCTGAATCTAGGTGCTTCCAGCTGCGATGAATGCCCCTGTGCATTGATTACTCATATCAAATGCGTTTTACCCATGGTATGCTTTCATCAAAGAAGTGCTTTCTCACAAAACTGACAATTAGCCAACAAAGAGATACAAGATGCTGCCTTGTGATGTGGTGAATAGCCCTGTTCTTTTTTCTTTCTTTAACATCATATATAGACTCATTCTCCACAGTAAGTTATAATCAACAGAAAATATGGTAATACCAAATGTTTTTTAAACTAATGGAAGTACCTGAAGACCTTGCTATTGCTGAACTAGATGAAAAAATTGCAATTCTGCAGGAAAAGCTGAGAGAGTGAGCACACAACTGAGGGTACTGAAAAAAAAAAAGGGCAATGCTGGTCTCAAAAAGATGCAAGCAAAGTGCATGTAGTTGCAGAGTTGGGGAGGCACTCATCCAGAAGAAAAGAATTGGGGAGGCAGGAGACAGCCTTCCTGTTTGATGGTTCAACTTACGTTCTCCAGCAAGTCAATAAGAATCACTGCTAACACTTGACATCCGATATTGTTATTCTCTGCATCAAAAGCAAATAAATATCATATTTTTGAGTGTGAGACTTGTTTGCTTCATGTTACGAATTAATGCACTAAAATTGGATTGCATAAGTTGATTATGAATCAACTCATCAGGAAGCTTGCTGGTCTTATTATTTCCTCGAAAAATGAATATCAGACTGGTGCAGTTTGTACAGACTAGACTCAAGCCTTTGCATACTATCAATATGGCTTTGCATTCATGAACTGTAAATTCTTTTCCAGCACATGAAGATGGGAAAAGTTCCGTTCTAACATCTGCAGTATACCAAAATTCGGTTATATTGGACTAAAGCCTCCCAAAAAAGAAATCTATATTTCAGCATTTTTTTCTCGCCTTGGGCCTGGCAACTTGAATCTCTGACTGAAGGAACAATTCTAGCTCCTGGACGAAAACCAATCAACCAGTGAGACAACATAGTCTTAGATTGCATTATTCAGATCCAAGAGCTTCTGGATACAAACAGGATACATCACAAAAGAAGTCGCTGTCTTTATAAATCTTATTTGCTGAAGCAAGTTGATGCATTCGCCGGAACAAAGATCTAGTTCTCACCTCTCAAAGGTAAAGTGCTGACTACATGATGTAATCAATCTGTCATTCTGCAACGACAAACTCAAACAATATTATCATCAGAATAGCTAGTTGTCTTTCTGGAGGCACAAAGGACTCGGTTTTTACCATTTCGGCCATCAGCATCCACTGGTCTTCCACACACAGCTTGACTGCAAAATTGGGTGTGAAGCTTGTGAATGGAACATATAGGTGAGGTCCATGGTTGTCTTGATTGCCTCTTCTTTCTCCACTGCACTATCATTCTCTGCCGCTGGAACTGCCATATGAAGGATGGTGCGTGCAAGGCTTGTGTTGAATGTGTCAAATGTTTAGCCTATTGCCATGCAGCGCAGAGATGCTCTTCTCTGCTCCATAAATTATGTGCCGAATTGCCCTCAGATGCAATGACCTGCTCACCCTGCACATCCTTTTTCTTCTTGTATGAGGAGCACTGTTGACATATGTCACAAAGAGCATGGATGCTCTGTCTTTCACTGCACGGAAGTGACGACTTCAACACTCCATGCACTTTTAAAGGGCCCACTTCAAAACATCACCTCCGCAAGCATGTACTCTTTCTCATTTTAAATCTACCTAACCACGCTACTATGAAGTGTCTGTGGTAAATTGTGCAGCTTCGGCTTTTGCAGTTGTGTGCAATGCAATCTTAATCATCACTGATTGCCTTCCACTACAGTAAAAGATTGCCATTAAATTCCATCAACTCACACTTTATGCTTTGTTCATCGAAGATAATACCAGTGAGCAGTACTATTGTGCCCTTTGTAATATCATAAGGGACACAAATCTGGGTGCTTATGACTGATGAATGCCCTTGCCCATTGATTACACATATCAAATGCGTTTTACCATGGTGAGCTTGTATCACAGTAGTGCTCTCTTGCTAGACAGCCTTTAGCCAAAACTGGATACAAGATGCTGCCATGTGATGTGGTGAATAGCCACGCTCCTTTTTAACATCATATATATAGACTCGTCTACACAATAAGTAATAATCAGCGGAAAATGCGCTAATACCAAATGGTGTTTAATACAAGTTGCTAGAATAGTGCAAGTACCTGAAGACCCTGCTATTGCTGAACAGCCTGAACTAGACGAAAAAGTCGAAATTTTGCAGGAAAAAGTGGGCACATAATTGGAGGTACTCAAGAAAAGACGTGTAATGCTGGTCTCCGAAAGCCGCAAGCGAAGTGCATTTAGTTGCAGAGTTGGGGATGCCCCTATCAAGACGAAAAGAATTCGGGAGTCAGGAGAACACCCTTCTGTTTGACGTTTCAACTTACGTTTCTATGCAAGTCAATTGGACTCACTGCTACAGTTGACATCCGAGATTCTTGTTCTCTGCAGTAAAAACAGACAAATATCATATTTTTGAAGTGCAAGGCTTTTGTGCTCTGTCATTTATCAAAGTATTAACATTGGGATGCCTAATTTGATTATGAATCAACGTGTCGGGAAGCTAGCGGGTCTAATTATTTCCACAAATATGAACATCGGATGAGTGTAGTTTTGTACAGAATTGTCTCGAGCATCTGCATACTATCTATCTAGCATACATGAACTGTAAATTCTACAGCACATGGAGATGGGAAAAGTTCGGTTCTAACATCTAGAGTCGGCCAAAATTCAGTAATCTTGAACTAAAGCCTACAGAAAAAAAAAATCAACATTTCGGCATTCTTTTCTTACCTTGGCCTCGGCAGCTTGAATGTTAATTAGCCAGGGAGACAACATAGTCTTTGATTGCAAGCTAATGCATTTGCCACAGCAAAGATCTAGCTGTCGCCTCACAGAGGTAAAATGAAGACTACATGATGTAACGACTCCCACATTCTGCAATGACAGACCACAACTATATTATCATTAGAATAGCTAGTAAGCATTAATGGTGTATATGCGAGAGAGATGGAAAAAGCTGACATCTTTCATTTTGATTTGGATCACTCAATGATGATAGTGTTAGATCAAAGCTTTTGAAATTGTAGCTGTGTTCACGTCACCCAGGCATCAATTTATCCCATGGATAAATGAACAAGAACATAGTACACCAGCAAAGAATGTAAAACGACACATATCCATCCATTGGCCAAACAGAAAGCTACAAAGAGATTCACCAGAAAAAATAAGGAAATCTGCAACACTCAACAATGTTTTCAAAGAGGTCAGAAGCTTTAACCTCAAGAACAATTACTACCCCTTATATGGCTGCTAGAAACGACCATTCTACTCGTCGTAACAATTGTTGAGGTCATCTTCAATCTCTTCGATAACAACAGATCCCATATTCTAGTCACTACAAGGTGCATCACCATTCATGGCTAGGAATAGGAAAGATACATAGGTGGTTTTTACTTGTTCCCCGTTCTCCTTTCTTATGATCGGGAGATAATTTGACGCCGAAGGCTTGGGGATTCCTCGTGGCTATGGCTTCAGATAAAGAGAAGAAAGCCCCAAGTGCCTCTTACACAAAACTTGCTTAGCTTCCTAAAGTACTAACGATTTGATTTAAAATGGTCATACAATTAAAATTACGTCTTCCAAGCAGGGAGCAGTACGTCGAACAACTACGGCGGATTTCCAGCATGAAATGCAGATCCACGACCGGGCGCGGCGGATGTGGCCGCGCTCTTCCACCATGCCATACACGGGAGCGTGCCACACGGATAATCATGAGAACGAGTTTGCGGTAAAACCATTGTTGACACCTAAATTTTAGCGACCCGGTCATGGATTTTTTGCATAAAAAGGGGTTAATTTTAACCCAAAAAAAAAATGCATCAGAACAAATAAAATGAACAAAAGGAAAATAAGGGGAAGATCAGTCTGATTTGATTATGAATGGAATGTGGAAATTCTGATTAGCCATCTTTGCTCCTGCGAATATTCAAATCATAATAAATGTGGAAGCAAATTCTCGATCAGAGAAATCGGGTGAATAAAAAAGCAAGGAGTTTGATAAAATGGAAGGAATCAAAACATTCGAGGAAAAATCAGATTTGTAATTATTTTGATCTCTTTGTCGTGATAATTAGGGTTAGAATAATCGTTAATTTGACCTGTGAGACAACATGTTATTTTTTCGATTATTTTAATCATTTATTTTGTTGATAGTTTAGATTTAATATTTATTTAATAATTACTTTTCTTAAAAAAAACTAAAAAAAAAAATCAAAATCTTGCATGAGCATATAGGACATGTAGGTTTAATAAATTAGACACGTAGGTGTAGTAAATTATTTTAGGACTATATTTTTAGAATTGCATTTTTAGATATCTTTTTAAAATAGGTTAGGGTCAATCTTAAACAACCTTTTTTTTTTTTTTTTTAAAATAGAGTCTTAGATAAAATTGGCATATTTTTATATTCTCATTTTTTTAAAAAAATAAAAAATAAAAAATAGTTTTCTAAGACATAATAGGGTTTAAGTCAAAATTAATCCCAAAAATGAAATAGAATTTTTTTAGATAGCTTAATTAGGGTTTTTATTAATTTTGAATTTCAATAAAAAATACAAAAATACTAGATGCATATTAACTAGTTTGCATAATAGGATTATTTAATTAGAATATGCTCATTAGTAAATTAGGTCATGAGGTGCATGTTAACTAGATTGCATATTAGGCCCATTTAATTTGAATTTGCATATTAGTAAAATCAGGTCATTTAGCTAAAAAATGCATTTTTTATAAAAGAATTCTAACTCTTAAGAAAACCCAAAAAAAAAAAAAAAATTGTTTGCTTTATGTGATGCAATTTATTTATTATTTAAATATTCAATAATGGTTGGGCACCCGTGTGATCACCTTTTGACATAGTAGAAGTCTAGGTTAAAATAAATCCAAGTTGCCTGCAAAAACATTTAAAAAAAAAAGAAAAGAAATGGTACCGAAAGGGCATTAGAAAATTTTAGTGTAATCAAGTCCCCGTACCCTTAGTCTCTGGTCCGTAGGAGTAAAATAAATCTCCATTTATTTTACTTAGGTGTCTAATCGACCTACCGTAAACAGATTAGTGGCGACTCTTAATTGATAATATTTTGCATGTTTAAAACTTTAGACTTAACTCGCGATTTGGTATGGGCTTGGGAGAGCCCGAGCTAAGTTTGAAAACTTAGTAGTTCATTAACCTAGTTTTAGGTGGTGCACCAAAAAAATAGGTCGTGACAACCACAGCCAAAGTTTTTGAATGGGGCCACACAACAGATTCACGAAAAGCAACAGGAGCAGCACGAACAACCAGAGGACGGAATGGAAGGAGACGTGGAGCAGCAACCACGCGAGCGAAAACACCGATGTTAAACCGGTGAAGTGGAAGAGGAGGCGCGCTGCTCCATCAACTTCTTAGCTTCATTATTTGACTTAGTATCATGATAACTCTCCTAGAAATTATTTTTCACAATAAGCATTTAGGCTTGTAGATATATGTGAGAAGAAAATCAGCTGCAAGGTCAAATCAAATGATGAACGAACCCACATGAAAATTAAAATGCATATAATTTGGACCTCCCACAGGAATTTTAAGGGTTGGCGTTTGAGACCACGATCCACAAACTGATGCATGGGACTCACCCTTGACTATGGAATGCATGTCACAAAAGCAAGGCAAAGTTAAGCACTCTACTGCCAGCAGGACACTTTGCCAGCCAGGCTTCTAGAGAAGAGGAGTTTTGGCGAAGCCAATTCAATTTTGGGCAACCAAACCCTGTAACTGATGAGAAGTTTTTATGGATTAAAGGGTAGCATACATAATTGATGGAGTAGATAGAAACAATTGCCTGAGAAGGAAGAATGGTCAACCAAGAAGAGAAAGATACTGTTGTCTGTGACACATGCTTTCACTGAAGATGAATCATCTATTGCTCTTTCCAGTTTCCATGGCCAACAACATTTATCACACATATTGCTTTCATTAGAAATGATGGTGCCGAATTTTTTGCTAACATAATTTGATTTGTTTTATGATACCTGCAACAAAATGGCTAACCTTCAGAGTCCGCAGAAAAGAATTTATTACCATCTGCATCTAAATCATCGGTTCAGTCCTCAAATCACATCCCATATTTCTGTTCAGCCCTTCAAATAATGACATGTATTATTATGCTCCAAGGTTACATGTTTTCTCTGATCTGTTCTTGAGAAACTGCTCGTTTTGAGCACTCTAAAATCACTGAGAGGTATCTATAAATACTTATCTTGGAGCTGCGCTACCATTATATTTCCTAGCAAACTTAGTCACTCATTGTCTCGAACACTAAGTCCTATGGTAGAAGTTAGATGTGATCGATGGATGGACCCAAGAGGGAATGGCTTATCAAGGCTCGTCCATATTCTTAACAGACTGGTCACGAGGAAATACGTGACTTCACCAGTCTAGTGATATATACATTCCAATCAGTATTTTGCATTTATATATGAAAACCTTCCCTTGCCAGTTGGATCCATCCAAGATTGCTTGTCCTCCTAATGAGGATTCTCAGAATGTGGCCATCCAAAAAATGCGCATGAGCATCTGCTCACATCTCATCATCTCGGGATGAAAAATAGAATCAAATGCAAAGCCTGAGAGTAGGCAATCTTGGGGGAGGCCTATGGATGCTATGCGTGCATATTCTTTCTCCACAAAAGCTGCACCGAATCTCCCCCAGAGATGCAACACCTGTCTCTCCATAATTACCCTCTCTCTCCTGCTTTCAAAAAATTTGAGGAGCTAAACAGAACGTCGGCCATGGTTTCCTACTGCAGTAAATGCAAATTCAGCCTTGACATGGACTGCATGGCTTGAACTCTATGTTTGCAAGACCTGAAGGGCAAGAAGGACTTGGTTTTTTACAATTGTGACCATCAGCATCCACTGATCTTCCACACAAAACTCGAAAGCAGAATCAGGTACAAAGCTTGTGAACAGAACATACCAGGTGAGGTCTATAGTTGTCTTGATTGCCTCTTCTTTCTCCATTGCACGATCATCGTCTGCTGCTGGAACTGTCATATGAAGGATGGTCCATGCAAGGCTTGTCATAAAGCGTCAAATGTTTAGCCTATCGCTGGCGGAAGCAAAGCTGCTCTTGTGCTCCATTAATTATGTGCTGAATTACCCTCAGTCATGCAAGAACCTGTTCACCCCACACATCCTTTTTTCTTCTTATATTAGGAAGGAGCGCCGTTGAAATATGTCGTGAAGAGTATTGGCTCTCTATCCTTCACTGCATGGAATGTGACTATGACTTAAACATTTCATGCACTTTTGAAAGGCACACTTTGAAACAACACGTCCACGAGCATAAACTCTTTCTTATTTTAGATCTACTGAACTGTATTTCCTAAGCAGTGTCTCTGGTAAATTTTGCAGGTTTGACTTCAATGGTTGTGTGCAGTGCAATCTTAATCATCACAGATTGCCTTCCACCACAGTAAAAGATTGCCATTAACTTTCATCAATTCACACTTTACGCTTCATTCATCAAAGATGATACCAGTGAGTACTATTGTGTCCTTTGTGAGAAGATAAGGAACCTGAATCTGAGTGCTTACGTCTGCAATGAATGCCCCTGCCTGTTGATTACTCATATCTAATGTGTTTTGCCCACAGTGCGCTTTCATCACAGAAATGATCTCTTAGTAAACAGACTTTAGGCAACAAATGGATACAATGCCATATGATGTGGTGAGTAGCCATGTTCCTTTCTAAAATCGTATATATAGATTCATCCTCCACAATAAGTGGTAATCAACAGAAAATGCTCCAATACCAAACACTTTTTAAATCAGGCTGCTGGAAAGGTGAACGTACCTAAGACCCTGCTAATGCTGAACTAGATGAAAATGTTGCAATCCTGCAGGTAAAAGTGAAAAGAATGAGCACACAATTGGAGGTCCTCAAGAAAAGACGTGCAATGTTGGTCTCGAAAAACTGCAAGTGAAGTGCATGCAGTTGCAGAGTTGGGGAGGCACTTATCAATATGAAAAGAATTTCCTTTATGTTTGATGTCATGCAAGTCAATTGGTATCGCTGCTACAGTCAACATCCAAGACTGTTGTTCTCTGCAGTAAAGCAGATAAATATCATATTTTAGAAGTACGAGACTCGAGTGCTCTATGTAATGAGATGACGTGTTGACATTGAGATGCATAATTTGATTGTAAATCAACTTGGCAGGAAGCTTGCCGGTCTAGTTATTTCCACAGATACAAACATCAGATGTGTGTAGTTTGTACAGAATTGTCTCAAGCATCTGCATACCATCTATCTAGCATTGCACACATGAACCGTAAATTCTTTAGCACATGAAGATGGGAAAATTTCGGTTTTAACATCTACAGTCTGCCAAAATTTAGTAATCTTGAACTAAAGCCTACAGAAAAAAATCAACATTTCAGCATTCTTTTCTCGCCTTGGCCCCGGCAACTTGAATGTCAATCAGCCAGCGAGACAATGAAGTCTTAGATTGCAAGTTAACACATTTGCCACAGCAAAGATCTAGTTATCACCTCTCAGAGGTCAAATGAAGACCATATGATGTAACCACTCCCACATTCTGCAATGACAAACTACAACTATATTATCATTGGAATAGCTAGTAAGCAGTAACAGTGTATATGCAAGAGAGATGAAAAAACTGACATCTTTCATTTTGATTTGGATCACTCAATGATGTTAGTGTTAGATCAAAGCTTTTGAAATTGCAGCTGTGCTCGCATCTCCAAGGAATCAATTTATCCCAGTTCATATGGATAAATAAGCAAAACCATAGTACACCAGCAAAGAACGTAAAATGACACATCTCCATCCACTGGCCAAACAGAAAGCTACAAAGAGATTCATCGAAAAAAGAAGGAAATCTGCAACACTCAACAACGTTTTCAAAGAGGTTAGAAGCTTTAACCTCAAGAACCATTACTACTCCTTATATGGCCAGTAGAAACGACCATTCTACGCATCATAACAATTGTTGAGGTCGTCTTCAATCTCTTCGATAACAATAGATCCTAATTTCTTTTGAGGGCTTAGCCTATCTTAAACAGATGTAGTCACTACAAGGTCCATCACCGTTCATGGCCAGGAATAGGAAAGATACATAGGTAGTTTTTGCTTGTTCCCTGCTCTCCTTTCTTATGATCGGGAAATAATTTGACGCTGAAGGCTTGGGGATTCCTTACGGGTTTGGCTCCAGATAAAGAGAAGAAAACCCAAAGTGCATCTTATACAAAACTAGCTTAGGTTCCTAACGTACTAGTCATTTGATTTAAAGTGGTCATACAATTAAAATTACTTCTTCCAAGCAGGGAACAATCGAACAACTACGGTGCTCGGACTTCTGGCATGGAACGCAGATCCACGACCAGCCGGGGAAAATGTGGCTGTGCTCTTCCACCATCCCATACACGGGAGCGCGCCACACGGATAATCATGAGAACGAGTTTGCGATAAAACCATAGCCAAAGTTTTTGAATGAGGCCCCGCAACAGACGCACGGAAAGCAACAGGAACAGCACGAACCAGAGGAGGGAGTCGAAGGAGTCGTGGAGCAGCAACCACGCCAGCGAAAACACCAATGTCAAACCGGTGAAGTGGAAGAGGAGGCGCGCTGCTCCATCCCAAGAAAGAGCTGGGCCGCGAGACGGTGGTGCCTGAGTAGCGACACGCCCCAAAGAGAAATGCAGGAGGAGGCTGCAGATGGCAATGCGGGTGGCGACGGGGTGGGCTTCAAAGGGTGAGATTGACTTTCCCTGGTAAGCCACTTGGATGATGTTGACCAGGATAGAGACGATGGAAGTAAGATCCATGGCGTCGTGAGGGATGAAAAGACGGGGAACGTCATTTTATAGAACATGCTCTTTCTTGGATGTTGTGAAAACACTTTCTACTTCTTTTAGCTTTTGAAATTTTTAAATATCCAGTAGACAACCCAAAGGTCTGACTTTTGAAATTTTTAAATGCCCAAAATCACAAAGAATCACAGAAATCCCTTAGGAAATCCCTAAGAGATTTCTGTCTTCTGGGCATTTATTCCTAAGGAATTTCTGTGATTCTTTGTGATTCTTTTGTTTTCTGGGCATTTAAAAATCCCAAAAGCTAAAAGGAGTAGAAAGTGTTTTCGCAGCATCCAAGGTCCCATTTTACGTTTTGAACCTGAAAGAAAGAGTACAAAATGTTTTATCCAAAATATAGTGTTCAAATTCACCCAAAAATCCGACCAAAAAAAAAAAAATTTCACCCAAAAGAAAGAGTATAAAATGACGTCCCGTCTTTGCATCCCTCACGAGGCCCCGCAGCACCCAAAATAAAAACAATGTCCTATGCCCAGACCAAAAAAAAAAATTATGTCGTGTGCCACTTTCCATGAAAAAACAAATATGAAAGGATGTCCCTACCCTCACCCCTTACGACGCCATGGAGTGAACGAAGGCCTTGAACTGTTCGATTTATTTTTCATTTGGTTATATTCAAAAGGGAGAAAAGTACCAAAGAAAATCATAAGCCTATTGCATTTATCCAAATTTAGTTATAAACCTTATAATTGTGCCAATTTAGTAATTCCAATTAATTTTGGCTGAATATTACTTATGTGGACAGTTGTAAAAAACATTTATAATAATAATTTAATATTTTTTTTTTACCTTTTACAATTTTTTTCATTTCTTCTTCTTTTTGCCATTCATAGGCAATGGCTGAGCGGGCTGGCCTCACCAAATCTTAGCCTAGGCGAGGGTGAGGGCTCCCCTTGCCCAGGCCAAGGCGGCCTCATCGAGGATCACTCTCGCCTAGTCGGGCGGTGATCTCGCCCAAGTGAGGCCAACCTGCTCTGGTCGAGTCATGTTGAATAACCGGCATTTATATCAGTAATTTTCAATTAAAATTAGTCTAAAGGATTGAATTAGCAAAAATTATGATTAAAATGTTATAATTTAAAGGTTTAAGATTAGATTGACACAAATGCAATAGATTTAAAACTTTTCTAACATTTTTCCCCATTAAAGAGGCTTTAATTTGGCCAACATTTTTCCCCGTGACCTATCCTCACCCCTAGCATAGTTCGCAATATATATTGCGACATGAACATTTATTTGTTGCCATGTTTTAACCACGAACTCATCTATTTCTATGATTGTTAGCATATATTAAATCCTCCTAAAATACTTTTGAAGCAGCTGGATGTATTGTTGAGGGAAGCATGACTTTTTATGGGCTAATTTCTAAAAAAAGATGCCCAACTTTAATTTTAATCTCATTCTGCCTTGATTTTCTTTTAATAAAATTCGTAACTTTAATTAAGATCTCATACGCGCACGTCTGGACATGGGATCATCATTTGATGCCACATGGTCCAACCATTGTTGCGGTCGCATAAAAGCCTCCCCTAAGACCCTTGGGTAACTCTCAGAGAGAGAGAGAGATTATTTGGCATTGTCTAATTCATGATATTGAAAAGATAGATAGATAGATAGATAGATAGATAGATAGATAGATAGAGAGAGAGAGAGGGAGGGGGGTCGATAATGGGGACTGAGGAAGTTTTTGAAGAGTGGTTTATGTGTCTATGCATACGCACAGCCTAGTAGAAGAGAATAAGCATGATAAAAAGAGAGAAATTCCTTTTCTTTTGCCTCAAAAAAAGGACTTGAACCAGTTCAAATCAAGGTAGGACCTTGATTAGTATAATAAATTCAAAAATTTAGCAAACTCAAAATTTTAGCAGAAGAAACAAACAAATTAGTGAAATGAAGATGATACATCGCAGATGAAAATACGTGTGCAATATAATCTTTTTTTCATCCAAATTGAATCATAAATATAATCTTTTTGAGAAAATAGAAAGAACAAGGTATAGGGAAGGAATATTTGTGGAAACTTTTAAAGACGAGAGAGAAATGGGGGAAGGCCACGTGCAAGCACAACAGGGGATGAGGGGTGAGTAAAAGGGGAAAGAATAAATATTATAAAAAGAGAGAACTTTTTGTCTTCTTCTTCTTCAATTTTTTTCTTTTTTTGCCTCGGAAAAAGGCCAAACAAGGTAGGACCTTGATTAGTCTAATAAATTCAAAATTTAAGCAAAAGGAACATACAAATTAATGGAATGAAGATGATACAACGTAGGTGAAAAATGTGCATGCATTATAATCTTTATTTTATCCAAATTGAATCATAAATGTCATCTTTTCGAGAAAACAATAAAAAAAAATAAGGTATCGAGGAGGAATATTTGTGGAAACTCTTAAAGAGGAGAAAGAAACAGGTGGAGGCCATGCGAAAGCACAACAGGGGATGAGGAGCGAGGTTGTGCAAATGAATCGAGAACTGTCTAGATCGCCCAAGAACCAATGATTTCTAAGGAAATCGGTTTGGTTCTTGTTTTAGGTGTGGAACTGCCCAACCGGACTAGACCGATAATATATATTATATTTAATTTTCAATTAAAAAAATGAAAAATCGTAAATCCTAGGTTTGATTAGTTTTTATGTTAGATAACGGCAAATGCGGCTGCGGTCTTCCACCATGCCATACGCAGGAGCGTGCCGCATGGATAGTCATGAGAAGAAGTTTGCTGTAAAACCACGGCCAGAGTTTTTGAATGAGGCCCCGGCAACAGACTCACGAAAAGCAACAGGAACAGCACGAACCAGAGGACGGAGTGGAAGGAATCGTGAAGCAGTAACCACGCAAGCGAAAACACTGATATCAAAAGAAATGCAAGAGCAGGTTGCAGATGGTGAAGCGTGTGGCGACGGGGTGGGTTTTAAAGGGTGAAGACGACTTCCCCTAGTGTTTCACTTGGATGAAGTTGACTAGGACAGAGACAATGGAGGTAAGATCCATGGAGTTGTGAGGGGCGACGACGGGAGCATCGTTTATACTTCTATTTATATTGAAGGGAATCTTGGTCCATAGACATCCAAATTCACTTTTGATGTGGTGTTTTGCCGAAACACCGGACTGCAGTGGTCCACAGACATCCAAATTCACTTTTGGTGCAGTGTTTTGCCGAAACACTAGACTTCGAAATTTGATATAGTGTGACATACCGCAGAAGTTGCCAAAAGTAACACCGGACTCCAAAATTTGATACAAGGCACCAAAAGTCAATTTGGATGTCTGCAGACCATGATTCCCTTCCCGGACACCAAAAAGTGATTTGGGGCCATGAAAAATATTCATTTCTTCTTCCTTTTGCTGGTCATAGGCAATGACTGAGCAAGCTGGCCTTACCAAGTCTGGCCTAGGTGAGGCTCACTCTCACAAGGCCTTGCCTAGGCACAGGTGAGGGCTCGACCTTTTCCAAAAATGATATGAAGTGGCAAGCTTGACTAGGATCACTCTTGTTTGGCTAGGCCTCACCTGCATGTGGGCGACTGCGACCCTCGTGCAGGTGAGGCCAGCCCACCCAACAATGGCCAAGAAGAATGAAGGAAAAAAGAAAAAGAAAATAATAATAATACCAATAAATAAAAAATATTGAATTACTATTAAAAAAAAAAAAAAAAAATTATCCATGTTAGGGCAAGCATGTCATGCTGGATAGCCAATGTCCATGTCGGTAATTTCTTATCAATATTAGTTGAGATAATTAAATTGATACCAGGTCAAATTGACACCAATACAATAGATTTAGAATTTTTCTGACATTTTTCCTATTAGAAAAAGTGATATGCCCAACTTTAATTTTGAGTGACCTATCCTCACACCACATAGGATCCATCAGTACATAATAACAAAAAATATTTATCTTCATGAATAAAGTTGCAAGAAACGGGCTTGCAAAAATAATAAATAAGAGCAAAACATTAACCCAAGCCCGAGTGTCTTGTTTTGCCCTTTCTTTAGTCTTGCTTCATTGCAAGATAAATTACAATAGCAGAAAGAAAGAAAACAGAGCCTAGCCAAGAAGAACGAAAAAGAAGAAGAAGGAGGAGGAGGAGGAGGAGGAGGAAAGCAGAGTTCGGAGAAACCGAGAAAAAGATTGTGGAAACAAAGGGGGGCTTTCGCTCCATGCACGCTTGGGAGAGCTCGACAAGACTGATAATTATATTTGGTAGCAACAATTTTAATTTAATTAATTGGAGGAACTTTCGTAATTAAGCTATAAATTATGATTCTTCAAATTATGCTGTGCAAACAACAAGAGAGAAGGAGACATTTCGGAATGCTTCACGTTCTCTGAATGTGTTTTGTTTCCCGAAACTAGCACTGCAACATTTTTGCTAAATTGCTGTCGCATGTTCCTTGTTAACTTGCAATTAGTTTTGCTATGGCCACTTAGCTTTTTCTAATTCTCCTCTTGCCTTTGATCCAGGAGTTCTGATATTTGTAGCAATTTACTTGTTTCGGGTAAGTTGGTGTATTGAAGTATGTAATGTACCTCTTGACCTTTCCATGGCTTTTTTTCTACTGGTGACAGTAGCAGCTAAAGCAATTGTACCACTAGAATTTGGTTTACAATCCGACTATTGTAGCTCCTAATAAAGTTAGGTTAGAATAGAACAGCTGCCAAGAACCTTTTGATATGAGCTCTACAGAGCTCTGGTTTTTCTCTTTCAAAATGTAGTTCTTTCTATCATTTGGATAGGTTTACTTATTATTATTATTTGGAAGAGTACTTCCCTGTTTTGTTTGTTCTTTCTTGAAATGTTCTCCTGGATCTTAGTCTTCATTGTTTTATACAAATGCCAACTTTTAACTTGTGGATCTAAATTCACTTTAACTGGCTGAAGTCGTAGGTTATATATGTGAATTGGGTTTGTAACAACTTAGATCTATATTTTGTTTTCAAGAGTAAACAATGTGGACCATTATTAAATTTTTGAAAATGAAATTGAGTTTTTTTTTTGGTCGGTTAAATTGAGTTTTATTGAAAGATAATAAAATTGCAAGTTTAATTGTAACTGCTTTGGTGAACCTTATCGACATAACTTACAAAGCATCATGCAAATGTTTTTTTGATAATGTGGAATTCAAGATTGCTGCAGAACATGCACATTTATGGATAAATTGATAACTAGAAAAAAAAAAAAGAAAGTAGATTTGGCTCATCACATTTGTACGAATTGTATTGAATAGCATATGTAAACATTACTTTTAGATATAAGGTGAATTTAGATTTCTAGACTATTAAGTTATGTCAAGTTACATCCATTTTAACAATTTATAAAACTGTCATCTTAATATTGTTTTGAATGGGGCCGCAACAGATTCACGGAAAGCACTGGGAACAGCACGTACCAGAGGACAAAGTGGAAGGAGTCTTGGAGCAGCAACCACGCGAGTGAAAACACCAATGTCAAACCGTTGAAGTGGAAAAGGAGGCGCGCTGCTCCATCACAAGGAGCACGGCCGTGAGAAGGTGGTGCCTGTTTAGTGACACGCCCCAAAAAGAAATGTAGCAGCAGGCTGCAGATGGCGACGCGGCGGGTTTCAAAGGGCGAAATCAACTTCTCCAGGTATTTCACTTCGATGAAGTCGACCAGGATAGAGACGATGTATGTAAGATCCATGGCGCCATGAGGGGTGAAGGCAGGGACATCACTGGTGGTTCCTAAATACCACAGTTTGAAGCTGTGAAAAAGTGGGGACTTCTCCACTTCTTAACGGCTTCAGACTGTCGTCTTTTATTCCATTTTGCAGTCCCTGCCTTCACCCCCACCACTGGATTGGAGGAAAGCCTTTGAACTTTCCGATATATTTTTCCTTGGATTAGAAAAGAAAAAATGACTTTCTTCTGTCCCACTTGTATTCTCCTCTCTCTTTTCTCAGCAGAGTGCGCCCTTGTCTGACATAGTTCGCATCAAAAGGCAATAACCTGGAAGATTCATGCACGAATAAAGTTTCAATAACCGGGCTGGCAAAAAATAATGAACAAGAGCAAAACAGTAAGCCCAAGCCCAAGTGTCTCGTTAAAACCTTTTCTTTATTTTTGCTTCATTCAATGCCGTGGTAAGGGAATTACTTCGCCACCCTTCCAAGATGGAAGGGGGAATGTTGAGGATTCAAATCCCCACATTCTCAGAGGGGATTGGGGTGGGGACGATTCCATTTCCGGAGTGGGTTTCGATTCTCACGCCCTGTAAGGAGATAGGGCAAAAGTCTGAGAGTGTTAGAGTAGGATTAGCATAAGACCGATAAAAAAAAAAAATCTAGCCAAGAAGAACCCAAAAAAAGAGAGGAAGAAGATAGATACCGCATCGAATGCGACGACCATCTCCTTTTTGTCCTTGTACCCCTTCAAGATGGGAGATGGCTTGGGCCAGCAGCAACTTGGGCTCGAACGCATGTGATAGTGATGGCAAAGCAAGGGGAACCACGTGGGCTGCATTACTACTATTTTTGGAGACTGGATCCAACACGTAACGCACTGGGTTCAACTACCACGTGCCACGTTCCCCTCCCCATTTTAAAGTTTATGGTTTGATTGGGATAAATTTTTAAAGTTTTGCGCACTACTAAGAAATAATTTTTGAATTACTCTGTTTGGCAACTGATTTCACCTTTCTCCAACCATCTTTTGGCTTTATGATTTCTTAGGCTGTGTTTGGTAACTATTCTACTCCCGGTTTCTAATTCTGTTCCCTAAATGAGTTTCTAAACATTTAAAGACGTTTGGTAATTGTTTAAAATTTCTATTTTCAGAATAAAAAAATGCATCTGATACGACCCTCAAATTCTTGTGTAATTTAGAATTTATTTTAATTTTTAAATAATTTGATTACATTTTTCTTCTTTTTTTTTTTTTTCCTTTTCTTCTTCTTTTTCTTCCTTTAGCCTGTCGTCGGCCTCGGTCATGGCCAACAATCGGCTAGACAAGGGTTGGCAACCTCGTCAAAGCATCGCCAACCCAAGCCTCATCCAAATTTGGCAAGATCAAGCTCGCTCAGCCACCAACAAGGCTCGACCTCATCGGGGCCAAAGACACTCCGGCGAGGTTGTCAGCCCTCGCCTGGCCAATCCTGAGCCATGGTTGAGACCGGTGATCGATAAGAGGAGGAGGAAGAAGAAGAAAAGAAAAGAGAAAAAAATGAGCTTGATTCTAGAGTTGTTTTTGGGAATAAACAAGCAACTTCTTTTACTTCTTGATTCCGTTCCCAAGAACAACCAAACGAAATTCGGTTCTTTTTCTGTTTGGAGGAACAAAAAAAAGAAATATTTACTATTTGGCCAATTACTAAATAGGGCCTTAATACTTCGAAAGAGTTTTCTATTGAAAGTAACCTCGCTTGAATTAGAGTTCTGAGATGAGGTCAACTCTGTTGGCAAAGTAGCTATTCATAGGTCTTTCATCAAATGGACAATTTTACTTGAGAATATGGTATCGCCTACTAAAATTTAATCAATTTTAGTTGATACGTAAGTTTGACATTTAGTTGATCTTCGATTGGACTTCGAAACTTTCCAAGCTACATAACCTCCAATTTGGATTTTGGTTAGGGGTGAGCCGTGATCTTTCATGAATTTGTGAACTCATATCTTGAAAGTGATATAAATTTGATATATTATAAGTTGTAAAAGGCATTGCACGATATAATTTTGTAAAACAAAAAAGTAATGTTTCAAACATATTTGCTGCATAAAACTAGACGGACCATTTATTACTCTTTTGGTATTTGAAATTTGAATGAATATTTTCAATAAGTATAAAGCTGCGTTGAAGTGATATTACTCATATTTGGTTTTGTTGTACATTATATACTGAATTTGGATAAAGTAGTCTCTGGTATTACTTTATATATATATGCACAATTGATGCTTGATCTGCTTAGGAAAAATTTAGGTTATTTACTAAGTTGTGGTTGCTCACACTATTTATTTCAAATCTTTTTAAATTTCTTCAGCTAAAGTAGGATGTGAGCATTATTGACGGGAAATTTTTTACAGTTGCATTTTGGACATGAGTTTAGATATTTGTATATGTTTGAGATGATATTTGTGGAGTTTAATTGAGTTTGGAGACACACTTTTTTATGAATTTCAGAATTCTTGATTCTGTCACCAACTCACCGTTTTACAAGTACATAGATGAATATATGTTTTGATAACATGTTTACATTAGTTTGTAACTGAGGCTTCATCCTTTGAATAAGAGCACAGTGGTGTTGATTTTCCTATTCTATAGAGTTGAGGTGTGACGAAAAGATAAGAATAGATCTTATTTTTAATATCAACAAAATGAAAACATACATCAATATATCATTTTTGTTTCTCTAATTCATTATAATCTTACCAATTTCATTATGCAATAATAGCTGCTTATCCCTTTTTATAATTATCCATTTATAGTGCAAATTATATATCGGTGACATGAGCATTCTCTTGTCAAGTCGCTACCTAGACCCACCGAATGGGTCCAATTTAGGTTGCTCCTATTTTTTCGGTATGTCTTGCCATGTTTTAAGCACGAAGTCAACTATTTCTATAATTGTTGGATGTACTAAATTCTACTAAAATACTTTTGAAGCAATTAACATTTTTTCTTGCTAAAATATTGCAAAAATAGGTTCCTATCTTAACAGAAGATTGTATTTTATTCGCTTTGAGACATCTTGGACTGTTGATGGAAGCATGAAATTTTATGGGCTAATTTATTTTTAAAAAATCCCAAATTTTAATTTTAATTTCAATTCTATCTCTAACTTTTTGTTGGTTTAAAAAAAAAAATTTCCTACTGATTGGACATAGGATAATCATGTAACACCACATGGTCCAACCAATAAAGGGGGCTTTATATATACATGCACACACCTTAGTAGGAGAGAATAAATATGACAAAAAGAGAGGATTCTATCCTTTTTTTTTTTTTTTTTTTTTTTTGCCTCTTAAAAATATGTGACCCAATTCAAAATTAAGATCATACAAATTGTAACTTTGATTAGTATAATAAACTCAAAATTTTAGCAAAAGGAATGTATAAATTAGTGGAATGAAAATGATCACCATAGATGAAAAATGCGCAAGCATCATGATCTTTCTTTCATCTGAATGTAGTTCATTCTATCATTTGGACAGGTTTATTTATAATTACTCGGAAGAGCACCTCTTCGTTTTATTTTGTTCTTTCTAGATATGTTCTCCTGGGTTGGTCTTCATAGTTTATACAAACACCAACTTTTCACCTGTGTATCTAAATTCAATTTAACTTATATGAAGTCGTGGATTGGATATATATGAACCGGGCCTATAACAACTTCGATATATATTTTGTTTTCGAGGATAACCAAAGCAGATAATTATTTAGTTTTTGAAAATGAAATCGAGTTGTATTCAAAGATTTCAAAGGAAATTGAAAGTTTAATTAAAATTTCTACTTTGCTCAACCATATCGACATAGCTTACAAACAATTGTATCGTAAGTAATTCTTTTTCGATAATGTGGGATTCAAGATTGTTGCAGAACATGCACATTTATGGATAAATTGATAACTAGAAAGAAGTAGACTTAGCTCATGCCATGTGTACGAACGGTATTTAATAGCAAATGTAAACATTACTTTTACATAAAAGGTGAATATAAGTTTATAGACTATTATGTCAAGTGACATTCATTTTAGCAATTTATAAGACCGTTATCGTGATAGCGTCCTAAGTAAGTTACTCAACTTTCTAATTAATGTATAGACAAGCCGAATGTGAATGCACCTTTATGGCCTTATACAATGTTTGGGTTTTATTTATTAGTTAATTTATGGAAAAAGAACAAGATATGAAACTTTTCATGGGCCAATTCAGTTTGATCAACTATTGCATTAAACCATAAGTAAAATAAAATAAAACTGTACAAATTAACACTAGAATACAGCATCAAATTATATGGGAGTGCAGTACAATTCTTGTCACCTCATTTGCTTTGTGTTGATATCACTCAGCAACTATAACTCCATTCAAAACGCCTTTTTATTTCCTAATTTACCTTGGTGATCATGCATTGAATCTCCGGAACACCGAATGAAAAATGAAATGAAACTTTCCATGGACCACTGTAGTTTTATTAACTATTGCATTAAAGCATAAATAATATTAAAAAAACTGTACAAATTAGCACTGAAATACAACATCAAATAATACGGGAGTGAGGCACAATTCATTTCACCCCGTTTGCTTCGTGTTGATATCACTCAGCAACTATAACTCTCATTCAAAGCGCCTTTTTATTTCCTAATTTGCCTTGGTGATCAGGCATTGAATCTCCTCACCCTGAGCGGAAGGTTGTACTTGCTTGGAATGTCTCGCGTGCTGGTCTCCGATCTGCAGCTCAGCCCCACAGCTGTAAATTGTGTCGATTCTTCTTTCACGAGTCATGCCCTGAATTTAGCATGCTGTCCGCCTAAGAAAACCCGTTTCACCACCTAGTAGGCGGACGATGAGGAGGATCGTTGCAGTTGCCATGCGTGTGAGCGGGCTTCCTTCTTGCTATTTGGATGGTTGAGCGTTACTGCATGGCCCAATATAGCTTTGTTTGCCTAGTCACAACTCTAAGCCTGACGACGATTCTAAGTACGTGACCATCCAACATTTTGCTCATTAGCATCTGCTCACAGCCCATCATGTCGGCACCAAAACTCGAATCAAATGCAAAGCCTGCGAGGAGGTCTATGGTTGCTACACGGTGCATATTCTTAATTCACAAGAGCTGCGCTGGATCTACCCCAGAGAAGCAACGCCCGTCTTTCCATTTCGCCCATCAGCATCTACTGGTGTCCCCCCAAGTGAAGCTTGAAACCAGAATCTAGTGCAAAGCTGACGAATAGAACATACTAGGTGAGTTCTATGCTTGTCTGGATTGCCTTTTCTTTCTGCAATTCACGCTCATCCACTGCTGCTGGAGCCAGGTCATATGAAAGATGGTGCGGGCAAGGCTTGTAATGAATATGTCAAAAGGTTTAGCCCGTCACTGCCTGAAGCTGAGCTGCTCTTTTCTGCTCCAGAAATCATGTGCTGAATTGCCCTCAGGCATGCAACACCCCGTTCACCCAGGCACATCCACTTTTCCCATATCAGGAAGGAACGATCACTGACGCATGTAGTGAAGAGCATTGACGCTGTCTTTCACTGCGCAGAACGTGACTTCGACTTCAACATTCCATGCACTTTTGGAAGGCCCATTTTGAAAAATCACCACCTCGAGCATCTACTCTTTCTTATATTAGATCTCCTGACCCACGCTTCCTATGCAGTGTTGTAAATTTTGCACTTTCAACCTTCATGTTCTTGTGCAGTGCAGTCATAATGTCAAATCATGATTGCCTTCCACAATTACCACCAACGATAAAAGATCACCATCACCTCCGTCAACTCACACTTTACACTTAGTCCATCGAAGATTAGGCCGGTGAGCATTATTGTGACCTTTGAGATAGGTACTTCCAGCTGCGATGAATGCCCTTGTGCATTGATTACTCATATTGAATACGTTTTACCCACGGTATGCTTTCATCACAGAAGTACTCTCTCACTAAACTGACATTAGCCAATGAAGAGATACAAGATGCTGCCTTGTGATGTGGTGAAAAGCCCGGTTCTTTTTTCTTTCTTTAACATGATGTATAGACATATTCTCCACAATAAGTTATAATCAAAAGAAAATACGGTAATACTAATTTTTTTAAAAATAATGGAAGTACCTGAAGACCCTGCTATTGCTGAACAAGATGAAAAAATTGCAATTCTGCGGGAAAAAGCGGAATGAGTGAGCACACAACTGAAGGTACTAAAAAAATAACGGGCAATGCTGGTCTCAAAAAGATGCAAGCGAAGCGAATGTAGTTGCAGAGGTGGGGAGGCACTTATCCAGAGGAAAAGAATTGGGGTGGCAGGAGACGACCTTTCTGTTTGATGTTTCAGCTTACGTTCCTAAGCAAGTCAATCAGAATCACTGCTAACGCTCGACATCCGAGATTGTTATTCTCTGCAGCAAAAGCAGATAGATATCATATTTTTGAGTGTCAGACTTGTTTGCTTCATGTTATGAATTAATGTACTAACATTGTGATGCATAAATTGATTATGAATCAAATTGGCAGGAAGCTTGCAGGTCATTATTTCCTCGAAAAATGAATATCAGATGTGTGTAGTTTGTACAGATTAGTCTCAAGGCTTGGCATTCATGAGCTGCAAATTCTTTTCCAGCACATGAAAATGGGAAAAGTTCAGTTCTAACATCTGCAGTCTACCAAAATTTGGTTACATTGGACTAAAGCCTCCCAAAAAAGAATCTATATTTCAGCATTCTTTTCTCACCTTGGCCCTGGTAACTTGAATCTCTGACTGAAGCAACAATTCTAGCTCCTGGACGAAAACCAATCAACCAGTGAGACAAAATAGTCTTAGAATGCATTATTTAGATCCAAGAGCTTCTGGATACATACAGGATACATCACAAAAGAAGTCATTGTCTTTATAAATCTTATTTGCTTGTTGATGCATTCGCTGGGACAAAGATCTAGTTGTCACCTCTCAGAGGTAAAATGCTGACTAGATGATGTAATCAATCTGTCTTTCTGCAATGACAAACTCAAACATTATTATCATCAGAATAGCTAAGAATAGCTAGTTGTGCTTCTCGAGGCACTAAGGACTCGGTTTTTTACCATTTCGACCATCAGCATCCACTGGTCTTCTACATGCAGCTCGACTGCAAAATCAAGTGCAAAGCTTGTGAAGGGAACATATAGGTGAGGTCTGTCTATAATTGTCTTGATTGCCTCTTTTTTCTCCACTGCACCATCATTCTCTGCCGCTGGAACTGTCATATGAAGGATGGTGTGTGCAAGGCTTGTGTTGAATGTATCAAATGTTTAGCCTATCGCCAGGCGGAGCAGAGCTGCTCTTCTCTGCTCTATAGATCATGTGCTAAATTGCCTCAGATGCAACAACCTGCTCACCCTGCACATCCTTTTTCTTCTCGTGTCAGGAGCACTGTTGACGTATGTCGTGAAGAGCATCGACACTCTGTCTTTCACTGCACAGAAGTGACAAGGACTTCAACACTCCATGCACTTTTGAAAGGCCCACTTTGAAACATCACCTCCACAAGCATTTACTCTTTCTTATTTTAAATCTACCTAACTGTGCCGCTATGAAGTGTCTGGTAAATTTTGCGGGTTTGGTTTTTGCAGTTGTGTGCAGTGCAATCTTAATCATCACAGATTGCCTTCAACTACAATAAAATATTGCAATTAACTTCCATCAACTCACACTTTATGCTTTGTTCATCGAAGATAATACCAGTGAGTAGTACTATAGTGCCTTTTGCAATAAGACAAGGAGCATGAATCTAGGTGCTCATGACTCTGATCAGTGCCCTCACTCATTGACTACTCATATCGAATCATTTTACCATGGTGCGCTTGAATCACAGTAGTTCTCTCTTGCTAAACAGACTTTAGCCAAAATTGGATACAGGATGCTGCCATGTGAGGTGAATAGCCATGTTCCTTTTTAACATCATATATATAGACTCATCTCCATGATAAGTAATAATCAACAAAAAACGTGCTAATACCAAATAGTGTTTAATACAAGTTGCTGGAATAGTGCAAGTGCCTGAAGACCCTGCTATTGCTGAACTAGATGAAAAAAATTTAAATTCTGCAGGAAAAAGTGGGCTCATAATTGGAGGTACTCAAGAAAAGACGCACAATGCTGGTCTCCAAAAGCCGGAAGCAAAGTGCATGTAGTTGCAGAGTTGAGGAGGGACTTACCAAAATGAAAAGAATACAGTAGTCAGGGGAACCTACCTTTCTGGTTGATGTTTCAACTTACGTTCTTATGCAAGTCAATTGGATTCACTACTTCAGTTGACATCCAAGATTGTTGTTCTCTGCAGTGAAAACAGATTTAAAATCATATTTTTGAACTGGAAGACTTTTGTGCTTTGTGTCATATATCGAAGTATTAACATTGGGATGCATAATTTGATTATGAATCAATTTATCAGGAAGGTTGCTGGTCTAATTCTTTCCACAAATATGAACATTGGATGTCTGTAGTTTGTACAGACAAGTCTTGAGCTTCTGCATACTATCTATCTAGCTTTGCATCCATGAACTGGAAATTCTTTTCCAGCGCATGACGATGTGAAAAGTTCTGTTCTAACATCTACAATCTGCTAAAATTCAGTTATCTTGAACTAAAGCCTCTTGAAAAAAAAAAATCTACATTCAGCATTCTTTTTTCACGTTGGCCCGGCAACTTGAATGTCCAACTGAAGCAACAATTCAAGCTCCCAGCCAAAAACCAATCAGCCAGTGAGACAACATAGTCTTAGATTGCAAGTTGATGCGTTTGCCACAGCAAATTTCTAATTGTCAGCTCTCAGAGGTAAAATGAAGACTATATGATTCAACGACTCTCATTCTGCAATGGTAAGCTACAACTATATCATCATCCGAATAGCTAGAAAGCAGTAGTGGTGCATATGGGACATAGATGAAAAAGCTGACATCTTTCATTTTGATTTGGATCACTCAACGATGTTAGAACAAGGCTTTTGAAATCGCAGCTGCGCTTGTGTCTCCAAGGCATCTATTTATCCTAGTTCATACGGATATATGAGCAAAAACCATAGTATACCAGCAAAGAATGTAAAATGACACATATTGATCAGCTGGCCAAACAGAAAGCTACAAAGAGATTCACCAGAAATCGAAGGAAACTTGCAACACCCGCAACGCTTTCAAAGAGGTCAGAAGCTTTAACCTCAAGAACAATATCTACCCTTCATATGCTACTAGATACGGCCATTCTTCTCTTCGTAACAATTGTTGAGGTATCTTCAATCCCTTCAATAACAATAGATCCCAATATCTTTTGAGGGCTTAGCCTATCTTAATTGGATCTAGCTGCTACAAGGTCCATCGCTGTTCATGGCTAGGAATAGGAACGATACATAGGTGATTTTTAATTGTCCCCTGCTCTCCTTTCTTATGGTCGCGAGATAATTTCATGCCGAAGTCTTGGGGACTCCTTAAGGCTTCGCATAAAGAGAACAAAGCCTTGAGTTGCCTCTTATACAAAACTAGCTTAGGTTCCTAGAGTACTAATAATTTGTTTTAAAGTGGTGATACAATTAAATTTATTGAATCCAAGCAGGGAACAGTCGAACATCTACGTTGCTCAGACTTCCGGTGTGTTACGCAGACCCACGGTCGGGCGCAGAAAATGTGGCCGAACTCTTCCACCATGCCATACACGGGAGCGCGCCGCATGGATAATCATGAGAATGAGTTTGCGGTAAAACCACAGCCAAAGTTTTTGAATGAGGCCCCGCAACAGACGCACGGAAAGCAACAGGAACAGCACGAACCAGAGGACAGAGTGGAAGGAGTCGTGGAGCAGCAACCACGCGAGCGAAAACACCGATGTCAAACCGGTGAAGTGGAAGAGGAGGTGCGCTGCTCCATCCCAAGAAAGAGCAGGGCCGCGAGGCGGTGGTGCCTGATTAGCGACACGCCCCAAAGAGAAATGCAGGAGCAGGCTGCAGATGGCGACGCGGGTGGCGACGGGGTGGGTTTCCAAGGGTGAAATCGACTTCCCCTGGTAATCCACTTGGATGATGTTGATCAGGATAGAGACGATGGACGAAAGATCCATGGCGTCGTGGGGGATGAAAAGACGGGGACGTCATTTTATACTTTCTTTCGGGTCGACCCATATGTAGTGAGCACTGAACACAGATCATATGTAGTGAGCACTGAACACATCAATATGTAGTGAGCACTGAACACATCTGTGTTCAGTGCTCATGGGTCGACAGAATGTTCAAGCTCTAAAAGAGTGTTCAGTGTTCACTACATATGGGTCGACTCAGCTCTAGAAGAGGGTTCAGTGCTCACTACATAAAGGTCGACCCAAAAGAAAGAGAATAAAATGTTTCGCAACATCCAAAGTATAGAGTGTTCAAATTAACCCGGAAGAAAGAGTATCACTCTAAAAGAGTGTTCAGTGCTCATTACATATGGGTCCACCTAAAAGAAAGAGTATAAATGTTTCGCAACATCCAAAGTATAGAGTGTTCAAATTGACCCGAAAGAAAGAGTATAAAATGACGTCCCGTCTATTCATCTCCCACGACGCCCCGCAGCACCCAAAATAAAAACAATGTCCTGTGCCCAGACCAAAAAAAAATCATGTCTTGTGCCATTTTCCATGAAAAAACAAATATCAGATGAAGTCCCTACCCTCACCCCTTACGACACCATGGAGTGAACGAAGGCCTTGAACCGTCCAATTTATTGTTTATTTGGTTATATTCAAAAGGGAGAAAAGTACCAAAGAAAACCATAAATCTTTTGTATTTATTCAAATTTAGTCCTAAATCCTATAATTGTGCCAATTTAGTAATTCCAATTAATTTTTACTGAATATTGCTTGTGGATGGTTGTAAAAAAAAAAAAATTATAATAATGATTTAATATTTTTTCGATTTTTTACAATTTTTTTCCTTTCTTGTTCCTTTTGCCATTCATAGGCGATGGCTGAGCGAGCTGGCCTCACCAAATCTAGCCTAGGTGAGGGCGAGGGCGAGGGCGAGGGCGAGTGCTCCCCTCACTCAGGCCAAGGCGGCCTCATTGAGGATTGCTCTCACCTGGTTGGGCCGATGATCCTCACCCAAGTGAGGCCAACCTACCCAGCTGAGTCACGTTGAATAATCGGCATTTATATAAGTAATTTTCAGTTAAAATTATTCTGAAGGATTGAATTAGCAAAAATTTATGATTAAGTTGTTATAATTTAAAGATTTAATATTAGATTGACACAAATACAATAGATTTAGAACTTTTTTGAAATTTTTCACCATTAAAGAGGCCTTGATTTGACCAACATTTTTCCCCCATGACCTATCCTCACCCCTAGCATAGTTCGCAATATATATTGCGACATGAACATTTATTTGTTGCCATGTTTTAAGCACGAACTTATCTATTTCTATGATTGTTGCATATATTAAATCCTCCTAAAATACTTTTGAAGCAGCTGGATATCTTTTTGATGAAATATTGCGAAAATAGGTTTAAGACGCCTTGGATTGTTGATGGAAGCGTGACTTTTTTATGGGCTAATTTCCTGAAAAGAGGCCCCACTTTGATTTTAATCTCATTCTGCCTTGATTTTCTTTCAAAAAAATTCGCAACTTTAATTAAAATCTCATACGCGCGCACCTAGACATAGGATCATCATTTGATGCCACATGGTCCAACCATTGTCGCGGTCACATCGAAGCCTCCCTTAAGACCCTTGGGAAATTATTAGAGAGAGAGAGAGAGAAGAGTAGCACCGACACCGACATGCGACGTGTGATACGATACGCCGAAATGTTGTTTCTCAAAAAACGGAGAATTCCGACACACCAGCATTGACATGCGACATGCGACATGCGACATGATACGCCGACATGTCCTTTCTAAAAAAAATAGAGAATTCCGACACGTTGGGACACGTTGTATATTAAATATATATTTTTATATATACATAATAAATTATCATTTTTGTGATTATTTCAATCAAGTTAATTTGAATCAAATTCATAAATAAATAGATAATTAAAAAGCCTATAATGAATATACACTAATAACATTAATCCACCATTTATTAATATCATTTATTGTTTTAATTTGACAAACTCGACTCTATTTCAATAATCCATAAAACTTGGAGAAAAAACAAGCGATCCATATTCTGGACTCGCGTGTTAAAAATGTTGGAAGAGGAAAAAAACTTAAGGAGTGAATTATGTTGAGAAAATTCCTATTTAGTTTTGAAGTTGACAAAACTTTCATTTTCTTATTCTTATTCTTATTCTGAGAAATATTGGACTTCTGTGGAATGCTGTCAAAGTCTATTTTACACTAGAAGTCTTTCCCACTTTGATGAAGATACAGACTGAACTCAAGTCAAGAACGAAAATATAATCAGACTCAAGATTATTGATCGTTCAACAAGAATTCAGTACGTGCAAGATACATTTGGCTTTTTGGCGGAGAATCTAACTTACCTTTTCTAAATATATTGACGAAATCAATTATGGATTGGTGAAATCAATTTCGAAGACAAGTTCATTTTTGGGAAGCATCTACTTATGAAAACCTAGATTCTGTTTGTATGGGCGACTAGGATCATCATATTTTCACCTCAATCTTCAAACGGCTACAAAATTTCCTTAATTGATTCTATTTAACAGATTGATTGGAAGAAATTCCTCTAGAAAGTGCCAACGGTTAGAAAGGCATGGATGAGTATTTAAAGAGGTCATTTTGTTCATTTGAGATAGAGTGTGAGAATTAAAATTTCAAAGTTTGAAGCATTTCCAACTGCTTGTTCTTCATCGATAGTGCTTGCAATTGTTCTCAAAAGAGAGAAGCATAAGAGCGAGTGACTTAGTGAGAGAGATAGAAACTCTTCACTAAGTGATCGTACTCAAATCGTTGTAATTCTCTTTTGATTCTATAGTGAAATCCAGCCAGAAAGCTGTCAGCGTAAGAGAGTGGACGAAAGCTTGATCTAAGCCGAACCACTATAAATTCTGTGTTCAATTTTCTCTTCCCTTAACTCCTTTAATTTGGTTGTTGTGATATTTTTCCGTGTCCTACTAAATTCCAAAATATTTTATTTGAATCTGAATTAAACTCAAAAGTCTAGTGTTAATCAGACCTTGTTTGAGAAAATAACTTTCTATTGGCCAAATTTGTTTTTACATGGGATAAATTGTAGAAATTGGCGACATCTTCTGGGTGTTATGGTTTCACTTTTGTTGGTGGTCCCTTTCATGTCACCGGTGCATTCTTTCTTCTCCTCTCAATAAAGGTCATTGGTGGGGCTTATCTTGTCCCAATAGCTAATTAGGACCACAATGCTGTCTTAGAGTTTTTCCTAGGCTTTGATTTGTGCTTGTTCCGGACTCACCTGAGGAGAACCTAATTTTACTCTGGTGGAGCCAACCCATTTCAATGCAAATCAGAGGGAGAGGACAGAGGAGAGACAATTTAGAAGTTGCTTTCTCTTTCAATATATTGCAGGAGACATTGTTTTAACATTTGTATTTTTGTATGTCTTTATTGCGTAACTGAATATTTTACCATCACCATTCATGTTCTTATGGGAGAGCTTTGTGTATCATTCTTAGTGTCGCCCTTTTCTCTCAGGTTTATCTCTTTTAAATAACCTCTTTCTAGCAAGTTGTGATTCTAGAATATCATACTATTCACCCCTCTTCATTTCTATTTACTATATAAGGCAACCGCATCGGAAATCAAGAAAAGACAACAAGCGGTATCGCCTCAATGCCGCCGAACCATCCTCATTTCCCCGCCTCCACATGGCAAGGACAAAACCCAGAATCGGTTCCCATCCCACACTTCGATCCCTCCTCTTTCAGACACGCTAGAATCCAAAGCAATCCACCATACCAACCCCACCCACCCACAGAAAGAAGAAAACGAAAGAGTAAAGAGAAATTTCAACGCGAAGCACTACCTTACCTCCCGCCTAAAGAGAGCTACACCTTAGCTAACCAAATGCATGCACGCAAAGCAGCAGAGAACGCGAAAGCAGAAGCTGGGTTTAACTAACCCTAGATAAAAGAGAGGTGAACAAAAAAATGAGGAAAACCCAGAAATCCGACTCGAATTTTCGATGAGGGTCTAATGTGTTTCGGGTCGATTCGGGTTGGGTCATAGTATGTGACCCTTATGATTCGGGTCGGGTTGGGCAACATCAAAACTCGACCCGACCCGACCCATTGACACCCCTACTAGGCACCGAGGATCCAACCCAACTGCCGAGGGCCTGAGAACAAGCATTGGGGTTCCCATGCCCAAGTGCAAGGTTTATGGTCTAAACATCAAAACCTCATCATTTTTCTAATTTAAAAAAAAAAACATTTTTCTAAATTTAAGTTTGGTAGGAAAATATTTTCCATTAACTAGGAAACCATTTCCATATTATTTTCCTAAGCTAGCTAAATGCCGGAAAATGAGGAAAATGTCTTCTGCAAAACAAATGGAACCTCAACGTAAGTATATTATTTATGTAAATTTTCTTTTAATTGAATTATTGAGTACAGATGAAGGTTATCGTAGTTTTTCTCTTTTCATGTTCATGCTCCCTCTACATGTTTAAATTTTCTTTTAATTGAATTATTGAGTACAGATGAAGGTTATTGTAGTTTCTCTCTTTTCAAGTTTATGTTCCCTCTTTGTACATAGTATTACATGGATAACTATAACTGATGTTTAAATATGTCCATATTTTGTCTAAAGTTCTTCCATAAAACATAATTTAATTACCTGAGGATGGTATTATTCATAAATTTCTGACATAATTTTCTCTGGTTTAAAAAAAAAATCAGTGAATTTCTACACGCAATATTCTTTGGTAATGGGAAGAAATTCATGGTTAAAATGTAGAATTGAATCTGCTATGCACATCTTACTCTGTGGTAAAGAGAAAATTAAAGTACAAGTACCTACCCTAATGTGTTGGGTCTCGTTGATAGCTAACCTGAGATTTGACCCTAATAAAATCTCAATAAAAAAGACGGTTCAATTCAGGTTTTCAGAGTTTTTCCCCCCTTCTTCTTTGTCTCCATTGTCACAGTGCAATGGATGGCATATCAAACCCAAATTATCCTTTGGTTTGAGACTCTCAGACTTTGCATTTGTGCATGAAGTGTTGCCTCTCCATTTAGATTTTTCTTGCTAGTGGGAGTTGAGATTCTTTAGGCAAGTGAGTTGATACGAATGACATATCTGTGTAAATAAACCTAAAAATTGTATAAACGGAGATGGTAAGAATCTATCATGACACTTTATCTACTTAATTTTTATTTGCTTATTTTTTATTATTTTCCCTTTCTTTTTTCTCTTCTACGATTCTCTCATAATTTTATTAGATAGTAAACTATACTAATATACCTAAAGTACTAAAATGCCTAAAATATATAATAAATACAAATACTAAATATACATATATATTTAATTTATATTCTAATATAAAGAAATTTGAATATATAAATAAAATATATTTAAATAAAAATGAAATACTATTATTTTTCTATAATTTTAATTTTTTATATTAGAATTTAATTATTATTTATATTCCAAAATTATTGTAATTTTATTAATTTAAAAAGTTTGTCATTCTAGAAAAACAACTTTATATTATAAACAGTAGAAATTTTATCCACCCCTATTCCATCTTTTTCCCATATGATAATTTTATTTGGACTATATCACTTTTTAAAACCCCTAACATGATGCATTTCAATGATGTCAATTTTGATGTAAGAGGCAAGAATTTGCAAAATGTTATAACAGATTTCTCTTTTTGAGGATGCAGGAAAACCAATCTTCACAATAAGAAAGAGGGTTTCTTGACCATTTAAAATCTTACGTCTCATCACGAAAAGCAATTCTTCATGAAAAACTTTGATATTGTATATTTATTTATAGATTCCATAGTGTTAGGTTTTGCCTTTAGTCGTGTTTATCATCTCTTTTTAAAATTAACACATCACGTGGTTATTTAAGTCAGTAATTTTTCTTTGTCAACATGTTTGTTTAGGCGATATTCCTTAATAAAAACGATGCATTGGTAAGAAGATCTGGTATATCTCATGTCTTTTGCATAACCATTTAACTGGGCCATCCGCGCATCAAACTGGAGGACCCATGATGAGTCAACATGTCGCGGGGCATCGGGGTGCATAAACTTCGCCACTTTACATTTTCCAGAAACATGGGAATTACCATTATAAGCGTCTTCAATATGCTCATCCACAAAATCTAGGATGTTAATGAATGACAGACAAATCAATCAACATGTGCTTCGTAATTTTCTTTAATTTCCTTAATGAACGATCTCGGTTTAATTACTGCACTCCAGAAAAATTAAACTCGTGGATCATGATTAAGGTTATTCATTAAAAATCAAAATTAAGATAATCGTTTAAGGGTACTACTATTTCTGGGCTTAGCCCAATCCCGGAAAAAAAGAATAAAAAAACAAAAAGAAAAGAACACGAGCACGTGGAATTAACGAAAAACAGCCAAGAAAAGATCGAACCGCGCGCACGACCCGACTAAATCACCGAGCGAATCGAAAGTTCCATGTCCAATTGGCAATGAACTCCGCGAAAACATACGGCGAATCGGTAAAACCAAAATCAGAATCATAAGGGGCAACTTAAAAAAAAATTTATGAAAAGAAGAAGAGGAAAAGAGAGTTGGGATTTTCTTTCCTCCTTTTTCCTTCTCCAATTCCGATGGAATTTGTTGGAATTATTAGGGCAAGCGAAGGAGGGGAGGACTGTTGTTCTTGGTTTGATCCTGAATTTTGCCTCCCCCTTTTTTCCTATTTTCCGTTTGTTCTTATGCGTCGTAATCGAATCGAGAGAGGAAACTCCTCATTATATTCGCTCGATTCCTTTCCTTCGACGACGAGGATGATGGTTGCAGTGATGATGATGATGGGTCTTTCCTTTGGCGTCGCGATTGCTGCGGTTCGGGTGGTAGCGTTTAGATAAGAGCAGATTTGGGTCATGTTATCTCGTGGGGTATTGTTCTAAGGGAAAACCTTAGCGAAAAGGCGCTGTTTTTCTGGGTGGGTTTTGCTTGATCAGTCGCTAGGGTTCGTAGGTAGCTTCGGTTTGTTCTGTTCCGGCAATGAAGGAGGGCGGATCGGAGGGAAAGAATCAGGATCTCTTCATTTATGAATATTTTACAAGCTTCCCCTTTTTCGAATCTTCTATTAGCAGAACCTAAAAAGCAGCCTCGCCATGAACGGCAAAGTAAGGAATATTTAGCTGGTCCGACACAACACAAGGCGGGTTACTATTATACCCAATCACGTTAATAGAGCTCCTTGATACATGATCATTTTCATTCAAGCTTTGAGCACACTTCGGCATTGTGTCCTTTGGATCTTTGAGGTTCGTCGAACTGGGTTGTCTGGGTTGCGTTTGGTAGAACACCTTGGACACGACCAGCTCTCCATCTCTCTCCTCTTCGCTATTGCCGAGGTGGTATTGGTGCATCACCCAGTTGGTCTTCTCAGGCTTCCTTTGCCTCCCATAATTGTTGTAGAGCACAAGTATCTTCTTGAACCCTTTCACCACTCTGCCTGCGAGGACCGACCTTGTCTTGCCCGTCTTGTTCCACCTCGTCTCACTCTCATCAGCGTTCTTCTGCACTCTGCGCCGTTTCCTAGTCCCAGTGGCATATGCCTTCGAAGGCCTGTGGAAGAAGAGGCGGACTTGTCCATCTTTGCTTACTCCTGCACGATGCGCATTAAAGACGCTCAAATGAGATTTGTAGAATATGGAAATCGGAGTGTCCTAACCGGACTAGCTCATTTAACTGCTAAAGATGAGCTGATTTGCAGACATATTTCCACTATTCCCATTTTCTATAAACTTAAGATTCTGAACTTATCAATCGGTTTCCTATTCAGTTTCAACACCTTGCAGTTGTCGATTTTGTTGTTGCATCCACCTATCGTTATAGTTCGTATCCACACAGAACTTATCTCCATGTAGAGTCTGCGGTGCTTGGCATGGCATGATATAACTCGACTATCAACATGAGCATGAGAACATCCAAAAAGCAATTGATTATATAGAAGCGGGAAAACTAAAGCTGAAATTCGAAATGTATGTTCCCCATAGATTTGTTATATGTTTTTTCCTAACGTAAACTAATTACTCAATGCAACAGATGCGAATCAGAAGAACTTTTTTGGGACATGCTGAACAAATTAAGCTAGCTTTTATTGTAAATTGCATAACAAATTGAAGCAAACGATGGCAGAAGAGTTTCGGAGCAATCTGATAGGCAAACACAGGAGATGAGCTTTGAAATAGAATTCAAAATGTTGATGAAATGAATCATAACTTTAGATCTCAGAGGAGTGATGAGACCGGTCAAAACATTTAAATAGTAAACTTCACTTTAATCCAACAGTTTAAACTTTTAGAATAGTTGGCCATAGTCAAAAAATCCCATATGATATTAGAGCTTGTGTTATCAATAAATCTGGACCCAAGAGTCACACGGAAGAATTATGGGTTAGTGTGGTTCCAACTTAGGCCCGATGTGTGAGGGGAAGATTGTTTAAATTGTCCCACATTAATTGTGGAAGGGGCTAGTGGTTGATAAGTATGGGGAAAAACCTCACCCATGATATCAATTCCAAAGGCTCCTTCAAAGTCTTACTTGATGCATGGCTAAGTCAAAATGGATTTCTTTTCTATGTACATGTCAAGTTTGGTTTACACAAATTGTCTTGAATGTGAATCATCATGTACGTTCTCATCATCTATTTTGAAAACAAGGTCAATGTATATTACAAATTCAAATTCATACATGACGGTCTCCTAAATTAAACTTACACAGGCTGGAAAGAATTTATTAGATGTGAAAGTCACTCCTATGATCACAAAACCAAAAGTTTAATATCTGGATCTACAAGACTTTCGTATGATAGATTCAAAGAGTATAAGTTGTCGAGGGATAAGACTTTCTAACAAAGGTAATTTGGGATCGAGCAATATGCATAGCAATCTTCAAAGAGTTCATTAAAGAGATACCACACCCATAAAATTATGCACTTTTCTTCCATGAGAGGTTCACCTAAGCTGATGGCACATGCATAGCATTGTCCCTATCATGAAGAGAGGACAATAAGGGTGTGTTTGTTTATTTCTGTTTCTGTTCCCCGGAACACAAATTTTTATTCTTTTGTTCCGGGGAACAAAAAAAGAACAAAAACGCGTTTGTTTTCACTTTTGTTCTCGGGAACAAAAACAAGAAGTAGAAAAAACTTATTTCTTATTCTCGGGAACACTTCCGAGAAACACTTTTTTTTCTTCTCATTTTTCTTCTTCTTTTTTCTCTTTCTTTTCTTCTTCTTTTCTTCTTCTTTTCTTCTCTTCTTCTTCTTCTTCTTCCTTTTGCCTGTCACCGACCTAGGCCATGGCTGGTGTCGGCAACTGGCCAGACAAGGGCCGGCGACCTCGCCGGAGCGTCGCCGGCCCCGAGAGGCCAAGCCACGACGAGGCTCGGCCTCGCTTGGGTCGGGCGAGGCCAACCTCGCCCAGATCGGCGAGGCTGAGCTCGCCCAGCCACCGGCAAGGCCAAGCCTCGCCGGGCCACCTCCATGATGGCGTTGCTGGCAGTGCGGCCCGGCGAGGCCGAGCCTCGCGTGGCCACAGCAAGGCTCGGCCTCCCCGGCCGACGTGAGGCCGGGCCGGGCCAGCTGGCCTCCGGCGAGCTCGCCGGACGTCGCCCAACCGATCGCCGGCTACGGCGGTGGCCGACGACTAGCCAAAGAGAAAAAGAATAAAGAATAAAGATTATACATTCTTGAATCAAATGATATTGAAGACGATTCAGATGTTTGACTATCATGACACTAAACTGACAAGTTCTAAACAATAAGTTGTATCTGTTTTGCAGACGATTCAGATGTTTGATTATCGAAGACAATCTAACACTAAAGAAGATTATACATTCTTGAATCAAATGATATTGAAGGCACGGATTTCTCTATGCGTGCCATAACTATGTGCTGATATCGTGTGCATTTGTATTTATGTCCAAATCTTAGTAATAGATAGAACCTCTTAGATTTGCATATGAAAAAGAATTTGGGTCGAAAAGATGTGCATCTTTTCCTCTAAATTAAAAAAGCTTAGGCAGAGGAATTACTCCCACTACACAGCCCAAATATCCAAAAACGCAAAAAGAAATGACAAACTAAAAGGCAAAAATTTCTTTCTATAAAGGGAAATTTTCATTTTTTAAAATAAAATATTGATAACATTTAGGCTAACTCATTAACTATCGTGAAATCATTCAAAGAGTAAAACTATTCCAGAATTACCTGGAAGTCTCTCTGGGTGTGTACAACAAATACCATCGTCGCCTTCCAACGTGGGAATAAATTGATCAATGAGAAAATGAATCTTCCTGACATCCCCCATTGTTTTCGCTTCCAAATGCTGCAGAATTTCTTGGTCCGTCGGATCAAACTTCACTCCCGCTGGTAGCCCCTCCAAATCATGAGCAGTCCCCATCTGCACCACAATTATGTCATAATCACACATTAATATTTTACATCCTTAATTTGAAAAAAAGAAAAGAAGAAGGGGTTTTACCAACATAACAATCTTTGAACTATTGTGAAAATATTAACTTATCATGAATTATAAATTCTTGAAGGAGTGGACCTCACAACAATTTATAATTATTTTTTATTTGATTTTTTGTAATCTTATCTCACGGTAGATTAAATATCGTCACCCATTAATTTCTCAAAAATAAAATCCTCAGAAGGAAAATAAACATACAAAACAAAATCAAGACAAAAAGAAAAAAAAAGTGATAAACACCTGATCGAACATTGGGAAGCCGCGGCCATAGGAAGGGTACGTTATGGTGGGAAAAAGACTGTAGTAATCATCCTCATAATCATCTCTAGGGTTGTAAGGTGATGGGATTATGGCTCTTGCATCTTGTTTTTGCCACATCATTTCCGTTCTGTTCTTTGGGTCTCTTGCACACCCCACGCCAATATTTCGTCGATCTTCTAGGCTCCAAACTCAAGTTTATGCAAAACCCCTACAAAAGTGACGCTTTGGAGACACAGCGCTTTATAAGGGAGGGAAATGGGGGAGGGAGAAAGCGATGACATCTAATAGGGTAAATTTAATACATAAAGAAAGAATAGCTCGCATGACAAGTTTGCGGAGGAAAAAAGCGATGATATCTAATAGGGTAAATTTAATACATAAAGAAAGAATAGCTTGCATGACAAGCTTGAGTTTAGATCACGTACACATTGCAGTTAGGGGTGTGCATGGTCCGGGCGGGCGGTTCCCGACCTAGAACCGGGAACTGCCCACTAAGGATTCCGAAAAATTGGAACCGGGATCCACTCGTTTGTTGCATGGGTCCACCCGGGAACCGGACCGTCAGTCCGGTCCGGTTCCCGGGTGGATCCATGGAACCGATCTTGATACGAAACAATTTTGGTTTTTAACGTAAAACAACTACGTGACATCAAAGCAAGCCAAAAAAAGAAAAACCAAATTTAAGTATGTGGAACAAAGATTCATTTGTTACAACTATAAATGTATCTCGTAGATAAAAAAAACGCGAACAGATGGAATGCAACATTCTCCCATTTCCTGCTTGCAAGTAACCACATATGGCTAAATTATGTGTTATTTTTCTAGAAAACTAGAGGTATTACTATCAAATAAGTCTAATACATTCCTTTATATCGCATCTCACATTATTGGTGTCCTTAACTTTTAAAAATATGTAAGAGGCATAGCCGCGCAAAACGCCAAGTAACTAGTCCATGTAGTTCGTGAAGACTTCAAATTCTGTGACTTGAAGATATAAAGCAATAAGTTAATATACAAGTAATCCTTTACTTCCAAACGAGACCAGCAGTTCTTCGACGGTATATAGATCTGATGCTCCTCACGGCCTTCTTGAATTGCATACTTTTTTTTATTTAGTAACGTTGCTGCGTAACATGTCTCTGATAAACGAGTGATCTTACATGCTAACGCTTCCAATTTTAGTTCAACATAAAAGCTACGTTGCTTGCTAAAATGACCTTTATCACCCATACACATCCCCAGTTGGACATGATCAATTCAGGTGTACGAATGCGAAGCCACTATAATAATAGCAGATGAACTGCTTTCAAATGGAGTTCAATCAAATGGGCAGGGAGTGTGTATATCCATAGAGATGATTTACAGACAAATGTTGCCTATATCATGTTTGTTGTCCGTGACTGTTTCGACTCGAGGAAGTTGGCATACCTATAAACATGCTTATGTCAATTCCCGCTAGGGGAGGACAACAGCGGTGGAGGAGCAGCGGCGGCGGCGTCGATGCTCGGGGAGGAATCAAAATGGCGATAGGAGGAACTGAGGAAGAGACAGAGAGAAAGAGAGAGAGACAGTGAGATGAGATCTAAGGTTTGTTTTAGTAATTTTTTTTTTTTTAATATTAAAAATTAATCGATTCGGTCCGGGTGGGCAGGCGGGCGGATCCGCCCATGGAACCGGGAACTGGACCGGTACCCACCAGTTCCCATAAATTGGAACCGGGAACCGGACCGGTTCCCTCAAGAACCACCGGTTCCGGGCGGTCTGGGCGGATCCCGATTCTTTTGCACGCCCCTAATTGCAGTAGATCATATTTCTATAGATGATATGGTTGCAGATCCACTAACTAAAAGCCTACGCCCGTGTGTATTTGAGCGACATGTCATTAGCATGGGCTTAGGAGCATCTTGGGATGCTGTTATTTAGTGGGAATAAAGTTTACATCTGTATTTGTTACAATTTACTAACATTTTGATATATATATATATATATATATATATATATATGTGTGTGTGTGTGTGTGTGTGTGTGTCAATTTTTGCATTCAATAAAATATTTTTGAATAGATTGTTATTATGTTGAATGTATATATTGTTAAAAGTCTCAAGATATTGCTTAAACCTTGAGTAAAGGCTAGGGGCATCCGGTTATTAGCCTTATGCATATGTCTTATTATACATAAAGAAATGTTAACTATAATGACAAGACATATGTGGGTTCATTGGAACCATAAAGACATTCTCTAGTTGCACAAGTTTTTGTGATGCTTAAAGTAAGAGAATGGTGACTGACAAATGTGATCTTTCTATGAGAGATGTTGTCTATTTGACACACTACCATATTGAATTCATATCAATAAAGTTGAAAGTACTTGTGACCATGGAAGACTCTGTGTGAATACATGCAGTTACCGCCATGATTCGGTGTTTGAGATTTTATAGGATATGATTGATTATTAAGAATTATCTCTAGACCAATGTGCGCATATACAGTACGATTTCAATTAATATAGTCCAAGTGGGAGAATGTAAGAGTTTTTCTAATGTGGACTACATTAATTGATATTGTAATTTACCGTTTTACGGGGTTGGTATAATGTGAGATAGAATGTTTTTTAATTAGTCTAATATGGGACTAGCTAGTGTGGGTCGAGTTGAGCTTGGCTCGTAATGAGGGGGCCTGGCTGGAAACTCTATAAATATTGCTCAAGTTTCTCCTCTAACCTTGATTTTCACACATATCCTCACATAAGGGGTGTTAACCTAACGCTAAAAGCTGAGAGGGCCGTCTCATTAAGCTAGTAATATGGAAGGCAATAGAGGAGAATGACTTGCACGTGGAACATCAGTTTTCCGCTTCCGCTTCAAGAACAATGGATCCCAAAACAGGTGCGCTAATCTTTCTACTCAATTATGCATGTTTTTGTTCTGATTATAATGATCTAGGGATTGCGTAATTTGCATCCAACAATTAGTGCATACATATAAAAGAGGGTTTTAATCTAACAAAACCGAACAATTAAGAAAAGTGAGTTCTTCTAGAGACTATCCTATGTGAGAGAGAGAGAGAGAGAGAGAGAGAGAGATTTGTATGACGAGGGAAGTGGGGCAGGGAACATGACAATATTTATAGGAAAATTTATGAAGAAGGAATAGCTTAAACGACAAGTTTGGTTTAGATCACGCGTACACGAGGGTAGGCAGAATTAAATCCTGTTCAATGAATTGCGTTTTCTTCTATTCAAATATGAACTTTGGACCCTTTTGTTCCTTCTCGTTGATTTGTAAGAGCTTTAGAACATATTCGTGGAAAAGCCAGATGAAAGAAGGAAGTTATCTTTTTTGAGCAAGAAAGTAAACTGTAAAGCCCGTTTAATAAGATCTTGCAGACTGAGAAACTCTCTTTTGCTGTTCTCTCCGTTGCTTCTCCCCCCAGAGAGAGAGAGAGAGAGAGAGAGACTGATATTTTTGGATTGATCCATAAGCCAAGCAATTCCATTTCGGATCTAAATAGGGGAGAGAGAGAGGGAGGACGATTGGATGGAGAACAGTACATAAATAAGAGGACGACGGGCGAAGTTACGACCGTTTTCCCACCATAGAAACATCTTTTGAATTTCTCCCATGAAGCTCGCTTCGCTGGTGAAATTTACATGCTTATTAAGTTCTGAGGCGCTCATGCAACACGCGTCTCTCCCTCTGGAACGCAAGAAAGTTCACCCGACCGAGACCAAAGAATGACGAGGCATGTCCTTTCTGGGTCCCAAAGAGCCAGTTGCAGAGACCGAGAAATGAGGCCGGTTGTACGGGATCCGCCGACTTACTGCGTGTGGACAGGAGCGTTGGTCGTTGGAGACTCTCAGCTTCCTGTGGAAGACGCACGACCAGGGAATCCTTAGGCGTTAAGATTCCGACGACAGCGACGTTAACGAGGGGGCGGGGGTTTTGTTTACTTTTCTCGTGGACTTTTTGTCTCCTGGCTCTGAAGTTTCTCTAGCAGGCTCCCCTGCTCATGCACATCAAATTCATTTTGACTTGTGCCTCCGCGTATGGACTTTTATGGGGAAATTGATCTGTCAGTTCTCAATCCGTCTGAATCCGTTGCGCTGATGACCACTTCAATTTTAGGCTATGTTAATTTTTCCTGTGGAAGGCGCACGACCAGGGAATCCTTAGGCGGAACCGTCTGAATCCGTTGCGCTGATGACCACTTCAATTTTAGGCTATGTTCATTTTTCCTGTGGAAGGCGCACGACCAGGGAATCTTTAGGCGTTAAGATTCCGACGACAGCACCGTTAACGAGGGGGCGGGGTTTTGTTTACTTTTCTCGTGGACTTTTTGTCTCCTGGCTCTGAAGTTTCTCTAGCAGGCTCCCCTGCTCATGCACATCAAATTCATTTTGACTTGTGCCTCCGCGTATGGACTTTTATGGGGAAATTGATCTGTTAGTTCTCAATCCGTCTGAATCCGTTGCGCCGATGACCACTTCAATTTTAGGCTATGTTCATTTTGTGAAAAACAACTACAAAAAGAATTTCTTTTCGATTTTTCTAGTGTTTGATTTACGAAAAATAAATGAGCCAAAGAAAATATTTTCCATTAATAGAAAAAAATACTTGAAAAAGAGGAAATCATCTCCCCCTTTTTCTTTAACCACTCATTTTAATTATTTTTTATTTTTATTTTATTTTTTAAAATTCAATTTTATTTTTTTCCTTTTTCTTCTTCTTCGACTCGATTATTGGCCGGCTAGCCACAAGCAAGCTCAAGCGTCGCTAGAGGGCAACAAGGCTCCAGCCTTGCGGATTAGTGATGTTCAGGTGTCACCAATGGCTAGTCGTCGTGGCAAGGAACCAACCAAGGAAAAGAAAAAGAAAGGAAAAAAAAAAAGAGAAGAAAAATTAAGAATTCGATTTTTAAAAGAAAATAAAAGAAAAATTAACAAAAAAATTTTAAAAAAAAAAAAATAGTAAGAAGGAGTACACGGAGGAAAATTAAATCAAATTTTCTATACTAAACAACATAAGTTATTTTCTAATTCATTTTTAAATTTTAGCCGAACACTAGAAAATATTGACTTTTTTGGAAAACATTTTCTAGAAACTTCACATTTTCCGTTAAACGAATTGAATATTAAAATTTTAAAATTAAATTGGCAAAAGTAGAAAATTTTGGACTTGATCAGCATCTACACAATAGGTTTAAAATTGATTGGGTAATCTAAGAAACGACGAGTCATCCGAGATGAAGTACCGTATATAGGATAAGCTTGAATAATGAGTTTTTCTATGGAAGAGTTACCTAATATACAAGGAGATATCACCATCACGCGAGAAAATATTCAGTGGTTCGTGCGCGCCACGTTATCCGCTGACCTGGCGCGCACGAACCACTCAAATACCGACACCTGTCCCCGAGTGGGACCCCTCGAAAATGAGAAGAACTCGCTCGGCTCGGCTCAGAAGAAAAGACACGCTCCCGCCGGCTCGCTGCAGAAGAAAAGACATGCTCCCGCCATTCTCTTTCCTCAATTGAATTTTCTGCAATTTTTTTCTCTCTCACTTTCTCCAGCGACGAGACAGACATTCGTCAGGGACCCATTTTCAACCCACCTCCGCCGCTCGCCTCCGAGCCGCCTCCGCCACTCACCGCCGCTGCTCACCTTTGAGTCGCCTCCACCGCCCGCCGCCCGCCTCTGAGGCTTGCCTCCGCCGCTCCCTCAAAGGTCGACGACCTCCGTCACCCACCTCCGACGCTCGCCTCCGCCACTCGCCTCCGCGCCGCGAGCAACCGACCGACCGGCGTGCGACCTCCCCCTCTCTCTCTGCCCTCCGGCGTGCGACCTCCCTCTCTCTCTGCCCTCCCTCTTTCCGACCGGCGAACCACCGCGCCGCACCTCGCTCCAGTTCCGGCCCCCACTCATCCGTCCCTTACTTTTTCTCTCTCCTTGCGTCTTTGTCCGCCTCCCTCTCTTCGACAAAGCGAACCACCGCGTGACCGCGAACCACCGCGCCCCCTCCGGCTCCGGATCCGGCACCGGCTTGTCCAGGTAATTTCTCGCTTTCTCTTTTCTCTCTTTCTCTCTGTCTGACGGGGTGACGGAAGGGATTTTATAGGAGTTCAGCGATGCTTGATCATTAGTAGTATGCTTTTCGCCTGTAGTTTTTCTTTAATCTTGGGTCTGGCTATTCATTATGCTAGTAGGACATACTCCGAAAAGGCTCTAAAATGAGTGCTATTGTTGCAAATCATGGGTAGTCCTTGAAAAGCCAGATCTGTTATTCTTCCATATTGATGTTTATATGTATATTCCCCAATAACTTTGCTGAGATGCACTGCAAATGCATCCGGTCTCAATTGATTATTTTCATGCAGTGTATTTTTCTTGCTTCTGAGATTGTTTGGTCATATTTGTTTCCGTGTGTTTGCGATGCTTATGGTAATAAACTCTACTCTCTTAGTGTTCATTCTGATATTTAGTCTGCCGTTCCTCCTCTCTCAAGTTCTTGTGGAACTGTCTATCACGCTCTGTTAAATTTAGTTTAACAGAGTGATGCATGCTGTCATGATGTAAAATGCATGTACCTCACTTCATGGTATACGTACTACTTATCTCACTCCAATAATAGCGTTTGGCTATCTCTTATGCTATTCACTTACGGACTTCAAGTTCTCTTTATAATATGTAATGCATGGTGGTGGAGTGAATTTTACTCATGTTGCCGACATGAAACACAGGAGAAATGTTTACTTATTTTGCTAAATGAAAGAGGAGATTTAGTGCAATGCATTTGGCTTCTTACTTTATCTCACTGTTTGGTATAGACCTAAATGAAAGAGGAGATTTAGTGCAATGCATTTGGCTTCTTACTTTATCTCCTGTTTGGATGATGATCTCCTAGTGATTTTTTTTTTTTTTTGGATTTTAACTTTCTCTGCATTTAATCCAATAGCAGGATGTGGCGGTGAAGGTATTCTCGATGCAAGAATATTCAGAAGGATTGATAAACTCCTTTAGACAAGAGGTTTGTTTTCTTTTTTGTTTTACTATGTCTCATGAGTTCTCTTTGTTTCTAATATTATTCAGCTTGGACATGCTGAGGGTCGCTTAGACTTTTTAATTTGAATAAGGCATCTCTCGTAGGACATGATATGCAGGCTATGTCTTGCTCTAAGCCTGTTGGCCTGTCCTTGACTTGTTAATTGAAATCATGAAAACATTGTTATGATAGTGTTTAGTGATTGCTGGATGCGAGGTGGCTAGTTTAATTTTGATAAGGGCCTTCCTTGACAGGTTGTAATTGCAGTTGATAATCTAGATTCAGGCGAGGCGGTGAGGGATAATGGGTTGGCCTTTTAGTTGATAATGAGCCCAAAAAGTGATCTATATTATCCCCGGATGTGACAGTCAACATCGAGGTGCCAAATGACTCCATCTATGGTGTCACTTGCCCCTACATCTTCTGATTGTTCTTTTTTTTCTTTTTCCTTTTCCTGATAAGAACTGCATAGTCAGATGGTTTAGGAAGAATATTCTGAAAACCAGTGTGATAAAGAGATGAAGTAAGATTGACCAATATGTTTGAACTGCATGCATTTATCTCTATCTCTCTGCACTTGTACGACAAGCCCGTATTTTATTATTTTATAAAATTCTGAAGCCTTTTAATGAATAGAATTTTTTGTGCTTATTCTGTAGCAACTGGGATTTTTTCCCCAAAGCACGGATATAGTTTATTGGTGTCAGCTCTATTAGTGATGGCATTGGCAATTTTAATTCAAGTGTTGTTCCACTAATACAGCAACGCAACATTTCCAGTACATGTGGTGATAGCAGGTTTTGATCTCTTATTTTTTTTTTTTGCCAAAGGATTATGGATATTTTTCCTTATATTTTCCATGCCTTGATCCATTGCATTATGATTAATTGTGTTGTGTTGGATAGATGTAACAGCATGTGGGTCTACAAAAGGATTATACCTTCTCGTTTTCCTCAAAATGAGGAACTTTCTCATAGGACTTTGCGATTGTTATATGTCCATGCTCTCCCCCTCAGCATGCGTAGTACCATGCAGATTCTGAGAACCTCTTTTGATGTTGCCACAATTTTTCTCACTTCTCATAAAGTACGTTCATGTAGAATTTTATGAAACCTCATTAGCTAGTTGTGGAACTAATCTTAAACCTGCAGGGAACTTTAGAGTGTGGTAATTTTTTTTTTAACCAAAAAGTAGTGAAATCCAAAGTTTGACAGATGTTGTGATGCTAACAATGTAGGATTTTTGCACTTGTCTATCAACCAATTGTTAAGTATTTAATTTGGGTTCTGGGCAATTTTTTTGGTATAGTAGCATAGTGGGAGACAATCATTTGTATCCTTATCAACTTATGAGGCAGAGTATAAAATAGTAATGATAGTGACTCGCAAAGTCTGAGAGATTTAGACCCAAGTTGTTGGTTACTTCATACACTCCTTTGATTGGCTTTATGTCTCATGGAAATTGCCTGCTTTCATATTCAAGGAAAACATGTCAAGTTTGACTGCCATTTTAGTAGCCTAGTGGGAGACAATCATTTGTATCCTTATCAACTTCTGCCACCGCTTCCTCCACAAAAAGAATCTCCTGTCCCTGAGGTTTCTCCTTTTTCAAGTGAAAAATCGTACGCTTCTTCAGATAGCGAGTTTCCATTTGGAAAATGGGTCCATGTTGGCTGTTAGGTATGTATATCAAGTGTCTGAATTACTCTTTCTACACATGGTTTTTAAACTGCTCGTTCCTTTTGAGTTGATAACTGCTGAAATTTTTATGGCTATAGCTGAGCACATTAATGTCTGTCATGTTTACCACTTATTGGTTCGAGCTGTCGAGCTGAAGCAAGTTGTTACTGAACATTTTATCTGTCTGTTTTACCTTTAACCAATCATTTTTAGATGTAATTGGAATTGTATGAATGGTGCATGATCTTCAAATATATAAAAGTAAGGCGTATTGGATGGACATTCATATAGCACGTAGAACTGTTGCACTTTCAATGTGACTGAAAAGAACAAGCTTTTATAGAGTACATACATGGAGTATGATTCTATTCATATTCATTGGAGTGCCTGTGATTAACTAATTGCATGCATTATCTGGAGGATCTTGGACAAGAATTGTTATCTGCAAAATTTCATGTAAGTCTATGTCTCATTGTTGGTCTGATGAAAGAGATAAAGTAGAATTTTAGATTGCATAAATGGTGCTCAACCGAAAGTCTCTTGTCAATCTTATGATGTCATTGTCTTTCCTAGCTTTCTTACTCTTAGGGCCTTTTTCCCTTTGTAAATTGCTCAAAGTTCTATCTTCATGGCAGGTCTCAACTTTTACGGCTTCACATTGACGGGGAAGTGGTGGATGAGAAGCCCCTAAGTGCCTCAAAAGATGGAGAATCTAGCCCTTTTAAGGAAAATAAGTTTGGTTAGTACCAGTGGAACTGATGATGGTATAGAAGGTTATTTATATAGTCCAAAGGTCTTTCACCCTTCTTCATCCATTGAGGATCATTATAAGGTACCTTCTGTCGAGTTTGTTTGACCTTATTCATGTGGATATGATTTCTTTAATGAATATTTTCCTGTAATGCCAGGACTCACCTGTACACTTAGCTATTGACAAGTCATCTCCTTCTGACATAGAAGAAGGTAGTGATGGTATCTGGAGTATCGTGGGTGGAAAGGTAAGTCATTGTATCTTCCTTTTAATCCTATCACCACTACATTTTTTTTTTTGACAAAATCTAATTGAGTGTCACCTCCAGTGTTAAGCATTTTCGTTGAACTGCCTTGATGAAGTTGAATCTTTTTTCTGTGACGTCAGGAAGCGATATTTCTATGTTAATAGCTTCCGACTTTTTTTGTTGTTTTTCTTTCAATAGGAAAAAGTTGGCTCTAAAGCTTGCCTCTTTGGAAAAAGTATCAATTTCTGATATGGCTTAAGTATTTGCAATTTTGGCTTTTCCAATTGTTTCCCGTTGTGCTTCCAAAGCAAGATTGTGAATTGGAGATTCCTTGTAATTGTCTATCCAAAATGAATTTATATTAATGATTGACTGACTGGGTCATAGCTTTCCTTCCAAGTGTGTCTGGGAAATGAGATGGTCATGTAAAGCTTACTCAATGGTGTTTTACATTCAGCGTGGTTGTATGAGTCTGTTCTTCCTTCTTTGAAACCCAATAGGCTCCTTATATGTAATGTTCAATTTCCTCCTTAAAAGTCAGGTGCCACTCTAGCTACGGCCTTCTTCCAATATGCAGTGACAATTGGTTTACTGAATTGCAGGCATCGTGTCGGAGGAACTTTGCGTTGGATGTTGTCTTGCTAGATGCCTTTGGGCAGATTGTGAATAAGGAAATGGAGGTTTGCTTGTTCTTGCTTCTTACTGTGGCTGTCTCTCTCTCTCTCTCTCTCACCAACCCCACCTAAAAACAACTATCATAAGAGACAAAAAGGAAAAAGAAAAAAATCATAGATAAGGTGCTGTTAATAATTGACTTTTTTTGTGTTTTTTTTGGTAGGTTGTTGCTTCACTTTTGTATGCTAACAGTGGGTCACTGGTGGAGAAAACCAGTGATGATGAAGCCCCGCTGTTGACAAGCTATGATGGAATCGAATTCGATTCCTATGAGAAACCTAGCAAATTATTGCATGGCCGCGCTTCTTTTAAGCTCAAGATATCTCAGGTAGATGTTGGTTGGGTGATTTGTATTATGCTAATGATAGCTTGTCATCTGAATTAAAGATTGCATTAGTGGCCTGCAGTTGTTTCCAAATATTTGAGTAGGACTGTATACACGAAAAGTAGATGGCATGGGGTAATTTCTAGTAGCATCTCATTAATATGTTAAGCAGTACTAGCATGCTCTGGAGATTGCCTAATCCAAGTAAATAGAAAAAAAAATTTATCACTAGCTGGGCAGAGTAATCATGTGCGTAGGTTGTAGATTAAATTTTTCTTTGGTTGAATATTTTCTTAAACATTGTTAGCTACAATGGTTAGATCACCTCTTCAAGAAAAACTTACAGTAGAACTGCAAGAACTTGGACCAATTTTTCCTCTTTCATATAAATACGTTTGGGCAGACATAAGGTGTTCATACTTAATACAGTTGATCAACTTGAATCAATTCCAAAACATTTTTTGAATTCAATTCCTAGTAAAAAAGAATATAATAATACATGCCTAAGAGTAGCTGTAATGACCTATTATTGATTCAAACTTTTATATGTGACATTTCTGCTTGTATGTGTTCTCCTCTGCATTAGCATGAACTACATTTACTAAATTATCGGTGTGGCAAGTTTAGTGCCTTATTGGTTTTCTAGTTTGCCACCACCAGGATAATAGTCTTTGATTTGCCATTGCCTCATTTTATGATTTTATATATATATAGACAATTGCCTCATTTAATGATGTTTTTTATTGAAGACAATCATACAGCTTACATGGAAAGAAAATTTTCTCGTCCCTGAAACTTAGGCTCTTTTTTTCCTTTTTCAGCTTTCATCCAAGTGTGATAACAGGTTGTTTCAGCTTTCATCCAAGTGTCATAACAGGTTGTTCCACGTGAGGTTCAACATACCACAGGCTGGAAATTATCCTTTCTTGGAGGCTTTTTCGAATCCCATCCGCTGTATTTCTCGCAACCGCAATGCTAGAACATCTCTGATAATTTGGAAGAGGCCGGCATCTGGCATTTTACCAGTTAAGTGTACTCTATCTTCCAAATATGAATCGCCAGAACTCGAGCATAATACTGTACGTGAAGCAAAACCTAGTCCATCATCAAAAGGGTTAGATTGGGAAAGGCTGATTATTCCTTTCAGCAGCTGGATGACGAATGCAACTCTAACATCCGTAGTGATTTTAAGGTACGACTGATCATCATTTTACACTGTGGTTTCCATCCTGAGATTGTGAGCAGGGTATTGCTAATATGATAGGGGAAGCATGTTTGGATGTGCTGGTGAGCTACTAGCCCTTTTTAGAAAGATGGTTACATCTATATATTTTTGAAAGATTGCTTTTGATGCATGCAGTCTATATTTAATGACGATTGAGGCTATAGCTTTCTTTCTTTATTCCATGATGAAGGGGTACTTTTGTCGAACAAAAGTAAAAAGTGGATAGTGGCTATGTTTGTACTGATTAAGGAGTAGATACTTGGAATTAAGCAAAAAAAAAATGGAGTAGATTCTCAGTTTTTGTGAGATGCTTTGCCTGTCAAGAGAACTGATATTTCTCCTCAGTCTAAGTGGCAGAAATGCCACATCAACATTTAGCTATTAAGTTACTATTACACTGTGAGATAGTGGAAAGGAAACATGTAGAATTTGTGAAGGGGACAGAATGATATATAAAGCCATGTTGTATGAGGAGATAAAACAATCTGAAAGCCATGCTAGTTCACAAGTATAGCTATCTGACATCAAAGGTAATATTTCGCTTTTGTACATTCATGTGGTCGAGCATGTGTGTCCAATTACGAAGCACCTTGTGAGTCCACCGTCCCAAATTATGAGACACAGAAGAGTTGGACAATGGGGCACATATGAATTCATTTACTGGTTCAACTTTCCTTTTCCTTTGGAATGAAGAGGTGCCTCTTTCAGAACTCCCAGTTTTCTTTCTTGCCGAACGAAGCAGACGAATTGTTACCTTAAGCAATTTCACCAGATGTTACGAACTTGGCGGGTATATCATGAGGACATAATATTTTCCTTGGTAATTGTCATGAATAATCGGTTTTGCATCATAGATCAGCAAAACTGCGGATTGCTTTATTTGATATAAATGCTTTTGAAGAGCAAAGAAGTGTATTCAGTTTATATGGGATGGTCTGGCCAACTTTCATAAACTGGCATAGTTGAGCGATGCTCTCCATTGATATATTAGTAATGATGGTTCATCAAGAAGCTCAGCTGGACTCATGTTAGTTCAGTTGTATTGTGCTTATCACAAACCATGGGTTTCTTTTTGTTAGGCTTGTACTGGTTTTAGATATTACTTATCCAAAAAGACTGTTACTAATCCTAGGCTTTATTTCTTCTTATAGAACATAGGATGTTTGGAAACACCTAGTAGTGTCCATATCTGGACCTGCTTTGATGTTTAGACTATTCTAAATGACACTGTTACTTTCACCCGGCTTTGTTTCCTTCTTTAGAACATCTCATGTATGTCTGCAGATTTCTTGTAGTGTCCACCACTAGAGCTACGTACTTTTCTAATTGTAACTTCACTTTCTCTGACTCGATAATGCAGGAACATCAGCATGCCCAAATGGAAAATTTTATTGTCGGAATGCAGGACATGTTCCTGTTATTATATTTTCTTCGAGAGTAAATGATGGCATTTGTGGTAAGTAGTCCATCGGAACTTTTTCTCCATGGTCTTGGCCTTTCCAAGCATTCGTTTTCCTGTGTTGATTGTGGACCTCATTCTCCCTTCTGATCATCTGTACATAACACATGCATGTAAGTTCATGTACCATCGAACAAGATCCTGCTGCATTTGAATTGCCCAACAAGGTTGCAATTCCTTCTTAGACATAAGAATATCAGATATGATATTATGAACGGCCAGGGCCAGAAGTCCTCTTTGCAGATTTTAATTGCTTCAATGTCAAGGATATCTCTAATCTTCACTGCAATGAGATGTTCCACGCTTTAGTGTCATGGGGCACTGATTAATCATAATTGTGCAACAACAGATTTATTTACCTGCTTTAGCAACTTCATGTTCTGGATTGTCTTCCTCACCAACAAACATCACTGTTAAAATATTAATTTACAGACTATTTAATGAACCCTAATACCATGAAGACAAGTAAACAAGGGTATATTTCAAGTGATGAACAGATTTGAGACTACTTTTTAGGAACTCTCCAACTTTTGAGGACAAGGACATTGATTGTGAGATATATGCATATGGGAAATGAATGGAAACTTTTTTTTTGGCTTTACATCTTAAGGATTGTTTCAAAAGCTAGACAAGAGTGGCTTCTTCAATTGAGAACAGTTTGCATGCTTGTTCTGGTTCAATCCAGTGAAAAGAAAGTGGTCAAAACTAGGTGAGATGGAGAACTGGTTTAGTTCGGATTGATCTTTTCCTTAACACTCGTCAATGAACAGTGTTTCTGAGAATACAAGAAAAATTGCAGGAAGGGGCAAAGGTTGGAGAGAAAACAAAAGGTGCATTTTTGAATGAAATCTACGTGCTAATCGTCATATGCAGGGATCTGCAGAGTGATCAATTGTTAGTAAAATGGATGATCAATGTGTGGATTAAGTAACATCATAATATTGTGATAAGATACTAATTAATGCTAAGATTAATTTTCCCTTTTCATTGTTTGGGATTTTTGTCAATTGGACAATTACTAAATGCTAAGGTCCTATAAAAGATTTATATGCTGACATCATCTGACCTCAATAGGTTGACGGAATTACTAGATCGTTCTGGTTCTTGTAACACTGATTTTAGCATCCGCTGGACAAAGGTTAACTAGCAGGTGGTCATTCTTTTTCTGCCTCCTCTTAATGTTTCCTCCTAACATATGTTCTTTGCCTGCTCCATGATACTCAGACTGCTGTGATGGGAGTGACAAATACGGTGATAAAGTGAAGTGCCTGAATACATGTTGGGAAGCTGGAAAAGCAGCATGAGATGAGCTGAAGAAAAAAATTGCTGTGTACCAGGAGGGCGTTGCCATATGTAAACAAGAAGTGGAACAGGCTAAAGTAGCTCTTGCAAAAGACAAGGAAGAATTGTCAAAACTGAAAAGTGAGGAGAAAGTACTGAAAGTGCAGTTTGAACAGCTTAAAGGTTTGGTTTTTCCTAATTTGGTGGTATCTTGGCAAAATAACTTGAATTTAGTCGTCATGATCTCATTAAACCTGAGTTTGCCCTTAAAACGTAGTTGCTGGCTACTGCACATATATATCATCTTTGTTCATACTGCATCCAATGATAGCAGCATATTATGGTCTATGGAATTGGAAAAACTCACACTCCGATGATAATGAACTCATCATAGTATAGCTTCTATATAGATATTTTACAGTACTAACTGTTTGGTAGTTTTACCAAACAACGAAGCATTTTCTGAATGAGTGTGGATGTTGTGACTATTAGATATTGATGTGCCAGATGTATCCCAGCCTTGTAGGTAAATGGATGGAAGATTTGGGAAGCATTTGGTTTACCTCACTAAAAGAAATTACTTCATCCCTCTAAACGAGTGTGTAGTAGTGTTATGATGTTTGGAAGATTAGCTATATTTGGGAAAAATAGTGAAAATGGACGGGATAGGTGGAAAGTCGGGAGAAGTTTGAAATTTCTGTGAGAGAGAAATAGAGGGAAAATTCAAATTTTTAGATACTCTCTCCAAATTCCGGCCCTTGGTGCTCCCAAAATAGCCTTAGTGTCATGGTCACTATTTGCTATCTCTGTTGTTGTACATGTGCTTAGACTACCCTTCTTCCATGCTTTGGCACTTTATGATGCTTTGTTTAAGATTTCTTTTACATGCGTTCATTTTTGTGTTACTATCAACTGTTTTGTTGCTTTTTCATCTCTAAATATAGAGCGCAAAGAACAAATAGAGAAAGCAGAGGAGAAAGAACGAATGAGAAAGGAAGAAGAAGAGAGGGAAAAAAAAAAGAAGCTGAGGGGAAAGCTGGCAAAGAGAAAACCAAAATAGTTGAGGAAATTAATCAAGAGAGAATTGAAAAGGGTGGAGGAGGTGAAAGTGATACGTCAACTACAGAGAGTATGCTTGATGAAAGGATTGGACTTGTCGATGATTATCCATCTGACCAGGTTCAATAGAAAGAACGTTCATTTCATTGGTCTCTCTGAATGTCTACTCTGGCTTTTGTCGGGAGAAGAGGAGTGACTAAGAGAATATCCACTTGTACAAATCTGGCATTTAGAGGATTAAATACTTAGCCAAATAGGATATCTTTTTCCAAGAAGTTGGAACCGAATTGCTTTTGTAAAAGAGGACACTGCTTAAATGGACGGTTACTTACAGCTACCGTTGGCTGAAATGTCAAGTACTACTATAGTGCCTATTTGTGTAAGATTTACTAGGTTTTCATGCTATTTAATTATACTCCAAACTGGTTTCACGAGGCCAAATGAAAGTCAGTTTGGTGGTTGACATGAAAGAAATTCTCTCCAACTTCATTTTTGCTGCCTTTAGTGATAATGTATCAGTATGAGAGTGCAATAGAAGTCTCATGTGTTCTGGTGGGAATTTCCCCTATCCATCATGCTCACAGGATGAAGCATAAAAGGAATGCGGTTATTTCAAGCCGGTCATTTTATATGCAGAAAATTGGTTAGATCATTGATGTTGTTAAGAGTGTTTTGGTTGCTTAGGAAAATCTACATTGCATTATTAAGTATCATTTCAGCTTTGAGCTGTAAGTGTGAGTCTAGTTATTAGTTTTTTAGCTGCAGTAATTCTCCATATTGCGACATATTTCATTTTTTCTATCAGTTCATTTATATCTTCCATTCTAATTGTTTTGACCGAATTTTAATCTGTAGCTCCCTCCTCATACAATTCATATTTGACCGTTGATGGTCAAGGTTGAAAAGGACCCGAAGCTTTCAGATATCAGGACCGTTGATGCACTCGAAATGGTACAAACAAGGTACAACCAACATATTTTGCCAGCAGGCTATCATTGTTTTAATTAATTCTCTTGAGGTTCTTATGGTACCTCTGACCCCTAGTACTGTGATGACAGTGTTATCTGTGGGTTTGTTGCCTGGCTATGCTATTGATTTGTTGATCATTGTGTTAAGATTTTCCTTTGGAGTTAGCTGGTTAAAAGACCCTTACATAAACAGACTGAAAAGTTAGCGGCTTTCTTGTTCTTTCAGCAGTTTAATTTGAACATGGGACATGTTTTTCTTGTGAAATACTAAATCCAATTGCTTTTTGTTTGGAGCTTTTTTGCCATCAAATTTTACCTTTTGGAAGAACTGATTAGACCTTGGTCCTCATTGATGCAGTAATAAACCAAAGCCTGCATATCTTTCAAAGATTTTGATTGCACTTTTAAGCTATGGCGGGGTCCCTAATGAATTTCTTTTGGACATGGTGGAGAATGCTCTGGGAGATGCAAATAGTGTCTTCTCTAGTAAACGAGAAGCTCTAACTGATTAGTATCTTCATTAGATCCATTAGAGTATTCTGTTTTATAGGTCTTTTGTCTTATAAGGCAAATGATTAAAAGATTTGCTATTGTTCATGTTTCCAAATAAAATCATGTTTTATGGTTTAAGTAAAAGGTCAGTCTTCACAACTATTAGATACGCATAGTTTTTTTTTATTTTAATTGTTAAAATAATCATCATCTTATCCTACTTTTCTAATGCCATTTGTAAGTGCTTTTGCTTATTCATTTAATCAGCTTGCCAATTAATAACTGTAGCTATGCTTGTCTGGGGCTTAGATGTTTAATTTAGTTACATGCCTCCATATCTGGTCCTTGGATTTAGACATCAATGGTGTTATATTGCTTTGATGACATCCCATCTCTGGTTCTGTTCTTGTTAACCCATGTTTGAGTTTGATATTCACAACTTTGGGGAAAAGGTGTAATTACCTATTGGGCTTTGATGTTATAATGCTGTTTCGGGTGTCTTTACTATTTAATAGTTTGCTCGAATCATCAATGCAGTGACAGTGGACAAATTTCAGGGAAGGTATTAGTATACCGCAATCCTGGTTTGCACTTCGGAGATATTCATGTTTTGAACGCTACATATGTGGAAGCCCTGGAAACAAAAGTTGGAAATTCAAAGTATGCTATATTTTTCCCTACTAGTGGACCGCGCTCCTTGGCCGATGAAATAGCTGGTGGGGATTTCGATGGGGATATGTATTGGGTTTCACGGAACCCTCAGGTTGGTGTTTATATGAGATTCACTCATTCTTGTTAGATGTCTTGTATTACATTTGGTTGATGTCCTTTGCTAGCTAATGATGATACAACCTTGGACCCCCTTCCCCTTCCCCCACAACAGGAATTAGTCTTTTTATTTTTCTTTTTGCAGTTTCATAATCCTTTCATGATTTTCCTCTTTCTAGTGAGGTTTTGGTAGTTGGATGGTATTTTCACCATCCTTTTTCTCATTAGACAATTTTTCTGCAGTTTCAATTATTCTGTTCCTGTAAATGTCTCATGCAATATAGCATTGGAATTCTGTGTGGCACCTCATGACTGCAGACTTTGAGATTTTCCTGCGCTTCAAAATTTCCCTTGCTTGAAAGTTGATGCATACTGTTCTTCAAACTATACCCAGAATAGTTGTATGTCATTGTAACTGGGTTCCAACTTGGCTAAGCAGTTGTTGTATGGCCAATGGAAAAGGAATTAATATGGTCAATTACTTAAGTTATTTGAAGTTTAACGAAAAAAGTAATATGAAATTCATACATGTTATTTACTATTGTGACAGACCTTTAGGAGAAGATGAGCCTGAACTTAATTCCTGAACAACAGGGAAAACTGTTCGTGTCCATGTTTGCTTTCATTGGTTTGGCTTTGCTCATAAGGAATGTATAATGGCCTTTTCAGCCACTCTTTATGCATGTGCCTGTTCCTCTTTCGTCTCTCCTTTGGCGTACAGGCGTAGACTTTGAAAGTAACTTTAAACTTAGTGGAATAACATGAATGACCAACTGGGGCCTTTTACTGGAACAGGATTTCCATCCTTAATGTCCTTGGATAATTTCTACTTCTAAGATGTTTTGCTGTTGCTTTCTCTTGAATCTCTTGGGCCTAAAGACCCGCAATGGAAAGATAATAAGGAGAATCCTGAGGAAAATTGCCTCGAGGCAATTAGACAAGCTTGGAGACAACAGCACACTGGCAGATCCATCTGTTGTCGATCAGCTGATCTCACTTGCTGATACCTGAAGCGCCAAGGTTTGTAACTTATGAGGTCGTCATCGGATTTTCAGCCTCAGGCTCTCATCGTTGTTGGATTTTTTGAGTTTCTAAGTAGCAAGATGGTGCTTATTCCGAGTCAGCCATTTCTTTAGCACTTCTCAGAACCTGTTGGCATCTGATCTTCGTCATAAGAATAAATGAAATAGGTTCTCTTCTGGTTAGTGGTGTAAAAATTACTTGTCTGTCCACAAGAACGCGAGCATTATCAATTCTATAGAATAACACTTCAACATGCCTTTCGTCCTGTAACAGGTTGTGTTATCAGTTGCAACCATTGTCGGCCACCTTCCAACAATCTATACATCGAATATCTTCCATCACTAAAGGAAAGCTATTTTCATTGCCATTAGTCGGATTACCACAGAACAGCAATGACAACTGACTATGCAGAATTTCTTGTGCTGAGGTGACTTTAGCTTGTATGTGTGACTCGTGATTTACGCTTCAGATGACAGGTTCGTCTTACTATGAGCTCTTATTCACAGTTGTTACATATTGTGGCAGGACCACATTGGGAGGGAAAATATTGACTTGAGCTCTTTAACCTTCCTTGTCCTTGATAAGGCTGATGAAATGGTAAGGATGGGTTTTGTTGAAGATGTGGAGCTAATTCTTGGTGTATGTGTACTAATTTTTTTCCCTATGAAGTTTTTGGAGGAAATATGCTTTACTTATTTATTGATATTTGACAATAGGTTTTTCAGTTTCAGCATCATGCAGCTGCTTAGAACTTTTTAAAAAGAGATTTTTAAATCTTATTTTTAGAGCAAGATCTTTATTTTCTTTGTGCCTTTAAAATTCTCTACTACATGTAACATATCTCTTATTGTGCATACATTGAGAGGGGCTCAAACCAATATTGGTATTCCTCTGCTTGAGGCTTGTCTTAGTAGGTTTACGTAAGGCATTATCTAGGCTGCAGTTTGAAAATTGATTATGTCCTGAGATATTTGGAGAATCTCTGTCTCAATTATGTGACTTTTTCGATTTAACCACATTGCTGATAGATGTGGATATACTTATCCTTCAATTCTTCTGGTTCTTGCAAGCAAGGTGGAGGATACAAGTAAAGTTCAGACGCTGCTCTTTAGCGCTACTTTACCAGACTGGGTGAAGGGTCTATGTAACTCAATCTGGCAAAATTGTTTTGTTGTTCTGAATTTGTATCTTGGTTGTCAATGTTTTTTTGCCTTCTTTTTCGTTGCCTTCTTTTTCGTTGCTTAAACAAAGCCCTTGTTGATGATGTGCAGTTGAATGCTCTCTTTATTAATCCTATTCACAATTTGCTTTGGAGATTCTCTTTCACTTGTAGGAGTTCACGATTGAATATTGCTTTTTGGATTATTTCAATCAGCCGTAAAATGGTAGGGAACTTAGCTTTGACACAGTGTCATGTCACCATAGTGTCATATGGGCAACTTCCTGCATTCAAATGTTCAGCCCAACTTCGATATCTAACTCGACTGATGATGATTTCCAATAGATTTTTCCCTTCTCTCGGGGCCACCGGTGAATGAACTAAAATCCAATTAAGTAGAGAACATTTTTCCACACCTAAAGTGCACTGATTGTCGTTGTTGGGTGAGTTAGATTACACCATATTCCACACAAAATTTTGAGATCCACAAATACTACACAATTCAGAACGCTAGAGGAAGGCTAATGATGAAAAACCACCCTTTATCCTCAAAATGCTCTCCAAAAAGAGTATTGGGAAGATTAGATAAAAGACTCTTTTGTGATGAAGTTGCCAATTTATAATGAGCCAAATGAACAAAGGACACATTGTCCGACCTTTTATGCCGTATTGGTTTACAGAAATTCAGTAGTCGGCAACCATTCTAATTCATGAACCTTCAATCGACAGATCCAAAGTTAGGCTTAATTTGCTAGTAATTGATACCGATAACTCTCGAAGATGAAAGGCATCTTATTGTGTACTGTAATACCAATTAAGTTGTTGAGAACCATTCCTCGGTAGGCTTGCTTTCCCAGTCATAGAACCACACCGTAGAGTGGAGGAGATATAGAACTGAAACAGAAAAAAAAAAAAAAAAAATTGATGACGGCTTTTAAGAAGAATGACTTCTACCCCCTTTAGAAAAATAAATATGTCCCCATCACAAGAATCTTGAGTGTTCTACATGTTCTCAAAATCATGCAAGCGCGGCTGTATACAAGCAGGACATGCGCACACCTAACCACATTCGCACACGAGCAAGCATGCCCTATATATAGTAACAAATCAAAGCAAAGGTGTTCACGCCCCCCATATAGCAACAAATAAAAGCAAGGTTTACACCGATGGCCATTATCTCTCCATAAACACATGCAAAGCATTTCACTTGCTCAGTTGTTTGTCTAACAGCAAGAGTAGCATCTGTGAAATAGCCACCTGCGAATCACATAATTTGTACAACCATCTCTAGGAACAGTAACAATGAAGAAGATCACTAATAAAGGTGCCATTCAATTATTGGGCAACAAAGAATTCAAAAAACAAGAGCATCTATATTTTGATCTTCATAGTTGTCTTGTTGGCATTACAGAGCCTGAAGTCTAAGTACATCATCAAAAGTTTTCAACAAAGAGCATCTATATTTTGATCTTCATAGTTGATAAAGCTAAAAGGTATATAGGATAATGGGTCATCACTGAATCTAAAAATGGCAGTGCTAATAATAAGTTGAGTGTATGCATATACCAATAGGGATAAGAACATTTGGCTTACTTGTCATCATAGATTCCAGTTTTCTTCTTGGCAGCTTTGTAAGCTTCATCCCTCTGTTTCTGCTCTCCAATTTCCACATTCTCAACCATATCAAATTCTAAAGTCAAACCACAAATTACAGCTGAAAAAAGATCTTTTGCGACAAATTGACGAAGTTCCACATTATTAATTGATATAGCTAGAAGAATCACAGTAGCACAAAAAGAAGAAACTTCACAGTAGCACAAAAAGAAGAAACTTTGGTCACTGCATCGCCATCTGTCCATGTGAAAACTTCTAAACACATCTGAAATACAGGAAGAGCCAGACCTTTGTGCTTCATAAGGAAACTGTAAATGGATTAGAAGAGCGAAAAGAATCAAATATGAATATACCAATTCACACAAAGAACAGGGAATACCAAAAAACTGCTCATCATTTATACCTAACCATAGAGCTTTGTGAGTAGACGTCCGACTCCTGCAGAGAAGACATGTCAATGCGGTTGGCATGCCCCGATTGTTCTAGTGAAGGAAGCCCTGTATTTAATGTAGGGGAAGCTATCGCAGAGAGGAGCGCACATATTTCACGAGTTAAATCTCGAAGTAACTTCTCCTCCATAACCTCAACTTTCAAATCTGAACTAGCAACCATGCCAGTAGTATCCGGAACCTTTGCTCTACCTTCATGCAGCAGACTGGACCATGAGCTGCTAAGAGCTTATTGAGAATGGGTGAACAATGGTTGGAGGAGTGTCTCCAGCCAGGTTTCCCACAAGTCTACTGGACAAGATTTAATCAATGGGACTACAACTAAATGAACAAGCTGCCTTATATGCCAGAATTCCATGGATCGGATATTTTCCATCAATGCTACAGCAACAGAATGAATATCCGATTTGAAAAATGCATCACCAATAGTAGTTGATAAGCCTAGCACATTATACCTGAAAAATTGAAACAGTGGTCTGAACCTTGTAAAAGAAAGTTCTCACAGAAGAAAAAAGCAATGGCAATCTGTTAGAAAACAAAACCAAGCATCCCTAAAGCAATCTATCATGAGTTTCCTGCCTAGAGACCCTTGAGGGAACACTAGTCTTGTGTACTAATCTACATGACTAGGTTTGAAAAGATAGTAGGAAACTAGAGGAAACTTCTGATATACGCCATAGAAAAAGTCAAATCATTGTGAAACTTTTGAACCCACATTCATTAAGAGATTAAAAAAAGTACAATTAAACTAGATGCCTCATTTCGCCAATGCTAATATTTTTTCACCCAACATTATTCTAAACAGAGTACAGTTCAATAAAATAGCACCGTTTCAGGACACTTTAGTTTGTGGTTAGTACCATTAATGAATGCCTCATATCAAATTGTTTTCAACGCCCCACCTCAAGTGTTACTAGTAAAAGTTTTACATCCTGCTGTAGTCTGTTTAGGTCTGACAATCTTTAAGAACAGAAATTTTAGCAAAACAGAAACCTTCTTCTGATGTCCAGGAAACGTTTACAAATTTTTGGTGACCCTATTCTTTTCTTATCGGATCCACATCACGTGCTCCAATCCCCCACTTTTCTCCCTCAACTAGAAGGACGAGAAGGAAATGGGGAAATACTCATCTAGGTTAGTAAATATTCACACTTACCCACTGTCTCTGACACCTTTCAACCAGTTCCGAATATCATTTTCATTTCTCCGTATTTCCTTCCTTGCTCAAGTCAGTTTGAGATCCATCTGCCGAATTCAATGTGGACTTTGAAGATTTAGGAACCCCCTCTCCAAGAAGGCCAGTCTGCTCCACATTACTTATGGTCATTGCAGCCTTCAGCTCACTGGGTAACATACAGAAAAAAGGAGGAGACCAAAGGGAGTGTATGGCACGAAGTAACTGCATGACAAACACAATGAAGAGCTCAAATTCGTGCAGTGATGGTAAAGGCAGGATATCATGGATTAAACACATCTACAAAAAGAATACTTGCATACTTTTAGAAGGGGAGGCAGCATCCATGACAAATGTGAAGCCATTGGATGCATAAAAGCTGAATTTCCTATGAAGCAACTCTGCAAATTCAAATTCCCTTTTCTGTATCCACTTCTCTTGAGCACTAGGAAATGGGCAGAACCTTACATTTTATACTCATTGAGGCCGAGCAAATTAGGCTAAGGTGCTGCATGGTAACCTTCCCCAGCCCAAAAATTTCTATTCTTTTGTTCCCCGGAACAAAAAAAGAATAGAAACCCGTTTGATAACGGCAAGTTAGTTTTTGTTCGGGAACAAAAAGTTAGCCCATGAATGGTTTTGGAATAGAAATGAGAAGTAAAAAAAGTTGCTTCTTGTTCCCGGGAATAAGTTTCAGAAATAAGTGAAATTTTTTTTTTTATTCATCTCTTGCTGCCGCTGCCGACCTGCCGCCCCCACCGGCCGCCCGGTTGCCGCCGGTCGCCGCCGGTCGTTGGTCGCCGGCCGCCGCGGGAGGTGGCGGCGGCCGCGGGAGGTGGCGGCCGATGGGCTGGGCGGCGGCGGCCAGCGGCCGGCGGACGTGTAGCGGCGGCGACGGCGGATGACGGCGGCGGCGGCGACCGGCGGCGGCCGGCGATCCAGCGGCAAGAATAAAAAATGAATAAATACAAAAGAGAAATTGTTGCGTTACCAAACGCATTTCTATTTTTTTTTTCTATTCCAAGAGTAGAAATTTTGTGTAGTTACCAAACGGGTTCTTTTACTCAGAAATTGTTCCCCATAATAGAAATAGAAAAGAATTATTTCTGAAAAAAAAACTATTTCCCAGCCGAGAAGTGTTATCATGCGCAGCCTAACCATCCAATTAATCCCTCAAATCAACAACTCTTGCTAAATCACATGATTTTCCACAAATATAGTTCAATAATTAGGAGTAATCACCAGAAAAACTCTATCCATCATGGTGGACAATAGAGCAAGGAAAAGTGAGCATCTTATTATCATACTATCTGCACCAATTCAAATTACAATACGAGTAATGAGAAACACAAAGGGCAAATAAACTTTTTCTGGTACCAAATATTGTTTCCATTAGTCATCTGACCAACACAACAATGCTCAGAAAATGTGGATCAATATAAGTTATTTAAAGACTATACTAACACATATAAACCTTGCACTATGTGATGTGAAAGAAATATTATGACACTGCTAATTCTGACTGAATCAATAATTGAAAGAAACTAGATATCTTACAAGTTTAGCACCAAATTACCTTTTTACAGGAGCAACTGCATTAGCTTCAAGCTTCAAGGAAGACCCATGGATGTTAGTCCTTGGTTTGTCAAAGATTTCCCTGAAAATTTTACCAGTTATAACATCCATTAGCCCACTAGTAGTAGCCTCAGATAGTAAAGGAGAGGACCACCAACTCTGATGTCCAAATAAATGCATACGCACTTATCCTATAAACTTCCAACTCCAATGCATTGTCATGATACAAGCAACAGAATAAAGAAACTGTACCGTATGATAGAGGGTAAATGTGAATTTAAGCGAAAAAGAAGATCCAGAGAGAGAGAGAGAGAGAGAGAGAGAGAGAGAGAGAGAGAGAGAGAGAGAGAGAGAGAGAGAGAGAGCACTCTATCAGCTCAAGCTCTAGTGATCACACATGGCATGCAAGCGTAATCATCAGGACAAAAAGGAAAGAGGAAAGAACATCAATATTCAGAAAACTCCTCTTAAAGCATCATTAAGCATATGAGGTGGTTGTTGTCATACCTTCTGAAGTAAGGAACTGGCATCGAAAGCTTTCTCCCTTGAGTTAAGTTCCTCGATAGGTAAAACTCCGCTACAATTGAGAGGAGATCCTTCATCTCAGCTCCACTAGCAGCGATCAAGACTCTACCATCGGAGTTAATGGTTATTTTTGAATTTCGGACCAAATCTCCCATGAAATCTGAGAGTGCTCTGAGTGGAAAATTGAAAGTTAGGGTAGAGGAGAGAAGGAATGATGGGCAGGCGATGCATGTCAGTTTCCACTGAGTGAAGACCCGTTAAATCAGATACTAGAGACATATCTAGTCCAGCCTTTTCAGCACAACTCATCCAGACATGCTAAACTCAAAGACTTCTCTCTGCATGGTGGATTGTTCGGCAATTCCGGTGCCTAGGGGCCCAGTAGTTGAGTGGACATTTGCAATCATAATAAATAAACCATTACTTGACCATCCCCTCTCACGACAAGTAACGTGTTTCACTGCTAAGAGCACTGCAACACATGTCCTACAAAAGCTATATTGTTTTCTTTAGAAGCAGATCTTGGTTTCAGTGATCTCCTAAACCTATATAGATGGTTCAGCACTTTAGCCAGTTCTACCAACCCCAACAGTAATCCCGCATTTGTTGTTGAAATTCAGTTTCCATGAATTTTCTGACCATACAAATGCAAGTGCCATGACTAAATTGCTAGGTCAGTTTCCATTAAGCTTATGATTCTACAAATTCATGTGGCCTAATATAATTGCTTATACCGTCAAGCACTTGCAAATGGATACAAATTCAGATTCTTAAGTTGTTTTGTGGTGAGATGATTTAAAACTGTAAGGGTGATAAATAATAGTAGCGCCAAAAAATTTCATTATCTCTGTGGCATGAAGGGTGAGATTTTCATCAAATGAAATCAATGACTTGAAGCTTGTAATTAACAAATTTACATGAGAAATAAATTATACCCAGAAGGAACGCGAGCACTTTATTTCAAGGTCTCTCCTTTTGGACAAGCTGACATATAACGTGAATTGATTTAAAAAAAATAAAAAATAAAAGAGAGAGAGAGAGAGATCTTCAACTGAGTATTACGTGCATACCTTGCAAATCTAGAATCACGGGATCTTTCTCCACAGAATCAATCTGCACACACCGCTTTGCTGCTAACAGTACATATAGGGGTTCCACTGCCTCCTTGAATTGATTAGGACTGAGGGTCATGGATCCCAATCTTATAATGTCTTGTCTTGTCCTAGTAGCAGGCAAAATTGGCTGAAGATCCTACACTTTCCATAATTAGATTTCCCGAATGCAGTATGCAAAATAACAAGGAACTGACACCTGACCAACATTAGCCATTTATATAATCTAACATAGAACAAAAGAAAATCCCTAGCAAACATCACTGCACATAGATCTAAACCACCCTAAACAATTGAGGAGGTCAGAATCAACAAAGACAAAGCTTGGCAACCAATGAAAAGCAAAATTTAATTCCAACTTCGCGACACTCTTTAAATCTTTAAACCCGAAATCACCAAGCTTGGAGCATCAAGCCACGTAGGTCAAGATGGAGTTGTAAAATTTCAATCTTTTAGACAAAGAATAGTGAAAAGACAAAAAACTCGTGATCAAGAGATCTTACATAGATGAATCTCCTGGAGAACCAGAGTTCTGCAACACATCAGAGAGCCAGTCAACGACGTGCACAGTGCAGCATCGAAACTCACAAAAGCCGCAGCTAACGACGAGCTACAGAGCTAAAACACCACACGACCCAATCAAAGACCGAACGCCAAGCAGCGAGCACGGAGCTGCCACGACAACAGAACAAAATCGACGACACCGCACAAGAATCAACCGACGGAAGCTATCCAAAGCGCTTCGGCAATCCCTAGGCACGAAACCCAGTTCGTTCCGATTCGAATCCGCGACGGACGGAATCGAGAGGAACCGAGAGAAGTCGAGACTCACCCTGACGACTCTGCTCGCGCCCTGCTCCTGACCAAGAACGAGGCCCGGATGATAACCATGCAAAGCCATTAAGCGACCAAGAACGAGGCGAGGAGGGGGGCGCTTGGGGTGAGTGAGAGGGCTCGGGACAGAGAGGAGAGGAGTGCTTGAGGAAGAGAGAGGCAGAAGTGGAAAGAAAAAGCGCGCGCTCCGTTGAAAAAGAGAGAAAATGCAGCAGGCCTCTCCTTCTTCGCCGCGCCGTTGACCCCGCCCAAGTCCGCCGAGATCTCCCTCACGACCGAGCAGGCCAGTGTCAAGGACAGCGCCCGGTCAGCGGCGGGGAGCCTGGTGCCGCTCGGGAACGAGACCGAGATGCCAGTGGCAGATGACCAGCGACGCTTTTGGGCAGGCGAAGGCGGAGGCGGAGGCGGAGGCGGAGGTGGAGAGAGATGGGATGCGCGGAAAAGGAAACAGAGGAAGGCTCTGAGCGTTCTTGGTTCTTTTACGAGGGAAGAGAGAAGCCGCCCATTCGTTCAAGTGAGGAGAGAGAAAAATTTTGAGCGGGAGGAATAAGCTGACCGTCCTTTCGAGCCGAGCCGAGCCAACCAAAAACCAGCCCTTTTCTCATTTTCCAGGGGTCCCGCTCGAGACGGGTGTCGGTATCTGAGTGGTTCGTGCGCGCCAGGTCAGCGGATGACGTGGCGCGCACGAACCACTGAATATTTTCCTCTCATAGATATTGGCAAAGGAGAATATCACTATTAAATAAATAACGCATGTTGGTTATACTTAAACTTTAGTGCAAAAATCATTTTTGTTGAAAGTTGAACCAGTTGGAGAATGACGAGCGACATAATTTACATCTGAAATGTGTGAGGGAAGGACCGGCTCGGTAACATTTCTGTTTCAGGGAATGATTTTTTTTCAAAAATAGTTTTTTTTTAATTGTATTCCCTGAAACAGTTTCTAAGTAAAAGAACGTATATGATCTTTGTACAAATTTTTATTCTCGGAATAGAAAAAGAACCTGGAATGTGTCTAGTGCGATCCACAAAATTTTTTTGTGATGTAGAATTTCTTTTGATTTTCTAATAATTTTTAGATTTTTCTTTTTTTTTTTTTTTTTTCCTCTCATCTTCTTCCTCTCACCAACAGTGATCGACGGTGGAAGGCGGTGCCAATAGAGGTAGCTGGGATTGGTGGTCGGAGGCAGCAACTAGCGGCAACCGGCAGGAGGCAACAGCGAGCGAGCAGGCAACGAGAACCGTCTGGTTAGAAGAAGAAGAAGAAGAAAAGAAAAAAAAATGACTTATTTCAGAAATTGTTCTCAGGAATAAGAAATAATATTTTTCTATTTTTTATTTATGTTCCAAATATATTTTCCGACTAATTTTCTATTTTGGGAAATAAAAAATTAACTGACATTATCAAACTAATTTTTTTTTTTTTTGAAAATAAAAAGAATAAAAATGTAAATAAATAGAAATGTTGTCAAATATAGCCTCAACGCGAGAATGGCTTCTATGATGTATGGTAAAGTAAGTAGCACCGATACTGACATGCGACACGACACGACATGCCGACACGTCGTTTCTAAAAAAATAGAGAATTCCAACACGTTGGGACGCATTGTATATTATATATTTTTATATTATTGATCATTTTTGTGATTGTTTCAATCAAATTCATAAATAAATAAATAAATAAATAAGCCTAGAATGAATACACTAAAAACATTAATCCGCCATTTATAAATATCATTCATTATTTCAATTTGACAAATTCAACTATATTTCAATAATTTATAAAACTTGAAGAAAAAACAAGAGATCTATATTCTGGACTCACATGTTAAATTACTCGCTCTCGCTACTAGCTGGCCGCTCGCCTATCGTCACCGCTCGCCGTTCGCCATCCACCACCTACTGCCCACCATCCTCTGCCTTCCATCGCTGCCCACCATCCACCATTGGCCACCTCCCACTACTACTCGCCGTCCTCCACCATCCACTGCTGCCCATATACTATTTTGAATGGAGAAATTTTATGTTATTATCAAACAAATTTCTATTCTGGGAATAGAAATTTTATATTGTTATCAAATGTATATTTTTACTTAAAAACTAGTCCAAGGAGTAAAAATTGAAAAATCAATTTTCTGGTCATAAATTGATTTCATAAAAAGAATAGTTTTCATTCACCCCTAAATAGATCTAGTTGATTGAGAAACTCCTTTTTACAATTCTTTCCATTATTTCTCCCTCCAGAGAGAGAGAGAGACTTCGGCGGTACAATAGACACGACGTGGTGTTGCTACCTATGAAGCATGGACACATTGTCCGTGCTTCCGTGTCGTGTCCGACACGTGTCGGAGCGTGTCGGACACGTCGACACGTGCCGGACACGCTCGGACACGCGGTCAACGCGTGTCAGAAATCCGACACGTGGTCAACCTTTGCCTAACACACGGCGGACGAGGGAGGGTGGAAGTGACGGCGAGGGAGCAGAGACGGACCGACGGCGAGAGATAGCCAGAGAAAGAGCGGCGAGGAAGGGGGTCGTGTGCGGCGAGCGGCGAGGACATGGTTAAGTGCTGCACTTGCAAACCAAACCAGGAGACATGCAAAGATGGGTTTGAGGGCACTAGCGGCATTGTCAAGAGCGTGGTCCACTCATCTTTCGGCTCCAACTCCGGCGGCGGCAGAGCAGCAATTTCACCAAGGTGGAGGATGCGATCACGGCCGTGCCCGATCACAGGACGCGCCGGTTCGTCATCTACATGAAAAGGGCGTGTACCGGGAGAACGTAGAGATCAAGAAGAAGAAGTGGGTCGTGCGGCGAGCGGCAAGCGACAAGCGGCGAGGAAGGAGACAGATCTAGAGGAGGAGAAGATGAAGGGTCGTGCGGCAAGCGGTAAAGGAGAATATGGTAAAGTAAAGCTAGGGTTTTTGTTTTTGGGAGGGAAGTGACAGGTGAGCTGTCCTGTCAATGATAAAGTGGAGGGTGGGGGATGGATGAGGTGAGGAGGGAAAAAAAGTGAAAAATTTGGGGAAAAAAGAGAGGAGGGAAGTTTGGGGGTGGGGCGGTTGGTTTCAAAAAAACAAAAGTAAATTTGGGGGAGGGGGGATTTCGAAAAATAAATATAAATTTGGAATAATGAAATAAAAAAAAAGTGTAAGATTTATTAATATTATTAATATAAATTCATTGTAAACTCTTTATTTATTTATTTATGAATTTGAATCAAATTAATTAAAAATAAAAATATTTATTTAATATTTAACATGTCGGAACGTGTCGAAATTCTCTACTTTTTGAGAAATGACGTGTCGCGTGTCGTGTCGTGTCGTGTCGCGTGTCCGTGTTGCCGTGTCCGTGCTACATAGGTTGCTACAGCTTTAATGCGGCATTGGTGGTTGGAGATAGGCGACGGCAATGATGATTAGATGAGTGTCGCGAGAAAGTTATGGTCGTTTTCTCACCACGAAAGCACCCGTTAAATTCCTCCCATAAGGTGCTCTTCTTGGGTGTCCCAGCGGCTGTTGCGGCCTCTCCGGTCGGCGGCGGAGCTGGTGATTTCGCCGATCCACAACGATCAGTGCGCCCGCGCCCTTCACGGATGCGCTCGTCTCTTCCGAAACAGCCGCTCTTTCCAAAAAAAAAGAAATTCCTCCCATAAAGCTCCCTTCACAACACCTGTCTTTCTCTTTGTTAAAGTGAGAAAATTCACCCAACCGAGACAAAAGAACGAGGCCGGTTGCGGTGAACCGCCGCCCCTTGATCCGCCCGCCGACTTAACGCCTGCGTGTGGAGGTAAGCGTCGGTCCTGGTCGTGGGGAGTCCTCAGCTTTCTCCAGGACAGCGACGTTAGCGTAGGGACTACAGTTCCGTTTATATATATTTTATTTCTTGTCAACTTTGTCTCCTCGCTCCGAAGTTTCTCGAGCAGGATCCCCAGCTCACACACATCAATTTCTGCTCATACACGTCAATTTTATTTTGACTTAGTCAACAATTCAATTTTAAATTTCCTAATCTATCCAAAAGAGGTGAATAAGTTAATAGATTGGGTGGCTAAAGCACAACGGAAAAGGGAACTCCCCACCAATTGGTTGTCTTTTCCTCCTCAATCAATAATGGATGTTTTAATTTATACTGTTAACAAACTTGTTTTAAGCTAATGAAGTTTCCAGTTTTTCGATCAAAATAAAAATTTTCAATGTAATTCTAAATCTTTGCGCACAATTTTAATATAATCATTCTAATCGATTTTCATCGAAAATTGTCGACATGGTGGCATACCACGCAGGACACTGGCGATAAATGGTTTAGCCGAAAATTGATCAGAATGATTACATTGAAAATTCATATATAGGCTCGGAATTAAATTGGCAAAATTTGAAAATTTTAGACTGGATTGGCATCCATATAATAAGTTTATAATTGATTAGGTAATTTTCCCGATTCTATAAAATGACAACTCATCTAAGATGAAAGGACTTGAGCTTGAATAATGCGTTTTTCTCTAGGAGAGTTACCTAATACACGAGGAGATATTATCATCCCACGTTCTTCTCATATATATAATGACGAAAGGAAAATATTACTATTTAATGAATAATGCATGTTGGGTTGAGTAGGTTACTCCCAATTAGAGAGATTAACGCAATTATGTATATTTGTAATAGAATATGTGTAGTAGTGAGTGTGTAAAAGTAAAAAGGAAAAAAAAAATCAAGAGAGATCAGAAAATAAATCAACATGATCTTCTACATCTAAAAAATAAAAAAAGAGATTAGGAAATAAATCAAAGTGATCTTCTCACATCAGGAAAATCACAATAGATTACGAGATAAATCTACGTGATTTTCATATCGTACAATTCCAATTGGGATTGTATTTGCTCCTATAAATAGGAGTCCTCCTCAATGGAGAAGAACATACAAAAAAGGGAAAAAAAAAAAAAGGCAAGAATATTATAGTAGCGTAGTAGAAGAAATAGTTTTCTTCTTCCAAAAGAGTTATCTTTGAGTGAGTTATCTTTGAGTGAGTTATCCAGTTTGTGAGAGATTCAGATCCACAAATTGAAGACAATGAGAGATTTACCTTAGGATAAAGTTGTATCGCGATATTTATCATAATGGAAGTTTGAAGTGGACTACGATCCCGTGGTTTTTCCCTTCACCTTATAGGGTTTTCCACATTAAAATTCTAGTGTTATTTACTATTCATCTTTACCGCTTTCATTCAATATTTTATCCTATTTAATTTTCGCAGAAATAGTAGTGGGAAAACTATCCGAGCTTTCTCCACAAATATCGTTCTTTTTCCCCAACAAGTGGTATCGGAGCAAGGTTGCTCTATATATTATTTTTCTGTGCAAAATTAAATGGAGGAAAATTTTGGCAACATGGTAAAATTGATCGCATTCAATTATGCAATGTGGAAACCAAAGATGGAGGATCTACTATACATTAAAGGCTTTTGGAGGCCAATTGTGATACTGATGGAGGTACTAGTACCAACGTCCAAGGCGTCCGATTCCGTAGCGGAAGCCAAACAGAAAAAGTCAAATCCCACAATGGAAGGCAAATTGGCATCGTCTTCTGGTAGCAAACCAATGACCATATCCGAAAGCAAATGGATGGTACTCAATCAAAAGTGTGCTGCTCAAATCCGACAATGGATCAATAAGAGCATTTTTCAAAATTTTGCTAATGAACATGATGCTGGTGTTCTTTGGCAAAAATTAGAGAAAATGTAAGCAAGAACAATCGTGCAAATAAAGCAAATCACATGCGATGACTCGTGAATCTTAAATACAAAGATGGGAGCAATGTCTCGGAACACATGAGCGAGTTCCAAGGTATAATAGACCAACTCAATTCTATAAAAGTTTGACATTAGATGATGAATTGTAGGCATTACTGCTACTTAGCTCTTTGCTGAATAATTGGGGCACACTTGTTGTGTCAGTCAGCAACTCGACTCTTGATGGCAAGCTTACCATGGACATGGTGAGCCTAAGTCTAAGGCTATTGTCATTAATCGACAAGAAAATCAAGAACGGAGAGGGAGAAGCGAAAGCTGAAACTTCCAGAATCAGCAACGAGGAAGGTCCCAATGCAACTTCAAATGAGACAAGAAGTGCCATCATTGTGGTAAATTGGGACACTTCATCCGAGAATGCAGAAAGCTAAAGGCAGAAAAATTGAAGAGTCACAACATCAACAAAGCTAATGAGAACTAGACGAATGACACTACAAATATTGCAGACGAGGTGATCATTATTTAAACTGATGATTCCATTAATCTTGCATCCCAAGATTCGACATGGGTAGTTGACACTTGCGTATCCTACCATTTCTTGGCTCGTCAAGATCTTTTCACATCTTACACCACTAGCGATTTTGGCTTCGTAAAGATGGGAAACAATGGTAGGTTCAAAATTATTGGTATGGGTAATATTTATTTAGAGACTAATGTTGGATGTAGGCTACTACTCACAAGTGTGAGACATGTTCCAGACATTCACCTCAATCTTATATCTACCGACAAGCTTGATGATGAAAGCTACAGCAATTTCTTTAGTGATGCGAAATAGAAGCTCACTAAAGGTAATTTGGTAGTAGTCAAAAGAGAAAAGACTGGCTCTCTCTACATCACACAATTCAAGCTATGTAGAGAAGGGTGAATGTAACGGGAAAAGGAGTCACCACCGAGTTATGGCATAAACAGCTCAGACACATGAGTGAGAAAGGACTTAAGATTCTCACTAGAAAGCAACTCCTACCCGGAATGAAAGGTTCACTGTTGAATACTTGTGTCGACTACATTATGGGAAAACAACATAGAGTAGCATTTCGCAATTCCCCACCATCTAGAAAGTTGAAATTTTAGATTTGATATATACTGATGTATGCACAATGCAAACTAGGACACTCGGAGGTGCGCTTTATTTTGTAACATTTATTGATGGCCACTCTAGAAATATGTGGGCATTTTCCTTGAAAACTAAAGATCAAGTGCAAGAAATATTCAAGCAATTTCATATGAAGGTTGAAAGAGAAACAGGCAGGCGATTGAAGTGTGTACGCTTAGACAATAGTGGCAAATACCAAGAACCTTTTGAAGATTATTGCAAAAATCTTGAGATCAAACTAGAAAGATCTGTACCAAAAACACCTCAATGCAACGGTGTCGCGGAGTGAATAAATAGAACCATATGTGAAAAAATCAAATGCATGCTCTCCAACGCAAAGTTGCCAAACCACTTTTTGGATGAGGCAATGAGGACGGCAGTGGATTTAATCAACCTATGACCTTTAGCTCCACTTGACAGTAATGTAACACAAAGTGTTTGGACTGGTAAAGATGCTTCTTATGACCACTTGAAGGTATTTGGCTATAGAGCATTTGTTCACATTCCAAGGGATGAGAGATCAAAGCTTGATGGGAAATCAAAGCAACGTATTTTTTTGGGGTACACTCATGAAGACTTCGGCTACAGAATTTCGGATCCCGTTAACTGAAAAATAGTCAGAAGCAGGGACATGGTATTTCTTGAAGATTGGACAATCGAGGACTTTGAGAAGCACAAGAACTCTCCATCAACAAATGAATACCTAGTTGATCTTGGCCCAGTTACTCCTCCTATCGATTCTAATAACAAGCAAGCTGAATCTAGCATTAAAGGTAAGACTACTTGAACTGAACTTGAACCGATTGTTGAATAGGTCCCATCAGAACCTCAATTGAGGAGATCAACTCATGAACGGCACTCTAGTCGTAGATATTCTCCCAATGAGTACGTGATGCTCATTGACGGGGGAGAATAAGAAAACTACCAAGAAGCTATATTCCACGAGCATAAAGAGGAGTGGTTAAAAGCTATGCAAGAGGAGATTAAATCCTTAAATGAAAATCATACTTATGATTTAGTCAAGTTGCCATAAGGAAGAAAAGCTCTAAAAACAAGTGGCTATTCAGACTAAAGACTAAACAAGGTAACTCACAACCACAATACAAAGCAAGGTTGGTTGTGAAGGGATTTGCTCAGAAGAAAGATATCGACTTCGACGAGATATTTTTTCCTGTAGTTAAAATGTCCTCTATTCGAGTTGTCCTCGACTTGGCAGCAAGCTTGAACTTGGAGGTCGAGCAACTTGACGTGAAGATTGTGTTTTTACATGGAGATCTAAATGAGGAGATCTACGTAGATCAACCAAAAGGTTTCCAAATCAAAGGCAAAGAGAACCTTGTGTGTAGACTGAGAAAGAGTCTTTACGAGCTTAAGTAGGCACCAAGATAGTGGTGTAGAAAGTTTGATTCGTTGATGGAAGAAAATGGGTTCAACAAAACCACCGTTGATCACTGCGTGTTCATCAAGAAATTTATTGATGGTAATTTCCTCATTCTTTTGCTTTATGTTGATGGCATGCTAATTGTTGGCCAGGATAAAAGTAAGATCAACTACTTAAAAAAGGAATTAAGCAAGTCCTTTGTGATGAAGGATTTGGGACCCGCAAATCAAATTCTTTGGATGGAAATCTTTCGAGATAGGCAGAACTGTAAACTCTGGTTATCTCAAGAATGGTATATTAATAAAGTTCTTGAAAGATTTAACATGAATAAATCCAAAGCAGTTTGTTCTCCACTTGCAAATCACTTCAAACTCAGTTTGGAGCAGTGCCCAAAAAGTGAGACAAAAAGAAGGAAATGGAAAAAGTTCCTTATGCATCGGTGGTTGGTAGTCTAATGTACGCGATGGTATGCACGAGGCCTGATATCACCTATGCAGTTGGTGTGGTAAGCAGATTCTTATCCAATCCCGATAAAGAACATTGGACAGCGGTCAAATGGATATTCAGGTATCTTCGAGGAACTTCTAATTACTATATATGCTTTAATGATGGTAAAACTTTGTTAGAAGGTTTTTCGAATTCAAACATGGCAGGGGATGTGGACTCGAGAAAGTCTACATTGGGATACCTAATGACTTTTGTAGGGGAAGCAATTTCATGGCAACCTTGACTACAAAAATGTGCTACCCTATCTACTGCTGAAGGAGAGTATATTGCGATAGCATGTAAAAAACTCTTATGGATGAAGAAGTTCCTACAAGAAGTGAGCCACAACCAATAGAAGTATATCTTGTATTTAGATAGTCAAATAGTGTCGCGACCCAATTTTCCGGGTTTGCCACCTAAAACTAGGTTGATGGACTACTAAGCCTTTAAGCTTAGCTCGGGCTCTCCCAAGCCCATACCAACTCGCGATTTAAATTTAAATATCTAGCATACAAAAGGGAGTCGCCACTAATCAATTTATGGTAGATCGATTAGACACCTAAGTAAAATAATGGGATGATTATTTTACTCCTATGAACCAGAGATTTTGGATACGGGGACTTGATTACGTTAGATTTCTCTAACGCCCTTTCGGTACCTTTCTCTTTTATTTTTATTTTTTTAAATGTTTGGCAAGCAGCTTGAATTGATTTCAATGTATTTTCCTAACATGTGAGGTGTTCATGCGGGTGTGCAAACCATCAATTTAACACCCAAGTAAAGCAATTAAATAATGCAGAACTTACCTCAAAGCAACGAAAGCATCTGCGTTGTTAGATCAATTTTCCTAGATATGATTTCTAATTAACAAGCAATCACTCAATTTTTTTTGTTTTCATTTATTCAATGAGAATCATGCGATGCAATGTTACTAATCTAACATAAGTTGATATGACATGGTAACATGACCTAAACTAAATGACATGAGTAAAGGTAATTTCTAAAGAAATGCAATAATTAAATATGCAATCTAAATTAATCAAATGACCTAACTCTAATGACAGGCAATTTCTAATTAAATGAACCTAATAATAATCACTAAATGACGTGCATTTCATGAACCTAATTCTATATGACGTGCACGTGAATTTTCTATTCTAGAAAAATGCAACATATTCTAGAAATTGAAACTAATTTATCCTAAAACAAATTCTTATGAAATTCGAAATTAAGGAAAATGCAAAATATAATTATCTAGATTAAGATTCTATCTAGTTTATATTAAGGATCAGGTCGACTAAATCCTAATTTAAACTAAGATATTATCTTAACCTAGCAAGTTCTATCCTAAGATGCAAAAATCAATCTAGACTTAAAATAAAACATGCAATTTATTCTAATATGCCATGACGTACAAATAATGCCTTAATTCCTAATTTTCTATGAAATTCGAAATTAAAATTAAACATGCAATTCAGATAAAAAAACTAACATCCTAAATGAGTGCACTTTTTCTTTTTCTTTTTCATGACTCAAAATAAAATTCTTAATCTAAACATGCAAGATAATAAAAACCTAATCTAACTCAGATTTGATTTGATTTCTTTTTTTTACGAAAACAAAGTCGATTCAAATAACACGACAGCACATCCAGCAAGATAAGATCAATATCCATAAATTGACGAATCATATCCCGCGCATGGGATCGGATTGATCAATTTCAAATAAACCGCGAATCGAATCTCGAGCATGAGATCGGATTTGGCGATTTTTCGTGCGATTGCGAGTCATATTTCGGGCACGAAATCGGACTGTCAATCGTATGCACGTTATGAAATTAGGGATTAATCCTAATTTAAAAGGCTACTCGAGATTACGGATCCGATAGCTTATCGAAAATTTAAATAATGTGCATCAATGATATTTCAAATAAGGAAACGGAATATTCGAAAATCGAAATAGATAAAGTTTTCACCTAGTTCGAATATCGGCCTTCAAAATTCGGATCTTCGTGACTCGACGTGGTGACTTGAGTGGCGATGGGTCACGTGGTGGTTCATAGTGATGCTGGCCGATGGGTCTCTCGGTGATGCTTACGATCAACAAACCTACAAAACAGAAACTTCACAGGATGCTTGGTTCTCTCGACAAGGCAGTGAAGGGCGCCAAGGAAACGTTGACCAATGTCAAACTTTGCTAACTCCCAAACCCTTTGTCCGCATCCTCCAAGTCTTGTGACGATAGTCTTTGATTTTCAAACTTTGACCCTCTAAACCCCACGTGTATCACGCCGTGTCCGTGTGTTGTGAAGTCAAGAAGGAGGACCGCGAACAGTTACGACATAAAGTGCTCGGCGATCTTCAGCGAGGCAGCAACTTCTCAGCTTCATAGGGCAGCATTGATTTGCAGCGAGGATTCTACTGACGGTGGTGCGGATTGGTGGAGGCACTTGTGAATTTGCTGGATGTTGATGAAGGTCACATGAAGTCGCGATCTTCACGGGTCAACCTAGCTCGGAAAAATTATCTCTGAGAATAAGACCGGGAAGGAACGATGCCAAGCTCACACGGCTAAATTCACAATTGACATGAGAATTCTGGGGGCTCGAGAATGTTGCACGGCATTGGTTAGAGGCATCGAAGGAGCGTGATGATGATATTCATGTAGGTGTGGGCTTTGAGAACGTGCGGCACGGCAACCGAAAGCGCAAGAATAAATTCGGTGACGACTGGGGCACAACTGGCATGTCGAACAGGGATGCAAGAACGCCAAGAAATCCGTCGGCGTGGCCGAAAAGGGTCTTCACCAGAATTGGGCCATGCTAAACAAGGAACGGAAGCATCGCTGGAGTTACAAGTTGTGCTGGGAAATTGGTGGCTACAAGGGGAAGACTGCAAATTTCTCTCTCTCTCTCTTCAGTTTTTGACCTAGGAACCAAGAAAAACTTTTTGATGTGGCCGTGTATTTTCTATTGTGTGGCCTCCTCTAAACTAAACCCTACGTCCACCTTTTATAGCCAAAAAATATGTGATCTTTAACAAAATATTTCGAAAATTCCTTATATCATCCGAATCACAAAAATCCTTATCTCATTAATATTCTATGCCGATTTCATCATCATATATTGATAAAGATAGGATTCAAATGCGATTTAAATAATTTTCAAAATATCATAATATCGCACCAAATCTTTATTTAAATAATTTTTGTCATTTAAAAGAAACGGGCTCGAGCGGATTTTCTCGTTTTATGGGCTTAATCCAGCCTGTTAATTTAAATCCAAAAATTTAATTCGAAGCCATTGACCACCAATCCTAAAGAAAATAAAAATGCAAAACATGTAAATTAAAAATAAATGCACCTAACACTATATGCTATGCAATTGAATTATAAAATGAAATTAACCCCTAATGACAAAATGAGCCGCCAAAATTTAGGTGTCAACAAATAGCAATACACCTCAACAAATATGCAACTTTCCACTCCAGGTCCAAACACATTGACATCATATATCATTGGATACGTGATATGTTGGAAGAAAAAACCCTACAGCTAAAGAAAATACACACTAACAACAAAATCTCTATCTAGAGTGAAGATGCAAGCTTGTTGAATTTTTGCAGGTTTAAAACCCTCTCTGAATTGCTCATGAGGAGGAGATTTGTTGAGTAGGTCACTCCCAATTGGAGAGGCCAACGCAATTATGTATATATGTAGTAGAATATGTGTAGTAGTGAGTATGTAAAAGTAAAAAAAAAAAAACAAGAGAGACCGGGTGATAAATCAATATGATCTTCCACATCCAGAAAATCAAGAGAGATCGAGAGAGCAAGATGTTCCACATCCAGAAAATCGAGAGAGATTACATCTAGAAAATCACGAGAGATTATGAGATAAATCTACCTGATTTTCATATCATACAATTCTAATTGAGATTGCATTTGCTCTTATAAATAAGTGTTCTCCTCAATGGAGAAGAAAAAAAAAAAAAAAAAAAAAAAAAGCAAGAATATCATAGCAGCGTAGCATAGCGGAAGAAACAATTTTCCTCTTCCAAGAGAGTTATCTTTGAGTGAGCTATTCATTTTGTGAGAGGTTCAAATCCACAAATTAAAGACAGTGAGATCTACCTTAGGGTGAAGTTGTATCCTAATATTTATCAAGTGGAAGTTTGAAGTGGACTATTGTGCCGTGGTTTTTCCCTTCACCTTGGAGGGTTTTTTCACATTCAAATTCTGGTGTTATTTACTATTCATCTTTATCACTTTCATTCAATGTTTTATCCTATTTAATTTTCAAAGAAATAGTGGTGGGAAAATTATCCAGGTCTTCTCCGCAAATATCGTTCCTTTTCCCTAACATGTTGGTATAACTTAAATATAAATTAGAAAAGAGAATTTGAGAATTTTCTGTATAATTTGATATATATCATAATAAATTATATTGGCCTATTTATAGGATTTATGAAAAACTATTAAAGGGAACATATATCAATCAAGATATATACAATTAAATTAGATTTTCGTGCAATTTTGAGAGATACAGAAAAATAATAAAAATGTTCTAATTATTTCTAATATAGGAATATTCTAATTATCTCTAATAATATACTTAGACTCTAGTGCAAAATCATTTTTGTGAAAGTTAAATTGGTCGGAGAACGACCAGTGTCATAATTTATATCTGAAGTGTGAGTGAAAGCATTTGAGTTCATAAGTGTGTGAATGGATTATGATTAATCGAACTCGAAATCTCTTTGATTCCGCCATTACTTTGAAGTATGGTATGGACGAAATGTAATGAAACAAATTGTCCTAAAAGCGGACATGAATTTCCACACTTTGAGATCCAAAGTTCAATCTTTTCTCCTCCATAGAAAGAAAGTTGCCCCGCAATTGTCTATTCGACTGCAAAGTAAGAGAGGTTGTGAAGAAGCTCCTTAGTCAACGGTCAAGGATGTCCCTGTCAGGCTAATGTTAGGTAAAGGAGCTTTTGGTTTTTTATACTTGGAACACCTATTGATATGTATAAACAACGATTTACAAAGATTAACGACAATATGTAATGACTAAGTGCAAAACATCTTTATTTTTTATTTTTATTTAATTACGAAGATTTACAAGGTGTTACAATATTTCAGTCTTAACAAAGTGCAAAAAAAAGTAAATTTGGATTTTCTTAAATTATGACAGTTTACAAAACGTTGCCATGATTCCTCTAAAACAAAAGAAACTATGTAAATACGGATATTTTTCAATCACAAGGATTTATAAAATATCAAGATATTTAAGCCGTAATCAAGATTAAAGGACGTAAGCTTGAATTCTTTCGATTACGATGACTCACAATGGGTTACGATGGTTCATTGTAAATGAGGAAAAAACTTTGTAACTTTATATTTTGTTTCAATTATGACGCTTCCTAAAGATTTACGATGATCAATTGTGATGTAGAATAAAATATTGCAAGGGTTGAGTTTTTCAATTACGACAATTTCCAAATGTACATCGTTCCATCATAACCAAGAATTTAAGGTCGTAAATATGCATTATTTTAAATTATGATTTTTACAAAGAGTAGCAATGATTTGTCGTGATCAGGAGCATAAAATTGTAAAATTGTTATGAATTACATGAATGAATATTTATTATATTCATCTTATCTAATATATCTATTATGGTATATTTCTGTCGTACATTCTAAGTACATCTTCCTATCTAATGAATGTTCATCTCCCTATTCAATATATGTATTATTCAATATATTGACATTAATGATAAGTGTATCCTTATTTTCTTATAAATAGGAGTTTTAGTTTTGTCATAATGGTGATAGAGTGAAGAAAAGGAAAATAAAATAGTGAAAATAAAAATTTATCCTCTGGCTTTCTCTACTATCTTTGGTATTTATCTACTTTCTCTACTTAATCTCTCTCTATTCTCTCTATTATATATTTGCAACGCAATATTTTACAATACGTTATCAACACGAAAATCTACCAACCGAGGATGTGTTTGGTTCAACATTTGGAAAGCTCATTGAGAAAAGGCAAGGCGGTTTAGCCTAAAGGGCTTTGGAGGAAATGCAAAGACTATTTGGTAAATTCTGCTTTGAAAAGCAACTTTGAGAGAAATGTTGTTTGATAGAAAACACATTTGCAAAGCCCCTTTGGTGATTAATCTAAATATTTTAATTTTTATTTGTTTAAAATTAAAAAAAAATGTTTGTGACTTTTTTTATTAATATTTGACAACAATGTTAAAGATGTTGTGTAAACAATTTTATTAAAATTAAAATTTCTTTTTTTGCTAAAAAAAATCAAATGGAAAAAATTTGCGTGCTCTCTTTCTCAATTACAAGAAGAATACTTTCATTACAATAAAAACACGATAACATATGCTTTGAGGAAAGAAGCTCATTATCCTTAAAAATTACAAATATCCTTAATTTTTCTTAAATTCATAGCTATTTAATCACGTAAACGTGCCATATCAGATGCTACATCATCATTTGAAGTATTACCCTCCTCACTTACATCATCAGAATCTATTGTATATAAATTGGGATCCAAATCTACTCTAGCAAAATGTGCATCATTCACAGCATTTCTTCGTATATAATTGTGCAAAGTTATTGTTGCTATCACAATTTTCACTTGCTTTGTATATAAATAACTTGGCATACTCTTTAAAATCTTCCACTTCTTCTTCAATACGCCAAAAGCTCACTCAATTTCTGATCGTAATGAGGAGTGAGCACGGTTGAACACTTCTTTATAACCCGTCGCTTGAGGACCTCATTGAAACTCAGGTAAATGATATTTAGCTTCTTTATATGGCCTCAAATAACCTGTGGGATTTGGATATCCAGCATCAACCAAATAATATTTACCTACACAAAAAAGTTATAAATTTAATCAACATATAACACATACATATATTAATGCGTAAAAACCATTAATTAACGAACCTTTCGAAGGATGAAAAAATTGTAATTCATGTCTCCTAATAACTTCATAAAAGATACGAATATCATGAGTTGTTCCCTCCCAATCAGCCCAAACATAAGTAAATTCCATGTTAAAATTACACACGGTCATCACATTTTGTGTCGGTGTTCCTTTTCGACCAATAAAACGAAACTGCTCACTCGTAGGTACCACCGCTGGAATATGAGTACCATCTATAGCTCCAATGCAATCCTAAAACAAGAACATGAATATCATTTGATTTATATTTAATTCATATTTTTTATTGTATAATCGTAATTTACCTTAAAATGTGGAAAAATTTTGCATTATTCCTGATCTTCTTTGGAACTTCCTTGAATTGCTGATCGGATAGTTGGATCAAATTTGCTCCAATTTCACATATTTTATCCAAAACTAAGCTAAATAGCCTGCTTATGGTTTCCCCAGAATGCTGACAACGCTCTTGTACTAACCTATTACCTATATTATGTCATAAAATATGAAGAAACAATCCTAGCATTTCTGCAACATCAATATTTTTAGATCCTTGCAAACCATATCGTATCACTAAATCATTCATTAAATTCTTAAACACAGTTCTATCTATTTTAAACATTCGATAAAATCTTTCAGGATTAGCATCAATGTCCATCAACTCTCTTAACAATGCATTTCCTATATATGATGAGGTCATGCACGGTATTTTTTTTACTATATGTTGCCTGATAAACACTGTAGGTATGTGCAGTTGCACAAAGTTGCCAATATTCTCTTCCTCTTTTTCATAGTTTTCCCTTTTAGGAGAATCATCCATAACTGATTAAAGTAACAAAATAGAATTAGAATAAGAGATATAACAAATTATTTAAATCATTCATCAATAAAAAACACTTATCATATATATGTATGTATGTATGTATGTATGTATGTATGTATGTATGTATGTATGTAAATATGTATGTATGCAAATTCCACTCTATAAAAAGAATACCAATTGGAAACAAGTCTGACAATATAGCATAAATATATATGTATCACATTACAACAACGTTACACATGAAAAAAAAAATAACAAATATCCCAGTGATGATTACATTGTGTGAACTTATACTTGAGCCATGTGACTTTTTCTTGATCACCATCTAAGTTCATGAAGATTTGCCTATTATCTTTCTTTTTTGAAAAATAATCTAGTGCAAAAAAATATAACTCTTGGTCTTGCTTAATCTCGGATATAGCTTTCAAAGTCTTTATGAGTTCCTTGTAAGGATCAAACTCTTTGGCATAGCTTCTACTTTCAATAGCTGAATAAATTCTCTCCATTTGTGTTGCTAGCTTATCAGCCGTACTCAATTTTTTTTGTTTCTTTCCTTGAGATTGCCTCATTGAACTCCGCGACGTTCTTTTATCACTTCGATGTTGTTCACTAGTCTTTTCACCCACATCACCCTCTATATTATCATCAGTAAATCCTGTCGAACCACCAATGTCAAATTGTGTGGCCACAACATTCTCATCAATACATAAGTCTTGTGTAGGATTCCATGTGATGCTTCCAGTATCAACAATATCCCCAAACATTCTATCCAACAAAACTTGAAGATCCGGATGTATGCATTTTGTTCTAAAAGCTATAACCTTAGGATTTTCCTGTTATAATAAACATTTTCGTGAGTTTTATAAAAAAAAAAAGATAAACTTAGAAAAAATAACAAAAGAATAGGAAAAATACTTGAATTTTCCTCTCTCGCCATTCATCACTTGTATCAATGGTATTCTTTTTTGGATTTGATCCTAATCCAGTTTCCTTTAGGACCAATGTCCTCCATCTTTTCCAATCTTTCTTAAGATTATCTCACTTACTCTTCATTTTACCTTTATCATACTTTTTGCCCTTTAGATCCTCAAACTTCTTAATTATAACTGTCCATCCATCCCTTTTATTATTTGTAGGACGATTGCTATTGTCAATTTGTTCAACGCACAACTTACAAAAGGTTTCAACATCTTCAAGGCTCCAAAATGCCTTTTCCTTTGATGAACCTGCCATCTACTAATAAAAGCAACATAAAAAAAATGCAATTTCAGTTTAAAGACAATAGACAACAGATGCAATCTACACTGAACTGCTTTTTTTAGTTTTAGATATTCATAACCTCAAGCTAAATTAAAAAGTGAGTAGTCAAGAGAAAATAACTTTAAAAGATGTCAAATTGAACTTATGAATCAACATTTGGAGTGAAAAAGCAAATGTTAAGTTGACAAGTTATGCAGACATGAAAACAAAAAAAAGGAATAGACTTCATGAACTCAATAGGAAAATGACAATCAACTTAAGCTTGCAAAATCAATAGTAACTTTACCTAATTAAAAAATTTTGCAGTTTGGCTTTGTCAATAGTAAGCAACAAAAACCTTGGCTTTGTCAATAGTAAACAGCAAAAACCTAATTTTATCTGCAAATGGCAGAAAAATCAGCAAGCTTTAACTGAACAAAGGTATCTTCCAGTTACACAAGCACATAAGAGAAAAGGAGGCTGCACACAGTAACATTCTAATAGTGCAGCTAAAGCAAGGAGAACATTAATGAAACTTTTTTGACAAATCAGAGTTATCCAGATAAACATTGAGTTTGAGATAGATAAATTGGGACTGTTTTTAAAGACAAGTGGCAGCACTAATTAGGACTTCCCTACCTTGGATTAAACTAGCAATGAACATTTTCCTGGATGCAATCCAGCTAGATACGACATTTACACATGTAATCTTAACATATCTCCAAATTGTCCCATGATGCGATTTCACCCAGCTCTTGTCTCCATTAGACACATATAATTTGGGCTAACAAGCAAGATCTTAGGCACAAACACACTCCAAACACTTCCCCCGCCACAGGTCCTCCTGAATCGAGTGGATTATCATAAGAAAGTAGCAAGAGCTAAAAAGACAAGGTGAATCGAGTAAATTGACTATGGAGCAAATTGACTCAAAAGGCCTCTTCCGAGAAATGCAGTGATGAACAACATATTACTTAAACATGCCAAGACAACAAACCTCTATAATTCTTCAGAGTAGAAAAGGTGGCATTTCATTTGAAGAAGGCAGTGCAGGACATAACTTCCCTAACCTTTTTGGCTCTAGAAGAAGAGATTGTTGTTCAGAACCCTTGGATGAACTTATCTCCACCTCTTGAGCAGTGTAACTGTTTTTTTTTTTTTTTTTTTGAAAAGTATGCAATTGAGTTCAAATTACAAGTATCTGGGCCAGCAATAACTACATAAAAGTATGTCATATTTTTCCAATAATATTCCAAAACCAAAGGATGATGAGCCAACTCGAGCCAAACATACCAAAAGCAAACATCATTCCTCAATTTCCAAGTATCCACTACCTTGTTTTAATTCTCAATAAGAAAAAGTTTCGGCATGGTGAGGCTCACAAAATAACCCAAAAGATGGTTTTCTTTTGAACAAACAATGTGCGTAACAAAGACCTGGATGGAGCGAATTCTCTAGGAACAAAAGGGGCATATGTCGATTCCCTCTCGGCTGCAAGTCTTTGTGCTTTTTGGAATTCCTTCAAGACTGATTGGAAATCTTTTGCAAGCTTTGCATAGGCTATTTTCTTTGCAGGCTGCAGTTAAAGAAAGCAGTCAGTACCACCTCCCAACTACAGCAAAAAGGTTTTCTCCTTTGTATCACTATCAAGGGCGGTTTCCCCTTTATCGGGATCAACATTAGTCCGTTACTACACAATCTACACAAATTTGCAGAAGCATCAGAAGTGGACAGACTACCCGCAAGCAGGGGAAAAACGTGTGAAGATGCAGGGAATGACGAATTGCTAAAGAGAGAGCATGGAAGGTGAGATGTCCATTGAGACATACGCTGATTTCGGCATGGTGATCAGCTTGGCTGGCTTCCCTGAGTTTAGCCAAAGTATCCTTCACCAGCTGGCTAATACGCAACCTCGTTTTGTGCCTATAATGGAAGTCAATGGAGTCAAGTCTAGTCAAGCAGCTTCGCATTAACATTGGAAAATAAAAATACCATATTTACTAGGAGAACAAAGGAGTCATTGGGAAGGTAGGTCCTCCTGAATCGAATGGATTATCATAATAAAGTAGCACAAGCCAAAAAGACAAGGTGAATCGAGTCTTGGTGTCGGACTGTGCGGGCATGCAATTTCAACGGGAGCAAAATAAGGAGGACGATCAGGAGAGAAGAGCAAGAGCCCAAGAACAGACAACTTGTCCCGCAAGAGGAGAGTGTCCTTGGTAGTGCCGAGGGTGTTGGAGAGGCGGTGAGGAGAAGAATCGAGTGGAGGCGATGACCTGAGTGGTCGCGTCGGAGGGAGGGAGGAGTCGAATTGCGAGCTGCTGCATCCTCCGTGTTGGGATTCAATGTCGTCCTGGAAACTCATGTTTCAGAAGATCGAAGTAGGAACAACCTAGATGAGGAGAAGAATCGAGTAAAGGATAGTCAATTCCTTTTCGGGGCAAGATATGAAGGTAGCGTCGGAGGGAGGGAGAAGCAATTGCCACACCACTAGGCAACCACCACCCACAACAAGAAGCTTCGTTGGTCCTTTGGCCGGGTAATGGGTCGTGGTTACGATGTCAATCGTCAATTACAAAGTCTCTGGTACTTCAATTTGATGAACTCAATCAGGATAAAGACAATGGAGGTAGAATCATGACGCCGTGAGGGGTTAAGGCAGGGACATCATTCGTGGTTCTTTTTATGCGTAGTGGCATAAAGGACGATAGTCTGAAATTGGAGTAGACTCCAAACTGACAGTTATCCCTCTAGTTTCAGGCTGTCGTCTTTTATGCCAGTCTGCTGTCCCTGCCTTCACCCCACCACTGGTATGGAGGAACGCCTTTGAGCTTTCCTATTTAAGTTTCAATAACCGGGCTGGCAAAAAATAATAAAGAAGAGCAAAACATTAAGCCCAGGCCCAAGCGTCTCGTTTAAGCACTTTCTTTGGTCTTGCTTCAGTTGATGCCACTGCAAAGGAATTACTAGAGCAGACAGAGAGAGAAAAAAAAGTCTGGCCAATAAGAACCCCTGAAAAGGAGGAAAGCAGAATCCGGAGAAACAGACAAAAAGACAAAGGTGAGACGAGGGGCTCTCGCTGCATGCACGTTTGAGAGGCTGGGCCAAGTCGGATTATTTATGTTTCTTAGCAATTGATAAGGATTTGAAACTTTTATATATCTAATTGAAGAAGTTTTCTTTGTTAAACTGTAAATTAGGTTTTGTATGGATTATATGTTGTAGGGTCGATTCTAGAGGTTTTTAAATTGTGAAATAATGTTGTAAAGAAATTTAAAGTGTCGCAGAGCAAAACTTCAGGAAAATCTCAATTTTGCCTCGGATTTTTTTTATTTATTTAAAAAAGTCCTCTACTTTCATGGTAGTCCCATTTCTGCCCACGAGTAGACATAGGATTATCATGTAACACCGCATGGTCCAACCATATTTGCGTGACCATTAAATCCTCCCTTGAGACCCTTTGGAAAATCTCTCACAGAGAGCGAGAGAGAGGGAGAGAGAATTCTCTCCTTTTTTTTTTTGCCTTAGAAAAAGGACATGACCCGGTCCACAATTAAGGTCAGACCAATCGTAACTTTGATTAGTATAATAAAAAATTCAAAATTTTAACAAAAGGAATGTACACATTAGTGGAATGAAGATGATCACCATAGATGAAAAATGGGCATACATCATAATTTCATTTCATCCAAATGCAGTTCATTCTATCATTTGGACAGATTTACTTATAATTATTTGGAGGAGTACACCTTTGTTTTGTTTGTTTTTTTTTTTTTTTTTTTTTTTTTATATATCGGTTCTCCTGGGTCTTAGTCTTCATATAGTTGATACAAATGCCAACTTTTGACCTGTGGATCTAAATTCAGTTTAACTAACTTATGAATTGGGTTTGTAACCACTTCGTTCTATATTTTGTTTTTGAGGATACTCAATGTGGATGATTATTTAATTTTTGAAAATGAAATCAAGTTCTATTCAAAGATTTTAACAGAAAATTACAAATTTAATTACAACTACTGCTTCGGTGAACCTTATTGACATAGCTTACGGAGCATCATATTTTACGTAACTCTTTTTCGATAACGTGGAATTCAAGATTGCTGCAGAACCTGTACATTTATAGATAAATTGATAACTAGGAAATTCGGCTTATACCATTTGTACGAATAGTATTTAATTAACAAACGTAAACAATACTTTTACGTATAAATGCAATTGACTAATAAATTAAGAAAAAAACTCATAAAATTCAGAATAGGTGGATTTAGTTTTATAAACAATTGAATTATGTCAAAACTGTTCTCGCAATATTTTTTAAGTTAGTTACTTTTTTAGTAAGTTGGATAAAAACTTTCCGATGAATGTATAGACTAGCGCAAGGTGAATGTACCTTTATGACCTTATACAATGTTTGGAGTTTTATTTATTAGTTGATTTATGGAAAATTATATTGTAATTGCAGCTGACCTAAAAATGAAAAATGAAATGAAACTTTTCATGGGCCATTTTAGTTTTATTAACTATTGCATTAAAGCTTACATAAAATAAAATAAAATTGTACAAATAAACGCTGAAATACAACATCAACTAATATATGGGAGTGGGGTACAATTCATTTCACCCTATTTGATTCGTGTTGATATCACTCAGCAACTATAACTCCATTCAAAATGCCTTTTTACATCCTAATTTGCCTCGGTGATCATGCATTGAATCTCCGGAACCTGGCCCCAAGGTCGTACTTGCTTGGAATGTCTCCTGTGCTGGTCTCCGATCCGTAGCTCAGCCCTACTGCCGTGAATCGGGTCGATTCTTTTTTCATGAGTCATGCCCCGAATTCAGCATGTTGTTCGCCCAAGTACACCCGTTTCACCCACAGTCCCAGCTTGAACGCCTAGTCGGCGGATGATGAGGACTGTTGTAGATGTTGGAAATTAATCCAGAGAAAACACATTGTTTGTTGTAATCAGAACATCAATGTAAAGAAGACGAAAACAACTATATAATATCCTTCTTTTTATGTAAACTTACAAATCTTGGAGAAGGATAAAATAAGATATCACTGAAAAATAACATAAAATTGGAGGTGAGGTACGGATAACCGAATCTCTTTAAGGCGGTTAGTTTCTGCCAAAGGTGCCTCGCAGATTCACGAACTATGCCTCCCAAGATACAACACCTCGAACCTGTTTGGATTAGCACTATGCAAACAGGACTCAATTGAACCGTTCAATTGAACCAGCACACTCAGAAAAAACAGGAGAGTAGGAAAGTATATCAAAGCTTTTTGGAATCAAGTTGGAAAAAACCAAAACCAAAAAACCGTAAAGAAGCTCTATTCTCATATCTATTTATAGAGCTTTTTGGTTCATGTACTAAAGAGATACATGAATTAAATAGACGTGTGTATCCACGAGATTCATGAATAAAGAGATACGTGAATCCAAGAGATTCATGTATCCAAAGATACGTGAATTCAAGAGATTCATGAACTCAATAAATACATGAACTGAAAGATAAATGAATCTAGGAAATTCATGAAATCAATAGATACGTGAACAGAAAAGATTAGGAAATACATGAATCCAAAAGAGATACGTGAATAGAAAGGACGTATCATAATTATTAGCTTTCGTTGATCCATTAACCATAATTACAACAATGCCATTCGTGTGAGCAGGCTTCCTTCTTGCCATCGGGATGGTCGAGCGTTACTGCAAGGCCTGATATTGCCTCGCCTGCCTAGTCACAACTCTAAGCCTGATGAAGATTTTGAGAACGTGACCATCCAACATTTTGCTCATTAGCATCTGCTCACATCCCATCATGTCGGGACAAAAAGTAGAATCAAATGCGAAGCCTGCTTGGTGGTCTATGGATGCTAGACAGAGCATATTCTTAATTCACAAGAGCTGCGCCGAATCTACTCCAGAGAAGCAACACCTGTCTTTCCATTTCGCCCACCAGCATCTACTGGTGTCCTTCCATGTGAAGCTTGAAAATAGAATCTAGTGCAAAGCTTATGAATTAAACATACTAGGCGAGTATTATGCTTGTCTGGCTTGCCTCTTCTTTCTCCAATTCACGATCATCCGGTGCCGCTGGAGCTGGGTCATGTGAAGGATAGTGCGTGCAAGGCTTGCAATGAATATGTCAAAGGTTAGCCCATCCCTGCCTGGAGCAGAGCTGCTATTTTTCTGCTCCATAAATCATGTGCTGAGTTGCCCTCAATTATGCGACACACCATTCACCCTGGCACATCCACTCCTTCCCGTACCAGGAAGGAACGTTCACTGATGCATGTCGTGAAGAGCGTTAACGCTGTCTTTCGCTGTGCAGAATGCGACTTCGACTTCAACATTCCATGCACTTTTGGAAGGCTCACTTTGAAACATCACCTCTATGATCATATACTCTTTCTTATTGTTAGAATATAATACGCGAAAATGACAGGATCTTGCAATTTATGTTAATGCAAAATCACCGGAGAAATAAACGAGATAATAAGTATACCAGAAATTTACGTGGTTCGGTCCGAGTAGCGGTACCTACGTCCACAGGGACAGCAAATAATCCACTACAATCGGAGAACCAAAGTTTACAATCACTTACACGCTCGAGTATTTCCTACACCTAAATTTAAGCTCAAATCTAAAGTGTTTATAAATAAAAACTCACTTAGATATAAACTCACTGCACAAAATTACCATGCATTCAAGCTCAAAGTAAAACGCTCTACGTACACCAAAACAAGAATTGGGCGTCTGTCTCTTCTCCATGTACATATAGCTTCGCATTCTCTACCTCTTCAAGGCTTGTGCGGCGTCTGATGTGTGGACATGCAGCTTCTTTTTCTTTCGTAGGGCTTCAATTTCATTTTCCGCTAAAGAGCACGCCTTTTATATTGTGTGTGTGCACCCAAAGTCAAAACTTTGACTCTAGGCCCCAGCTTGGATTCTTTTCTCCGGTATGGATTCTTCTTCTGCCTTCTTCTGCACGTATAATAAAAAAAAGATAACCCACCCCATTGGTGGTCGCGTGGTTTGCTCTCAATCCCCCTATTGGAGGGGAGCGAGTTTAAATCCCCACGGTCACTTGTGCGACTCAACCGCGTGCCAGGTCAGGTGAGTGGGCTCAGCCACCCCTGGTTTACGTCTAGGCTGTCGGTTGATGGCGGTTCCAGGGTTATCAAATAAAATAAAATAAAAGATAGAAAACCCTCACCTCTTTTTTTTTTTTTTAATCTTTATTTTATTTTCTCCTTTGTGCAGCTATAAGGAGTTAAAAAAAAAAAAAAAGAATGGGATTTTTCATCCAATTTGAAATCTATTTAGGAAATCTTTCTCAACAAATTCAATTTAACAAATCGTTATCTGAATTCAAACTCGAGACATTAGTTTAACAATTCTCCACCTTAACTTGACGCTTAAAGCTAAGTTACAGTGTTCATCATCCATGCTGCTCTCCCAACATCTTGATGGGCGCTCACTCTCCACAAATGCCAATAGAAATCAAGTAGAGCTTGAGCTTCGTCAAAGGAACAGACTAAGTCATCATGTCTGCCGGATTATCTGCTGTAACAATCTTTTGACAATAACATTACCCTTAGCTAAGACTTCTCGGATGAATTGATACTTGATATTGATATGCTTCGTTCTCTCATGATAAATTGAATTATACGCCAAATATATTGCACCTTGGTTATCATAATATATATCCACACTTTCATGTTCTGACCCAAAGTCTGAGAGCAAACTTTGTAATCATATTGCCTCATTTGCTACAAAGGTTAGTGCCATGTACTTTGCCTCAATCAAAGACAAGACAATGTGATCCTGTAAGAACACTTTCCAACTAACTGCACCACCTGCTGGTGTAAACACGTACCCTACTAAAGACCTGCAATCATCCAAGTCACCGGCAAGATTCGAATCCACAAAACCAATAGTCTCACTACCATTGATATCCCTCAAGTACACTATACCAACGTCTATTGTTCCCTTCAAATATTTGAAGATCCACTTCACAACTTCCCAATGAGCTTTACTAGGACGTTTCATATAACGACTAATCATGCTCACAGTTTGTGAAATATCAGGCCTTATACATACCATATCATACATAATACTACACACGGCATTAGAATAAGGAACACGAGACATATGCTCCTCCTCCTCCTCAGTTTGCAGTAATAATTTATTTGAAAGTTTAAAGTGCTTTGCTAAAGGTGTATTTATAGATTTTACTAACTGCATATTAAAACGTGCCATGATCTTCTCAATATATTTCTTCTGAGATAGACATAAAACTCCTGTAGTCTTGTCATGCAAAATCTCCATACCCAATATTTTCTTTGTGGCACTTAAATCTTTCATCTCAAATTCAGCATTTAATTGCCTTTTTAGCACATCAATATCAGACATATTCTTAGCTGCTATTATCATATCATCAGCATAGAGTAATAGATAAATCAAAGAATCATCCTCCAATCTTCTAAAGTAAACGCGGCTATCCATATGAATTTCGAATAATCTTGACTAGCCATGAAAGCATCAAAACGTTTATACTACTGCCTAAGAGACTGTTTCAGCCCATACAAAGATTTCTTCAACAAGCAAACATGATTTTCCTTACTCGGAATAGTAAATCCCTCTAGCTGCCTCATATAAATTTGCTCCTCCAACTCACCATAAAGAAACGCAATTTTCATATCTAACTGTTCTAACTCGAGGTCCTGCTAAACAACTAAGGCAAGTAATACAAGAATAGAAGTACGTCTTATCAAAGGAGAGAACACCTCATTATAGTTAATGCCCTCACGTTATGTATACCCCTTCGCCACAAGTCTCGCTTATACCTCGTTGTCTCGACATATAGAATGCCCTATTTTCATTCGAAGACCCATTTACTTCCGACAATCTTTGGGTTCTTGGTACTTTGACCACTCTCATGTCTGATTCCGATGTAGTGATTCCATCTCTTCACTCATAGACCTTAGCCACTGCGACGACTCCAAACTAGCCACCGCCTTAGAGTAAGACGAAGACTCATTTGTCTCTACCTCATCACCTACAGTCAATGCATAAGCAATATCTGTATAACCATAACGTACCGGTGATTTAATTTGCATTCTTTGTCTATCTGCAACTATTGTGTGCTACAGTTGTGCTAATTGTCCACCATCACCAACTTTAGGAACTGCGGCCTCATCTGTAGTCTCAACTTCTGTTACCTTCGAGGTCTCCAAAGTCTCCACTTGAAACTCCACCATACTAATGACACCATGATCTATATGTTCTGCTAGTTGTGTTTCAGAACTTCTCTATTGAAGCATTGCAGTCTTGTCGAAGATCACGTCTCTGCTGATTAGAAAACTGGATGATCTAGGATCAGTGCACCACAGCCGGTAACCTTTCACCCCATGTGCATAACCCATAAATATGCACTTCTTCGCCCTCGGCTCAAACATGCATACGCAAGGACATCAGAATATACGTAATCTGGAGTAATCAACAAGTCTCCCTAACCGTATTTCTTCAGGAATCTTCTACTTGATAGCAGATGATGGAGATCGATTAACCAAATAACATGCAATGTTCACTATTTCACTATTTCAACAGGTCTCCCTAACATGCATCAAGCTCACTCAAGCAAAGTTCTATTCTTCTGTTCTACCACGCCATTCTACTGTGGTGTCCCACGTATTGTGCGGTGTCTCACAATATCTTCTTTCTCATGGAGCTCGATAAAATCTTTACCACAGAACTCCATACCATTATCGGTTCTCAAGCACTTGATTTGTTTATCTAACTACTTCTCAATTAGTGCCTTAAAATTAATTGAATCGATCAAACACATCATATCTGTGCTTCAGAAAGTATATCCATACTTTCCTCAAATAGTCATCTATAAATGTTAGCATATATCGGGCACCTCCTTTCGACGGAACCAAAGACGAGCCCCATACGTTTGAATGAATGTATTCAACAGGTCGCTTGGTTGAATGAACAGCTGTGACAGCCTGAATTTTCAAGTTTCATTTTCGATTAAATAATCGGGCCTTTCGTCGATGCGTCGATAGTGCTATACTCTGAGCTGATCACTCACGAGATAATTGGTCTATCTGGGGAAGCAATTAAGGAATCTAAATGCAATGGACTTGAGAATTCGACCAGGAATCGACTGCTCGACCGTGTCGATCTGCAAGAGTCATTACGGCACCGTCAAAAATCGATCAGAGACTGGAGATAGGTCGATTCGATTGAGATATGTGATTAGTGTGTGGGTGATTCCACCTAATTGCTAAATTCTCATCGATCAGCACTAGATCGATTTTTCTATCATTTTGGTACCCGGTGCCTGTATTTGAAACCTTAAGATTTTTACGACAACCGAGAGTCGCCAATGTGTCGAAGATGCACTATGTGACTCGAGATAAATTGATCATGGGTCAATTGCACCAAAAATTCCTAAAAGTTATCCGGTAGATTATATCACGCTTAAATCGCATCGGATTGAAATTAACCGCGAATTTGAACCCGATTTTAGAAATTAAAAGTTCTGTCGTGTCACGGCCTATTTTAGGAACATCGACTCATCCTCCGAGAAATATTAAGAGATTCAGAGATTTTTTTAGAAAATCGATTCGGACGTCGCGGAAAATTAACGAAAATTCGTATGGGCCGAATTTAAGCGAGTTTTGACTTCCAAGCCGAGCCTTTGGATATTGAGAACTCATAGAAAATTGTTATCGAAATTGGACTTCGAATTTGGGAAATTGTTGATGAAATCGAAGCTCAAAATCCAATGAAATTCGGATCTAGAAGAAGAAAGCAATTTTTGGCTTTAAATTGGATAAGTTGATGGATTTATTTGGCAAGAAAGTTCAATGGGATAAGTTTGGATTGCTTTAAGGGGACCAAGCATTGAATGATTTGGCTAAGCCTTGTTGACTACCTCCTCCTTTTTCTTTGGCTATCCACGCACGGCTCTCCCCCACCGTCTCCTTCTCCTTCATTCAAACTCTCCTGCTCACGTTTTCTTTTTTTTCTTTGCCTTTCATTTCCCTTTTGTTTCCCTTCGAAGCCGCCCCTGCGTCCATCTCCACTCACCAAAATTTCTTCCTCTTCCCTTCACTCATGGACACTTGTCCATGAGCCAACTCCCTTGAGTCAATAAAAGAACTTCCCATTCTCCTTAGTTGACCACCGAGTGCAGCAACCAAAGCCCCGTCCACACGCTTATCTCCACTACTCCATCTTCGGCCAGCAAACCCCACGAGTGCTTCAGTTTCTACCGCTTGCTCCATTTCATCCGCACGAAGCCTTCCACCGAGGCTGACTTCATGCCCTGTCGATCGAAGCAGCCCCTACCGTGTCCTCGTGCGCTGCGCGTCCAAGTCCACCGATCTTCAAGTCTTCTTGTCACCAACAGCACCAAGCGATGTGGCACCGTCCATGAGCTGCCATCCCAGTCAACCGCCAGCTTCAACGACTCCTTCGCTGCTTCGGTTTCTCCCATCAACGACCGAAATTTCGGTCTCCACCGAACGCCCATCAGCCCACACAAACCAGTAGCCTGCATAGGCCCAATCTTCAGCAATCTTCAGCCCATTTGAAGCTTAGTCCAGCGAGGCCCAGCAGCTCCTTTAAGCCCACAAGTGCAGCAGCCCAGATTCAGCAGGCCCAATTCCAGCAAGTCAGTTGAAGCCCAACCCAAGTTCAAAAGCAAATCTCATATTTGGGCTGAGATTTGTTGCCCGTTTAGGCCGGCCCGAGTTCACCGACGCCGCCGAAAATTAAGATTTCATTTGCCGTCGCGTCGTTGTCGCGATGAACCGGTTTTCGCGATACACCGGTGAGTTTATACTCTAAACTTTTCTTAGTAGGCTAATGATGCTAAGGGATGTTTAGATTTATTTAATTAGGAATTAAGTAGTTAGTTAGATTAAATTAGTGATTTAGTTATTTAATTGAGCATGTTAGGTGGTTAGCATGGTTTAGCTAAGGCCTAAGTAAATTGTATTATTTATCTAGAAGGGTTCGGGAATTTTCCGGGTCCGTATTGGTATTTAATTTAATAACTTTGGCCTAGGTTAGTATTTTTAGAAATTAAATTGAATTAATTAATTAATTTTCGAAATTAATTATTTATCAATTATTTTTTCGGAAATTAGGCCAGGATAGTCGGTGACCGGAATTTCGTGCCGATTACAATGGTGTGGTTAGTTTCTGCAATTGAGTGTTAAATTATGCAAATTGAGTGATGAATGGATTTTTGGTATTTAATTCCAAAAATTGTGAATTTTCAATATTTATTCAGAAAATCCCGAGTGTCGGATTTTAACACCGAAAATGGTTTTATATACTATATAAAATAGTGGGATTTAAAAAAAAAAAAAAAAAGGAAGAATGTCAATTTTTCTGAGTCAAGTTAACGTGTACCCACACACGACTATTTTCATGCGTATTTCTAATATGAAGAAAAATGTTAGGTTCACCCTTTTAATTTAAGCATTTGAGTGCAATGCACGGTGCCTTAAGCCATATTTGAGTGATTGTGTGATGATTAAGAGAAATCATCCCGGGCTGTTGAGCTGGACGTTACCCCTATATGGGATACCCCTAGACAAAGGGAAGCCGGTTGCAGTAAATTCTGGACCCTATGCTCCTTCGGGAAAGCCGTCTGAAAGAGACGTGCCGTGCTCAATGGGGTTAAGACAAAGCCTGGCAATGCTAGAAGACCGCTGAACTGAGAGTAGGCCGTGCTATATGCCGAGATCAAAACTAGGAACGCATGATGAGTTGTGTTGAATGTGTCTGATTATGGGACAAAATTGTGTGGCACGGTATGGGACGTGTCATGTCAATTTGGCCCTATAATCAGGACCCTTGTACTTATTTGAGATTGAGTATTGCGTTCCAATTAATTGACCTTGAGTGATGCTCTGGTTTGTGATATGAATTGTGCTAACCTGTAAGGTGGACTTGAGACGAGGTAAGTCTCATTGATTGTGTGATTGCGTGCTTAGGATGCTTCTTAGCGTCTTTCCCTCCTAGTTGAAGTTTAGAGCATGGACTTGCTGAGACATTGTCTCACTGATTATTGTATAACCACTTTCAAGGTTATCGAGTGAAGGACCTGGAGCAGAGAGGAGGTGATCTGAAGTATAGGTCGGATATGACCGCTTCTTCTGGAGAACGGTCTTTTGTAGTCTTTTGACCATAGACTCTTGTACATGACTCAGCATATGTTTATAAAGGCATGTTTGTTTGTTTGTGAAATTGTTGTTTCGCTTTTCTATCCCGAGATGGTTATTGTCAGGGGATTTATAATCTGCTTCCGCATGTGCAATAAAATGAAAGGGTCGGCAACTCGTCCTGGGAAGTCGCAAAATATTATCGACCAGAGAGGGATGGACACGCGCTCGGGGTTCGGGGCGTGACAACAGCTGTAGTAAACTTAATTCAATGCTACTTCCCAAAGATGCAGTGCTCACATAAGTCCAGCTTCCCTATCTTCTGACCTTCAACAACCTCCTTTCACTTAGTATCATCATACCTGCCTCGCTCATGTGTCCTAAACGCATATGTCATAACTGAGTTAAGTTAGAGTCTGATTCACCTAATGAAATTACAGCGGTTTCGGTCACCGTCTCTCCCAATAGATGATAAAGAGTATTCACTTTCTTTCCTTTCATCATTGTCATGACACCTTAAGAGATCTTTAGTACTCCACCTTCAGCGGTATACCTACACCCGATGTCGTTGAGTGCCCCCAGAGAAATAGGATTCTTCTTGAGCTCCGGTACATGCCTCACATTTGTCAATGTGCGCACCACCCCATTGTGCATCCGAATCCGAATTGTCCCTATCCCCACAGCCTTATAGACCGCGTTATTCCCCAAAATAACTCTACCACTATCTACAGTTTGGTAAGTAGTAAACTAGTTCTTATGAGACGTCATATGATAAGAACACTCCAAATATAACACCCATTTGTCTCCTGACGAAGTAGTAATCACACATAAAATAACTTTTGCATCACTAGTACTCACCTCGACAACTTTTGCCACACCGTTTGTGGCATTCTACCTATCACTTTTATTCTTCCGTTTTCGACAATCTCTCTTGATGTGCCCCTCCTCGTGACACTCAAAGCACTGCACGCATCCCTTGGACTTTCTATGGCGTGATTTCGATCTACTTTTACCTTTGTTGCTACTAAGCCCTCAATGTTGTTCTCCATCCTGAATCGTTAGTGCTTGCACTACTCCTTGCGCCATATCGTCATCTCGCAACTTTCTCTACCACTCCTTAGAGAACAAGGTAGACTTTAACTCTTCTGAGGTAATTGTAGTATGTCCCTGTAATAGTGAATCAATAAAGTGCTCCCTTGATTATGATAAAGAGGCTAACAACATCATGCCCCGTTCTTCATCATCAAGTATCTTACCTACGTTCTTCAAATCCGTCATGAGTTTATTAAACTTATATAGGTGAGTTCTGATAGACGTACCTTCAGTATATTAAATTGAAACATCTTCTTCAACATGAATAGACAATTGTTCAAACCTTTCTTTACATAGGATGCATGAAGTTTTGCCCATAATACTACGGCATCCTTCTCCTCGGCAACCTCTACTAAAACCTCATCCGATAAATTTAACAGAATTGTACTATTTACTTTTTTCATTAATTCTACTCTCTCAGAGCCTTTCATTATAATTGGCAACTCATCTTCACCATCCAATGCCTTGGCCAAACCTTGGGTTGTCAATAATGCCCGCATCTTGATGCTCCATAACCCAAAGTTGTTCCTCCTGTTGAACTTCTTAATTTCAGACTTCCTCTTAGACATAATTGCAATAATAGAATTTTCAGATAATAATTAGACAAGCAAAAGCTCCAAATCACAATTAAGAAATCCGAACCTAAGCTCTGATATCAATTGTAGAATATAATATGCGAAAACGATAGGATTTTGCAATTTACGTCAACGTAAAATCATCAGAGAAATAAACGAGAAATAATAAGGACACCAGAAATTTACGTGTTTCAGTCCGAGTATCGGTACTTACGTTCACGGGGAGAGCCAGCAGCAAATAATACACTATAATAAGAGAATCAGAGTTTACAATCGCTCACATGCTCAAGTATTTCCCACACCTAAATTTAAGTCCAAACCCAAAGTTTTTATAAATAAACAACTCACTTGAATATAAACTCACTGTATAAAATTACCGCGCATTCAAGGTCAAAGTAAAACGCTCTACATACGCCAAAACAAGAACTGGGCGTCTGTCCCTTCTCCACGTATGTATAACTTAGCATTCTCTACCTCTTCAAGGCTTGTGCGGCGTCTGAAGTGTGGACATGCAGCTTCTTTTTCTTTCATAGGGCTTCACTTTCCTTTTCCGCTAAAGAGCACGCCTTTTATATTGTGTGTGTGCCCACAGTCAAAACTTTGACTCTAGGCCTCACCTTGGATTCTTCCCTCCAATATGGATTCTTCTTCTGCCTTCTTCTGCATGTACAATAAGAAAAAGATAGAAAACCCTCACCTCTTTTTCTTTTTTTTAATCTTTCTTTTATTTCCTTCTTTGTGCAGCTATAAGGAGTCCCAAAAAAAAAGGACTTCTCCATCCAATTTGAAATCTATTTGAAAAATCTTTCTCAACAAATTCGATTTAATAAATCGTTATTCGAACTCAAACTCGAAATATTAATTTAACACTTACATTAGATCTACTGACTTGCGCTTCCTATGCAGCGTCCGGTAAATTTTGCACATTTGACTTTCTCGATCTTGTGCAGTGTGTCAATCATGATTACCTTCCACAATTACCACCAACAATAAAAGATCACCATCACCTCCATCGACTTGAACTTTACACTTCATCCATCGAAGATCACGCCGGTGAGTACTATTGTGACCTTTGAGAGAAAAAAGACCTGAATCTAGATGCTTCCAGCTGCGATGAATGCCCTTGCGCATTGATTACTCATATTCACCCACGGTACGCTTTCATGACAGAAGTGCTCTCTCACTAAACGGACATTGCCCAACGAGGAGGTACAAGATGCTGACTTGTGATGCGGTGAATAGCCCTGTTCTTTTTTCTTTCTTTAACATCACATATAGACTCATTCTCCACAATAAGTTATAATCAACAGAAAATATGGTAATACCAGATTTTTTTATTTTTTATTTTTAAGTAATGGAATTACCTGAAGTCCCTGCTATTGCTGAACTAGATGAAAAAATTGCAATTCTGCAGGAAAAAGTGGACAGAGTGGGCACACAACTGAAGGTACTAAAAAATAACGGGCAATGCTGGTCTCAAAAAGATGCAAGTGAAGCGCATGTAGTTGCAGAGTTGGGGAGGCACTTATCCAGAAGAAAAGAATTGGGAGGCAGGAGACAACCCTTCTGTTTGATGTTTCAACTTACGTTCTTAAGCAAGTTGATCAGAATCCCTACTAACACTCGACATCCTCTGCAGCAGAAGCAGATAAATATCATATTTTTGAGTGTGAGACTTGTTTGCCTCATGTTATGAATTAATGTACTGACATTGGGATGCATAAGTTGATTATGAATCAACTTGTCAGGAAGCTTGCAGGTCATTATTTCCTCGAAAAATGAATATCAGATGTGTGTAGTTTGTACAGACTAGTCTCAAGCTTTTGCATACTATCTATATGGCTTGCCATTCATGAACAATAAAATCTTTTCCAGCACATGAAGATGGGAAAAGTTCCGTTCTAACATCTGCAGTCTACCAAAATTCGGTTATATTGGACTAGAGCCTCCCAAAAAAGAAATCTACATTTCAGCGTTGTTTTCTCACCTTGGCCCTGCCCTGGCAACTTGAATCTCTGACCGAAGCAACAATTCTAGCTCCTGGACAAAAACCAATCAACCAGTGAGACAAAATAGCCTTAGATTGCATTATTCAGATCCAAAAGCTTCTGGATACATATAGGATGCATCACAAAAGAAGTCGCTGTCTTCATAAATCTTATTTGCTGAATCAAGTTGACGCATTTGCCGGAACAAAAATCTGGTTGTCACCTCTTAGAGGTAAAACGCCGACTATATGATGTAACCAATCTGTCATTCTGCAATGACAAACTAAACAATATTATCATCAGAATAACTAGTTGTCCTTCTGGAGGCACTAAGGACTCGGTTTTTTACCATTTCGACCATCAGCAGCCACTGGTCTTCCACACGAAGCTTGACTGAAAAATTGGGTGCAAAGCTTGTGAAGGGAACATAAAGGTGAGGTCTATGGTTGTCATGATTGCCTCTTCTTCCTCCACTGCACTATCATTCTCTGCTGCTGGAACTGTCATATGAAGGATGGTGCGTGCAAGGCTTGTGTTGAATGTGTCAAATGATTAGCCTATTGCCATGCGAAGCAGAGCTACTCTTCTCTGCTCCATAAATTATGTGCTAAATTGCCCTCAGATGCAACGACCTGCTCACCCTACGCATCCTTTTTCTTCTCACATCAGGAGAGCGCTGTTGACGTATGTTGTGAAGAGCGTCGACACTCTGTCTTTCACTGCACGGAAGTGACAATGACTTCAACACCCCATGCACTTTTGAAAGGCCCACTTTGAAACATCACCTCCATAAGCATATATTCTTTCTCATTTTAAATCTACCGAACCGTGCCACTATGAAGCGTCTGTGATAAATTTTGCAGGTTCAACTTTTGCAGTTTTGTGGAGTGCAATCTTCATCATCCTAGATTGGATTCCACTACAGTAAAAGATTGCCAATAACTTTCATCAACTCACACTTTACGCTTTGTTCATCAAAGATAATACCAGTGAGCACTACTATTGTGCCCTTTTGCAACAAGATAAGGGACACGAATCTGGGTGCTTATGACTGTGATGAATGCCCTCGCCCATTGATTACTCATATCCAATGCGTTTTACCATGGTGCGCTTGAATCACAGTAGTGCTCTCTTGCTAAACAGACTTTAGCCAAAATTGGATACAAGATGCTGCCATGCGATGTGGTGAATAGCCATGTTCCTTTTTAACATCATATATATAGACTCATCTCCACAATAAGTAATAATCAACAGAAATTGCGCTAATACCAAACAATGTTTAATACAAGTTGCTGGAATAGTGCAAGTACCTGAAGACCCTGCTATTACTGAACAGCCTGAACTAGATGAAAAAATTGAATTTCTGCGGGAAAAAGTGGGCACATAATTGGAGGTACTCAAGAAAAGACGTGTAATGCTGGTCTCCGAAAGCCGCAAGCAAAGTGCATTTAGTTGCAGAGTTGGGGATGCCCTTACCAAGATGAAAAGAATTCGGGAGTCAGGAGAACACCTTTCTGTTTGATGTTTCAGCTTTCGTTCTTATGCAAGTCAATTGGACTCACTGCTACAGTGGACATCCAAGATTGTTGTTTCTGCAGTAAAACAGACAAATATCATATTTTTGAAGTGCAAGGCTTTTGTGCTCTGTCATTTATCAAACTATTAACATTGGGATGCATAATTTGATTATGAATCAACTTGTCAGGAAGCTAGCTGATCTAATTATTTCCACAAATACGAAAATCAGATGATTGTAGTTTGTACAGAATTGTCTCAAGCATCTGCATACTATCTATCTAGCTTTGCATACATGAACTGTAAATTCTACAGCACATGAAGATGGGAAAAGTTCAGTTCCAACATCTACAGTCAGCCAAAATTCAGTAATCTTGAACTAAAGCCTACGGAAAAAAATCAACATTTTAGCATTCTTTTCTTACCTTGGCCTCGGCAGCTTGAATTATCAGCCAGGGAGACAATGTAGTCTTTGATTGCAAGTGAACGCATTTGCCACAACAAAGATCTAGCTGTCACCTCTCAGGGGTAAAATGAAGACTACGTGATGTAACGACTCCCACATTCTGCAATGACAAACTATAACTATATCATCGGAATAGCTAGTAAGCAGTAATGGTGTATATGCGAGAGAGATGAAAAAGCTGACATCTTTCATTTTGATTTGGATCACTCGGTGATGTTAGTGTTAGATCAAAGCTTTTGAAATTGTAGCTGTGCTCGCGTCACCAAGGCATCAATTTATCCCATGGATAATTGAACAAGAACATAGTACACCAGCAAAGAATATAAAACGACACATCCATCCACTGGCCAAACAGAAAGCTACAAAGAGATTCACCAGAAAAAATAAGGAAATTTGCAACACTCAAAAATGTTTTCAAAGAGGTCAGAAGCTTTAACCTCAAGAACAATTACTACCCCTTATATGGCTGCTAGAAATGACAATTCTACTCGTCGTAATAATTGTTGAGGTCATCTTCAATCTCTTCGATAACAACAGATCCTAATTTCTAGTCACTACAAGGTGCATCACCATTCATGGCTAGGAACAGGAAAGATACATAGGTGGTTTTTACTTGTTCCCTGCTCTCCTTTCTTATGATCGGGAGATAAATTGACGCCAAAGGCTTGGGGATTCCTCATGGCTATGGCTTCAGATAAAGAGAAGAAAGCCCCAAGTGCCTCTTACGCAAAACTTGCTTAGGTTCCTAAAGTACTAATCATTTGATTTAAAGTGATCACACAATTAAAATTACTTCTTCCAAGCAGGGAACAGTCGAACAACTACGACGCTCGGACTTCTGGCATGGAACGCAGATCCACAACCGGGCACGGCAAATGTGGCCGCGCTCTTCCACCGTGCCATACACGGGAGCGCGCCACACGGATAATCATGAGAACGAGTTTGCAGTAAAACCACAGCCAAAGTTTTTGAATAAGGCCCCACAACAGACGCACGGAAAGCAACAAGAAGAGCACGAACCAGAGGACGGAGTGGAAGGAGTCGTGGAGCAGCAACCACGCGAGCAAAAACACCAATGTCAAACCGGTGAAGTGGAAGAGAAGGTGCACTGCTCCATCACAAGGAGGAGCGTGGCTGCTAGACGGGGGTGCCCGATTAGCGAGATGCAGCAATAAGAAATGCAGGAGCAGGCTGCAGATGGCAACGCCGATGGTGACGGGGTGGGTTTCAAAGGGTGAAATCGACTTCCCCTGGTAAGCCACTTGGATGAAGTTGATCAGGACAGAGACAATGGAGGTAAGATCTGTGGCGCCGTGAGGAAGGGCGAGACAGGGAAATCATTTATACTTCTATCCATGTGCAAGGGAGAGACAACGTTAACAGATGTTTTTAACATTTTTTAAAGGGAACTTGGGATTTTTTCAAGGGAGTGGCACATCATATCATATGATGTTAACCGATGTTTTCGAATATGATTTTTTAAAGGGAACTTGGGATTTTTTAAAATATGATGTGCCACTCCCTTGAAAAAAATCCCAAGTTCCCTTTAAAAAATGTTAAAAACATCTGTTAACATTGTAAATGATTTCCCTGTCTTCGCACAGGTATTTTTAACATTTTTAAAGGGAACTTGGAAAAAGGGCATTCGGATGTCCTTGATTGGAATGGACGTCCAAAATAAAGAGTATTAGATTGATGTCAAAAGAAAGATTATTAACTTGATGTCCGTGCCACTTTTCATGAAAAAATAAATATCAAATGATGTCCCTACCCTCACTCCTCAGTCCTCACCACACTATAGAGAGGACGAAGGCCTTAAACTTTCCGATTTACTTTTTATTTGGTTATATTGACAAGGGAGAAAAGCCATAAGCCTGTCGCATTTATATTAATTTAGTCTTAAACCTTATAATTATATCAATTTAGTCATTTTGATTAATTTTGACTAGATACTGATATGGATGGCCATGGAAAACTTTTAATAATAATTTAATATATATTTTTTATTTTCTCTAATTTTATTCTTTTATTCTTTTCCTTTCTTCCTCCTTTTCCCGATGATAGGCAATAGCTGAGCGAGCTGGCCTCACCAAATCTAGCTTAGGCGAGGTTAACCCTTGTAAGGCCTTGCCCAAGCCAAGGCCGCCTTGCTTGGGATCGCTCTCGCTTGGCCTAGCCTAGCCTGTGGTGGGCAACGGCGACCCTCACCCAGACGAGGCCAACCCGCTCGGCAATGGTCAAGGAAGAATAAAGAAAAAAAGAAAACAAATAATAATAACAAATAAAAAATTGAATTACTATAAAAAATTATCTATATTAGGGCTAGATGTGCCATGCAAGACAACTAATGTCCATATAAGTAATTTCCGATTAAAATTAGTCGAAATGATTGAATTGACACAAATATAATAGATTTAGGTTTTTTTTTTTTTTTTAAAAGTGATATGCCCAACTTTAATTTCGACTGACCTTATCCTCACTCCGCATAGGATCCATCAGTACATAATAACCTAAAATATTTATCTTCATGAATAAAGTTGCAAGAAATGGGCTTGCAAAAAATAATAAATAAGAGCAAAACATTAAGCCCAAGCCTTAGCCCAAGCCTAAGTGTTTCGTTTTAGCCCTTTCTTTAGTCTTGCTTCGTTGCAAGGGAAATTACAAGAGCAGAAAGAAGGAGAGAAAACGGAGCCTGGCCAAATGAACAAAAAAGAAAAGAAAAGGAAAGAAGGAAAGAAACGGAGAAAAAGAGAGAGGAAACAAAGGGGGCTTTCGCTCCATGCACGCTTGTTGAGAACTCGACAAGGCGGATTAATTCTATTTGGTAGCAACAAATTTTATTTATCTAAGTGCAGGAATTTTCGTAATCAAGCCGTGAATTATGATTATTCAGATTATGCAGTGTAGACAACAAAAGAGAAGGAGACGTTCTGGGATGCTTCATGTTCTCTGTAATGTGTTTCGTTTCCCGAAACTAGCTGAAAGTACCGCAATATTTATGCTAAATTGCTCTTGCATGTTCCCTGTTAACTTGTCATTATGCGATTGGTTTTGCTATGACCGCATTGCGTTTCTGATTCTCCTCATGCCTTTCATTTCCTCATGAATGATAAGTCGGAGGGAATAATTTCTCAAGTCAAAGGGGAAAATTAATGGAAGATAAGCCTAACGCGACATGTATCACTCAATGAATGGATTGGTGATTTGTTGAGTTAGCCTCCCTAGTATACCCAATATTCTCTCAAGTCAAAGGGGACTCTCAATGCATGCACATTTGAGAGGCTTGGTCAAGCACGATTATATTTGTTTCATGGCAATTGGTAAGGATTCGAAACTTTTATTTATCTAATTGAACAAGTTTTTGTAGTTAATCTATAAATTAGGTTTTGTATGGATTCTACGTTGCCGGGTTGATTTTAGAGGTTTTCAAGTTGTGAAATTATGTTGTAAAAAAAATTAGGGTGTTGCATAGCAAAACTTCATGAAAGTTGATTTAGGTTTATGATTTGGTCGTGATAAATTTTTAAAATTTTGCATGTTGTTAGAAACAATTTCCCAATTACTGTGTTTGGCAATGGGCTTTGCCCTTCTCCGGCCATCTTTTGGCTTTATGGTCTCTTAATAATTCGAAAGAGTTTTTTTGTTGAAAGTAAGCTCGCTTGAATTAGAGTTCCGAAATGAGGTTGACTCCGTTTGCAAAGTAGTTGTTAAGAGCTCTTTTGTCAAGTGAACGATTTGACTTAAGAATATGGCATCGCCTACTGAAGTTTTAGTCGAGGTTAGTTGACGCGTAAGTTTGAATATGGCATCGCCTTCAATAGGATTTTGAAACTTTTTGATTGGTGTAACTTTCGATTTGGATTTTGGTTAGGGGTAAGTTGTGATATTCTATAAATTTGTAAACTCATGTTTATATGTCAAGAAAGGCATCGCATCATATGATTTTGTTAAAACGAAAAAGTACAGTTTAAAATAGATTTATCGCATAAAGCTGGATGGAGCATAAACTACCCTTTTGGTATTTGAAATTTGAATGAATATTTCCGATCAGTATAAAGCCGAGTTGAAGTGATATCGCTCATATTTGGATTTTACTATACATTATATATTGGATTTGGGTAAATGAGTCTATAGTAGTACTCTATAATATACATGGTGGATGCTCCATTTGCTTAGAAGAGATTTGTGTTAGTCATTGAATTGTGGTTGCTCACATTATCTTATATCAAATCTTTTTCAAATTCTTCAACTAAGGTAGGATGTGAGAGTTATCGGCAAGAAAATTTTATAGTTGGATTTTGATATGAGTTTTTTTTTTTTTTTTTTTTTGGTCGGTAATTTTTTTTTTATATGAGTTTAGATACTCGTATATGTCTGAAATGATATTTGTGGGGTTTAATTGAGTTTGGAAATACATATTATATACACTTACTTTTGTGATGAATTTCAGAACTCTTGAGTTTGTAACCTACTCACCATTATATCAAGTATATAGATGAAGACATATTTTGATAACATGTTTACGTTGGTTTATGTTTAAGGCTATGTTTTCTAGGTAGGAGGACCTTGATGTTGTTTTCCCTATTTTTATAGAGTTGGGGGATGACAAATGTCAATGACAGGTCTTATTCACAAAATCAACAAATAAAAACATCTAGTAATATATAGTTATTGTTTCTCCATTTCAGTATAATCTCATCAATTTTATACTGCAATAATAGCTGCTCATCCCTTTCTTTAAATACCCATCTATAGTGCAACATAATTTAAGCACGAACTCACCTATTTTTGTAATTGTTGGATGTACTAAATCCTGTCAAAATACTTTCGAACCAGTTGAACATTTCTTTTTTTGGTGAAATATTATGAAAATAGGTTCCCTTCTTGACAAGAGATCGCATTTTCTTCGGTTTGAGATATCTTGAATTGTTGATGGAATCATGAATTTTTATGGGCTAATTCTCTAAAAAAATTCCCAACTTTAATTTCAATTTCAATTCTATCTTGAACTTTTTTTGTCCCAACTTTCACTATGGTCCCACATTTATCCATATGGCAAGGGTCATCACGTGACTCACCATGATCCCATTGCTCCGTTAACATTGAAGCCTCTTGGAAACTCACTCTCAGAGAGAGAGATGGAATTGTTGTCATGGAAATTACCTAGTGCCTGCGTCTATATATATATATATTAGAGAGAGAGAAAGAGAGGGGTTTTGTCTAGTCAATAAGGGAGACTAAAGGAGACTGAGAAGTTGTTGAAGAGATGTCTAGTGGGAGAGAATAAATATGACCAAAAAAAAAAAAAATTCTATCTCCTTCTTTCTCGCCTAAAAAAGTATGTAGACCCGGTTCAAATGAGGGTTAGACCCGGATTAGTCTAATGTATTTGAAATTTAGCAAAAGGAATATACAAATGTCATCCTTTTGAGAAAGAGATAAAAAAAAAAAAAGTTATTGAGGAGGAATACTTGTGGAAACTTTTAAAGAGGAGAGAGATATGGGAAAGGGCATGTGAAAGGGACAACGACTGATTGACTGATGAGAATTAAGTGAAAAATGGAAGGAACGAGAAGGGCATAAGTGGAAACATTTGATGACTAAGTCTTGTTACAAATAAATTACATTAAAAGGGTTATTGTCGTTACAAATCGTTTCCGAACGATACTTTCCTCCATTATTTTTTAGGAAAAATACCAAAAATTCTAAATCTATTAAACTTGTACTAATTCAATCCGAAACCTTATAGACAAAAAAATAAGAATAATTATAAACCTTTCAATTTTACTAATTCAGTTATCAAACTTTAGACAATTTATCAAATAATCTTTTCAGTCAATTTTGATTGGAAAACGCTAGTCCCAACTAGTCGTCCTATGTGGCATACCGGCGCTAATGTTGACAACATTTTATTTTATTTTTTGAATTTTTCATCCTTTTTTTTTCTTTTTACTTTTGTTTCCTTTCGCTAGTGGTGGGTCTTAGGCGATGGCTGACAAACTTGTCATGACACAAGAAAATACGTGACCTCACCAGTCTAGTAATGTACATTCCAATCAATATTTCGCTTTTATATATGAAAATTTTCTCTTGCCATTCAGATGCGTCGATTGTTATTGCACGGCCCAATATAGCTTTGTCTGCCTTGTCACAACTAAGCCCCAATGAGGATTCTCAGAATGTGACCATCCAACAAATGCTCAAGAGCTGCAAAGCCTATGAACAAGCAATCTTGGGGCAGGTCTATGGATGCCATGCGTGCATATTCTTTCTCCACAAAAGCTGCAGTAAGTCCTCCACAGAGATGCAACACCCGTCTCTCCATGATCACCCTCTCTCTCTCGCTTTTGATTAATTGGAGGAGCTAAATGTAATGCTTACTAGGGCTGTCAAATAGGTAAGTCGGGAGTCAAAAAAATGGTTCGGTTCAAATTGACCCATTTAATCCGTTTTGACTCATTTACACGCAATATAAATCTAATGACCCAAACCTAGACCCGTATTTGAATTACTAAAGCACGTCTCTATTTAACTAAATTTATGAAAATTCATATCCACTCGTTTAAAGCTCATTAGTAGCCATTATTTACGATGCATGTACGTATAACTAATTTTTTTTTTCTATATTTGCTTTACTCTTTCTAATTTTCTATGTGGATCGATATTTTTTTATATTTTTATGAGGTGAAGGGTGACAAATTTTACTCGATGACAAGCAATATCCTTGCTCTCATAAACCAGTGCGCTTCCAAACTCATATTCAACCTCCACTGGATCCAACCCAACATAAACCAAACCAACCCAACCCAACTCGCTTTGCCCACATATATATTTTTCTTTTTGGGGTGATTTCGGCCATATCGATAACAAAGAACAGCCCATGGGTGGTTTTTTATTGGGCTTAGAATTGGGGCTTGAGACAAATTGGGTCTTCAAATGAACGTGCTACCCCTTTAATTCTCAGTAATAGTTCGACTTCAAGGCTCTCTCTTAACACAATACAGAGAGACTGAGAAGTGAAGGAAGATCTAGAAGTGCAAAGCGTGCAGAGAAGCAGAGTAGATCTAGAAGCACAAGGACAGGAGAGAAACAAGGTGGTGTTGTTCACATTGATTGGAGGCCTGACCATCAACCAGTTGCTGTGTTGAGAGAAGGAAGATGAGTACTCTACCTCGTTGCATGTCCAACTCAGTCGATACAGTCTCACCTCTGTCCCAGCCCCACAACGCCACCGTCAAGCCCCCAAATTTTGTCGCCGCGCCGAACTTTAAGTCTTTTTAAATCTATTTAGGCCCGGCCCTTAAAAGTTTGAATAACTTGTATGACCCACTTCTCAGAATATGAGTCAAAAAATGGGTCATGGACCCCTGTAGACTGACCCATTCTTTGACACCCTCTAATGCTTACCATGGTCTCCCACTGCAGCGATTGCAAATTCAGCCTCGACATGGACACGGCTTTAACTCTATGTTCGCGAGATCTGGAGGGCAAGAAGGACTCGGTTTTCTACCACTTCGACCATCAGCATCCACTGGTCTTCCTCACGAGGCTCGAAAGCAGAATCAGGTGCAAAGCTTGTGAAAAGAACATACGAGATGAGGTCCATGGTTGGCTCGATTGCCTCTTCTTTCTCCTCTGCCCGATCATCCTCTGCTGCTGGAACCGTCATACGAAGGATGGTGCGTGCCAGGCTCATAATGTGTGCATCTATCGCTGGCTGAACCTGGGCTGCTCTTTTTTGCCCCATAAATCATGTGCTGAATCGCCCTCACTCGTGCAACAACCTGTTCACCCTGCACATCCTTGTTCTTCTTGCATCAGGAAGGAGCGCTGTTGACATATGCCGTGAAGAGTGTTGACGCTCTGTCTTTCGCTGCATGGAAAGTGACTACGACTTCAACATTCCATGCACTTTTGAAAGGCCCACTTTGAAACATCACCTCCGCGAGCATGTACTCTTTCTTAATTTAGATCTTCCGAACTGTGCTTCCTATGCAGTGTCTGTAGTAAATTTGCAGGTTTGACTTTTACGGTTGTGTGCATTGCAACCTCAATCATCACAGATTGCCTTCAACTACAGTAAAAGAATGCCATTAACTTCCATCAACTCACACTTTACGCTTCGTTCATCGAAGATGATACCAGTGAGTTCTTTTGTGACCTTTGTGAGAAGATAAGGGACCCAAATCTGAGTGCTTACCCTTCCCCATTGTTAACTCATATCAAATGAGTTTTACCCATGGTGCACTTTCATCACAGAAGTGCTCTCCTACTAAACAGACTTATAGCCAATAAATTGATACGAGATGCTGCCATGTGATGTGGTGAATAGCCATATTCATTTTTAGCATCATATAAATAGATTCATCGTCCGCAATAAGTAATAATTAAAACAAAATGCGCTAATACCAAACATTTCTACTACAGGTTGCTGGAATAGTGGAAGTACCTGAAGACCCTGCCATCGCTGAACTAGATAACAAAAAATTGCAATTCTGCAGAAAAAAAAGTGGAAATAATGAGCACATGGTTGCAGGTACTCAAAAAAAGACGTGCAATGCTGGTCTCGAAGAACCGCAAGTAAAGTGCATGTAGTTGCAGAGTTGGGGAGGCACTTACCAAGATGAAAAGAATTCGGGAGTCGGGAGAACGCGTTTCTGTTTGATGTTTCAACTTGCCTTCTTATGCAAGTCAATTGGACTCACTGCTACGGTTGACATCCAAGATTGTTGTCCTCTGCCGTAAAAGCAGATAAAAAACATATTTCTGGAGTGCAAGACTTGTGTGCTCTATGTTATGAATCGGAGTATTAAAATTGGGGATGCATAATTTGATGATCAATCAACTTGTCAGGAAGTCTGCTGGTCTAATTACTCCCACATATACGCGCGACAGATGTGTGTTGCTTGTACAGACTTGTCTCGAGCATCAGCATCCTATCTATCTCGCTTTGCATACATGAACTGTAAATCCTTTAGCACATGAAGATGGGAAAAGTTTGGTTCTAAAGTCTACGGCGAACCAAAATTCAGTTATATTGAACTGAAGCCTCCTGACTAAAAGTCTACTTTTCAGCATTTTTTTCTCACCTTGGCCTCAGCAACTTCAATGTCTGACTGAAGCAACAATTCAAGTTCCTGGCCAAAAGCCAATCAGCCAGTGAGACAACTTAGTCTTACATTGCAAGTTGACGCATTGGCCCCAGCAAAGCTCTACTTGTCACCTCTCAGAGGTAAAATGAAGACTCTATGATGTAACAACTCTATTCCGCAATGAAAATCTAAAACTATATTATCATCGGAATAGCTAGCAAGCAGTAATGGTGCAGAGGGGACAGAAATGAGAAGGCTGACATCTTTCATTTTGATTTGGATCACTCAACAATAGAACAGAGCTTTTGAAATTGCAGCTGTGCTCGTGTATACAAGGCATCTATATATCCCAGTTCGTATGGATAAATGAGCAAAACCGTAGTATGCCAGCAAAGAATGTAAAACGACACATATCCATCCGCTGGCCAAACACAAAGCTACAAAGAATGTCCTTTTTTTGTTGACTAATGAAATCTTATAATGTCAGTTAAGAGGACAAGTGCCGGACAAGACGAGACAAAGAGTTGATATACAAATACAGGTTGAATCAACATCACAACCAGCTGCCGTTGAACTTCGAGTTAAAGCAATAGGCTCATCAGGAAAGAAGAAAAATATGGAGAGGAAGCAACTCCAACGTACAAGAAAAAATAATAGGAAGTAGTGTTGTGGCTGTGTTTTTGTTTGTTGCTGATGAGTTCAATGAAGTGGCATCATCGCCCATATTGTTTGTCGATGATAGGTTGGTTCAGTGAAGTAGTGTCGTGGGTTTCTTTTTCTGTTTTTTGGCTCGATGATGGCTCATTGGATTGGAGGATCGATATACTGTCAGCACTAATATATTGTCATCAGCAACAAACTTAGTTGCTTTCTTTTTGTTGGGGGATCAATATACTGTTAGCACAAATATAGTGTTGTTTTTCAGGACAGATTGCTCTGAGGACAGAAATACAATTTACTGTCAGTAAAGATTGCTCTAGATTTTACATAATTCTTCCTTGTATATCTTCCACAGTCGATCTATTAAGAATACATTTGTATATCAGATTTCATGGGCGAAAAAGAAGAACAATCTTGAATGAGATTTTTTCTCTTCAGCATCAACAACGAAGCTATGAGAGGTGCAGAAAAGAATTGACTTAATTAAATCCCCAATTCCATACTTACCATTGAGGTTGTAGAAACCTTTTTTTAAACAGGGCTATAACCCTTTGAACTATTGAAACCCCAACATCATAAACAATATTGCCACAAACATATGTGCTTTTTAGATTGTAAAAAGCCTTCACTTCATTTATGCCACAAATATTGTACATAATTGTAAAAACATGTCAATGAATATAAAACATGTTTAAAATAACATACTATGGCAAACTCAGAATGAATTATTACTATAAATATCAACACTTCCAAGTTTGCCGAATCTTGTTTCACATGTTTCAGTTGTGCCTTGAGAGATTTGACTTCAGTGTCCATCAAACAAACATCATTGTCATTATGGGTAGACATTGGTTCTTGTTCAACATTGCTCCGGTGAAAACTTTTGGACAAACTCCTTGCCCATTGGACATGCTAGAATCTCCTTTTGTGATTTTACCATCTGCAAGGGAAAAAGTGAGGATAGCATAAGATTAAAGAGAATCTAGAGGGACACTTCCAAAAGGCAAGACAGCAAGCAAAAATGATGAATAGACGAATGGATGCTATCAGATGAATGCTTCCAGTAGGAGCGCTTCCAATGGGAACATATGCCATAAGAGAATTCAAATGCATTCACAATCAGAAAGTGCACACTTCAAGTATTTTCCTTAGTGATTGTTCGGAGCATCTAGTCACTCATAACGCGGTGAAGCAAGTTCCACTACTAGAAAAAGAGAAAGCGGTTAAGGCAAAAAAAAAAAAAAAAAAAAAAGAGTTCATCCACTCCTACACCTTGTCCCAAAACGTGACTCCTTGTTTGGGAGAACTCGGGTACAATAATTCATTACGAGCCAAATGCAATCCAGGATCAATTTCTCCCCCGAAACTAAATCAACTGAAATTCTCTTAACCCCAGCAACAACTAGCAATATATAACCTCACAATATGCAAATATAATGCCGAAATGATAAGTAGACAAAGCAAATAACGACACCAAAGATTTAACGTGGAAAACCCAATGCGGGAAAAAATCACAGACCGCCCAAAACATCCACTAATTATTAAGAATAGCAGGATACACAAAGTATTCTTCTTTAGAGGCACAACATCAACATTACAACCTCATTTCATCACCACATGGATAAATAAACAAATTCGTAGCAAGAAAACCATAACTGCAACTGGAAAATTCGGAGGTGGTTCTCGATGAACGAAAGCCATCAACTCGTAGCCCTCGGTCTCATGAACAGCATACTCAAATTTGAACCGATTCCGTCAATATTTGGCTTTCGAATTTGGATCACAAAAAATTCGGTCCTCTCTTCTCCTTTGCGTGCTTTCTCTCGGTGGGTCTCTCTTTTTCTACTTTTTCTTCTCTCTTCTAGTCTGCACAAAGCAACACCCCTTTTCTTTTCTCTTTCTCTTTCTCTCTCCTCACTTTGGGCACACGCACACACGGCACCACTTTCTTTTCAACTTCTCTCTCTCTTTTTTTTTTTGACCTTTTAATGCTAGCTGTGTAACGTGAAGGTGACCCAGCCAGCACTCCTCTACGGTAAACCTTGGGCACTTGTCAAAGTAAAATAACTAGAGTAGCATCTATGATTGACGCTTCTAAACCTTTAAAACCAAGCATCACTATCGTTCACTTACGCTCATTATCAACCCACCGCCAGAGTCACCAGTCAGTAGTCACCACCCTTCCACCACGACAGATTTCCGACCATTCAACATATACAGGTCATATGTCAACACAACACACGGTACATGAACATAAAAGAAGTTGGGGTGCTACCAGCGTGAGGTTCACCAGAAAATCACCACGCGTATCAATGATTCCAGACCATCTCTCCGAGCGGAAACCACCATATAAGGCCACAAAACATAGCACGTTAAACAGAGAAACAAACATCCTTAGGTTGTTCTCACTTCCGGATTCAACTATCATAAAACGAGAGTAAATGAATGAATCAAAAGCGCTCATTATGATTTTGATTCGTGATGAGATATCTAGATCCAGAGGGAATTTTTTTCGATTGGGCATTTTAACAAACGGCTAGCAGACACTTCAGCCAAGCGATATACAAGTGAGAGTGAAACAACCATTTGTCCCCAACTAATGAACAAGTCGTCAAAACACAATTTACGTCGGCAGCAAGGCTTCGATTGCGAATGATTTTTTTCATACAAATCATGTTTAGAGCAGTTCCAAGTCCAAGCTATAAAGCAGCTTCCACTGTAATTCGCGGTTTGAGTTGAGGTTGTTCAGAAAAACAAACATCTGCGGTTTCTCTTAAATGTAGGAAAAAAAGACTCGGGCTTGAGCAAGAATCGTTCGATTTGAGTTGAGATTTGAAGAGATTTGAGCGAGATCTCCGTTGATTTCAGGTTAGAGTTCTTTGGACATTCATGCAGGCATTTTCTAGACTAAATTAATGGAAAAAACTAAATTGATAAATTATTAAAAAAATTTAGATTTTTTTGGGTAATATTCCTCAAGAAATTCACCGCAAAGAGAAGGAAATTTGTAACACTCAGCAATATTTTCAAAGAGATCAGAAGCTTCAACGTCAATAATAACATTACTTAATATAGCTACTGGAATCAACCATTCTTCTCATAGTAATAAATACAATTGTTGAGGTTATCTTCGATCTCTTCGATAACAAAATATTACAATTTCTTTTGAGGGCTTAGCCTATCTTAATCAGATTTAGTTGCTCCAAGGTGCATGACCATACATGGCTAGGACTAGGAAAGACACAGAGGTGGTTTTATACTTCTTCCCTGTTCTCCTTTCTTAGTATCGTCGGGAGATAATTTGATGCTAAGTCTTGGGGACTCCTTTTAGCTTCAGATAAAGAGAAGAAAGCCCCAAGCGCCTCTTCTACAAAACTAGCATAGTTTCCTGAAGTACTAATCACTTGTTTTAAAGTGGTCCAACTAGTTTTTCCAAGTAAGGAACATTAGAACGATTAGGGCACTCAGATTTCCTGCCTGAAATGCAGATCCACGACGGTGCGCGGCAAAAGTGGCCACACTCTTCCACCACGCCATACACGAGACCACACCCCATGGATAATCATGAGAATGAGTTTGCGGTAAAACCACAGACAAAGTTTTTGAATGGGGCCGCGCAACAAATTCACGGAAAGCAACAGGAACAGCACGAACCAGAGGACAGAGTGGAAGAAGTCGTGGAGCAGCAACCACGCGAACAAAAACACCGATGTCAGACCGGTGAAGTGGAAGAGGAGGTGCACTGCTCCATCACAAGAAGGAGCAGGGCCGGACAGTGGTGCCCAATTAGCGACATGCCCAAAAAAGAAATGCAGGAGGAGGCTGCAGATGGCGATGCGGGTGGCAACCGGGTGGGTTTCGAAGGGTGAAATCGACTTCCCCTGATAATCCACTTGGATGATGTTGACCAGGATAGAGACGATGGAGGTAAGATCCATGGCGTGGTGAGGGATGAAAAGACGGGGACGTCATTTATACTTTCTATTCCCCTGGTAATCCACCCGGACATCAATTTGATACTCTTTCTTTTGAACCTTTTGAAACCCTTTCGCAGTCTGATACTCCTTTTGAACCGATGGTTCGGAAGCTTGCTGTCTGATACTCTTTGAACCGATGGTTCGGAAGCAACCAAAGGTTCAAAAGAAAGTGTATCAGATCGATGTCAACCAAAGGTTCAAAAGGAAGAGTATCAGATTGATGTCCGTGCCACTTTCCATGAAAAACAAATATCAAATGATGTCCCTATTCTCACCCCTCACCACGCCATGGAGTGGACGAACGCCTTGAACGGTCCGATTTCTTTTTATTTGGTTATATTAGAAGGGGAGAAAAGTGTCAAAAAAAGAAGAAGTCATAAGCCTATTGTACTTGTGCAAATTTAATCCTAAACCTTATTATTATGCCAATTTAGTCATTCTAGTTAATTTTGGCCGGATCTTGCTTATGTGGACAGCTGTGGAAAATTTTCTAATAATTATTTAATACTTTTTGATTTTTTTCTAATTTTTTTTTTCCTTTCTTCTTCCCTTTGCCATACATAGACAATGGCCAAGCAGACTGGCCTCACCAAATCTAACCTTGACGAGGGCGAGGGCGAGGTCTCCACTCCCCTAGGCCAAGGTGGCCTCGCCAGGGATTGCTCTTGCCTGGTCGGGCCTCGCCTATGGTGGGCAATGACGACCCTTACCCAAGTGAGGCCATCGGCTGATTATTGGCAAAAGGAAGAAGAAAGGAAAAAAAGAGAGATGAAAAACAATAAAAAATTGAAAAATATTTAAATATTATCGAAATATTATATGTTAGTACTGGTTTTGCCATGTTGGATAGTCGATATTTATGTCAGTAATTTTCGGTCAAAATTAGTCCGAAAGATTGAATTAGCAATAGGTCAAAAGTTTATGACTAAATTGTTACAATTAAAATGTTTAAGATTGATACAAATGTAATATATTTAAAACTTTTCTAATATTTTTCCCATTAAAGAGGCCTTGATCTGGCCAACATTTTTTCCCTTAGTGACCTATTATCCCTATTATCGCCCCTAGCATAGTTTGCATCAGTGCGTAATAACCCAAAAGATTTATCTCCGTGATTAATGTTGGGCAAAAGTACATCCAAGTATCAAAATTTAGCATGGGTGCATACTTAAGTGCTAAAACTTTCAAAAGGTATGCTTAAGTGACAATTCTAATGAGACTTGTCGATTTTCAATGTGGCATTATTTCAATAATAAACGGGTCTACGTGACTCGTCAGAATGTCTCAATGCTTGTCTCTAAATGACGTCATTCTACCCCAAATATGATTTTTAATATAAATATTAATTAAATTATATTAAAAACCTGAGAGAGAGAACAAGGGTAGCAAATTAGCGAGGGTCTTCACAGCTCTCGCCGCCATTGCCCCACCATTTTCAGAAAGGGTTAGCAATGGTGGGGCAATGGTCAAAAAGGGTCGTTGGGCCTCGGCCAAGGTCGTGCAACCTTGGTTGACAGCAGGCGAGGGCCAAATGACCCTTGCCCCACAGTTGTCGGCCCTTTCTGGCAATGGTGGGGCAGCGGCGGCAAGGGCCTCCCATGTTCCCTCTTTTTTTAAAAAAAAAATATAATAAATAAATAAATTTATTATATTAATTAAATCAAATTTGGATGAAAACAACGTTGTTTTGGGCTATTTAGTGGCATTAGTGTCATGTGATAATTTTTTTAAGGAAATGCCACGTCACTTAATTTAATTTAATTAATGTTTAATTTACAAATCAAATTTGAGGGAAAATGATGTCATTTTGGGGCTTATATTGCCACGTGGATAATTGTTTTTAAAATAATTGCCATGTTAGTAAAAATATCGTTTGAAAATGCCATGTCAACAGTTTGGCAAGAAATTCTCGTTATTAGCACTTAAATGTTCATTTCTTCTCTGATTTTAGTATTTAAGTGTACATTTTGGAAGCTTTGTTATTTAAATATTTATCCGTCTTAAGTTTTGGCAAGACTTACGGTGTCCGACACTTATTAAAGTTGCAATAAATAGGCTTGTAAAAACTAATAAATAAGAGCAAAAATTAAGCCTAGGCCCAAGCCCAAGCCCAAGCCCTAGTGTCTCGTTTTAGCCCTTTCTTTAGTCTTGCTTCATCGCAAGGGAAATTACAAGAGCAGAAAGAAAGAGAGAAAACAGAGTCTGGCCAAGAAGAACAAAAAAGAAAAGAAAAAAAAAGAAAAACAGAACAAAGTTCGGAGAAACCAGGAAAAAGAGAGGAAACAAAGTGGGGCTTTTGCTCCATGAACGCTCGGGAAAATTCGACAAGACTGATTAATTCTATTTGGTAGCGACGACTTTTATTTATCTAAATGGAGGATTTTTCGTAATTAAGTGTAAATTATGATTATTCAGATTATGCAGTGCAAACAACAAAAAGAGAGAGATGTTCCGAGATGCTTCGCGTTCTCTGTAATGTGTTTCGTTTCTTGAAACGACCTGAAAGTACTGCAATATCTATGCTAAATTGCTCTTGCATGTTCCTTGTTAACTTGTTATCTTGCAATTAGTTTTGCTATGGCCACATAGCGTTTCTGATTCTCCTCTTGCCTTCCATTTCCTGATGAATGGAGGGAATAATTTGATTCAGGTGTTCTAATATTCGTTGCAATTTACTCGTTTCGAGTAAGTTGGTGTTTTGAAGTATGTAACGTGCCTCCTGATCTTGCCATGGCTTTTTTGCTACCGATGACCGTAGCAGCAAAAGCAATTGTACTACTAGAATTTGGTTCACAATCTGACTATTACCGCTCCTAGCAAAGTGAGGTTAGAATAGAATGGCTTCCAAGAACCTTTTGATATGAGCTCTACAAAACTCTGGTTTTCCTTTTTCCAAACGTAGTTCATTCTATCATTTGAACAGGTTTTCTTACAATTCCTGGAAAGAGTACCTTCCTATTTTGTTCGTTCTTTGCAGAAATGTTCTCATGGGTCTTAGTCTTCATAGTTTATATAAACGCCAACTTTTGACCTGTGGATCTGAATTCATTTGACTGTTTGAAGTCGTAGCTTGTATATGCGAACTAGGTCTGCAACAACTTCATTCTATATTTTGTTTTCAAGGGTAAAAATGCAAATAAATATTTGATTTTTGAAAATGAAATCGAGTTTTATTCAAAGATAATAAACATTAGAAGTTTAATGGTAACTGCTACTTTGGTGAACCTTATCGACATAGCTTACGGACTATTGTATTGTATGTAACTCTCTTTCGATAATGCAGAATTCAAGATTGCTGCAGAACTTGCACATTTATGGATAAACTGATAACTAGAAAAAAGTCGATTTGGCTCATACCATTAGTACCATTGGTACGTATTGTATTTAATAGCAAATTTAAACATTACCTCTACATATAAAGTGAAGTTAGTTTTATAGACTATTAAGTTATGTCAAGTTACATCCATTTTAGCAATTTATAAAACTGTTATCGCAATATCGTCTTAAGTAAGTTACTTTCATAGTAAGTTGGATAATAACTTTCTAGTAAATTTATAGACAAACCGAAGGTGAATGCACCTTTATGACATTACACAATGTTTGGAGTTTTATTTGTTAGTTAATTCATAGAAAATTATATTATCATTGCAGTTGACTATAAATGAAAATGAAATGAAACTTTTCACCGGCCACGATAGTTTATATATATATTACAAATTAGCATTGAAATACAACATCAGATAATACGGGAGCGAGGTACATCTCATTTCACCCCATTTGCTTCGCATTGATATCACTCAGCAACTATAACTCCATTCACAACGCCTTTTTGTTTCTTAATTTGCCTTGGTGATCATGCATTGAATCTCCGGAACCTGAGTGGAAGGTCGTACTTGCTTGGAATGTCTCGCGTGCTGGTCCCCAATCCACAGCTCATCCCTACTGCTGTGAATCGTGTCGAATCTTCTTTCACGAGTCATGTGCCGAATTTAGCATGCTGTCCCCCAGAGCACCCGTTTCACGTGTTGCCCCCTGCTTGAACACCTAGTAGGCGGACGATGAGGAGGATTGTCATAGTTGCCATGCGTGTGAGCAGGCTTCCTTCTTGCCATTTTGATGGTCAAGTGTTACTGCACAGCCCGATTTTGTAGGGCACGATTCATTTCACACCATTCGCTTTGTGTTAATGTAACTCAGCAATTATAACTTCATTCTTTTTTTCTTTTTTTCTTTTTTGGGCGGTAATTATAACTCCATTCAAAACGCTTTTTATTTCCTAATTTTCCTTGGTGATCCATGTGTTGAATCTCCGAAACCTGAGCGAAGAAGGCTGCACTTGCTTGGAATGTCTCGCGTGCTGGTCTCCGATCCGATGCTCAGCCCACTGCTGTGAATTGTGTCGATTCTTCTTTCACAAGTCACGCTGAATTTAGCATGCTGTCCGCCCAAGGTCACCCGTCTCACCCGCTGCCCCGACTTGACCGCCTAGGTGGCAACGATGACAAGGATCGTCGGAGTTGCCATGCATGTGAGCAGGCTTCCTTCTTGCCATTCGGATGGTTAAGCATTGCTGCACGGCCCGATATTGCTTCACCTGCCTAGTCACAACTGAGCTTGATGAGGATTCTGAGCATGCGACCATCCAACATTTTGCTCATTAGCATCCGCTCACACGATCATCTTGGGACGAAAAGTAGAATCAAATGCGAAGCCTGTGAGGAGGTCTATCGATGATTCTACACGTGTAGATTCTTTCTCCATGAGAGCTGCGCCAAATCTCTCCCCAGACGACCCTTCTATTTCTGAAGGGCCCTAGCCTGGTGTTTGCTGTCTGAATACTCTTCCTCTGCGCGGCTGCTTCCTTGACGGTTCTTCACTTTGGTTGTTGGCGGATGCGGGCGTGGGTTGTAATTCATCTGGCTTTGTGGTCTCCCGCTACCTTCCTTCTCTTTTGCCATTGTTTGGCTGTTTATGCTTCCTTAGGCCTGCTCTTGTGGTCCTCTTTCGCATTCGGCTCCCTTCCACTCACTCTGACTTGTTGTCTTGTTGAGTGCAAGTTTTGTGGCGCCGGATCTTTTGTAATTGTTGGTTAGAGCTCTATATATTCTTACCCCTCACCAAAAAAAAAAAAAAAAAATCTCTCCCCAGAGATGCAATGCCCGTCTCTCCATGATCACCCTCTGTCTTGCTTTCGATCAATCGGTAGACCTCCAATGTAGTGCCTGCCATATGGTTTCCCGCTGCAGCGAATGCAATTTCACTCTTGACACGGACTGTGTGGCTATAATTCTATTTTCACAAGATCTGAGGGCGAGAAAGGCTCAGTTTTTTGACATTTTGCCCGTAAGCATCTAGGGGTCCTTCCACGCCAAGCTTAAAGCCAGAATCGAGTGCAAAGCTTGTGAGTAGAGCATACTAGGTGAGGTCTATGCTTGACTGGATTGCCGCTTCTTTTCTCCAATTCACAATCGTCCGCTGCCGCTGGAGCTGGGTCACATGCAGGATGTTGTGTGCAAGGCTTGTGATGAATATGTCCAAAGGTACAGCCCATCACTGCCTGGAGCAGAGCTGCTCTGTTCTGCTCCATAAATCATGTGCTGGATTGCCCTCAGTTATGCGACACCCCGCTCACCCTGGCACATCCACTTCTTTCCGTATCAGAAAGGAACGCTCACTGATGCATGTTGTGAAGAGCGTTAATGCTGTCTTTCTCTGCGCAAAATGCGACTTCAACTTCAACATTCCATGCACTTTTAAAAGGCCAACTTTGAAACCTCACCTCCACGAGCATATGCTCATTCTTATATTAGATCACCCGACCTGCGTATAGTGTCTGGTAAATTTTGCACATTCAACTTTCTCGTCTTGGTGCAGTGTAATCTTAATGTCAATCATGATTGCCTTGCACAATTACCACCAATAATGAAAGATTACCATCACCACCGTCAACTCACACTCTACGCTACATTCATTGAAGATGATGCCGGTGAGTATTATTGTAATTTTTTAGGGACAAAGACCTGAATCTGGGTGCTCCTGTCTACAATGAATGCCCTTTACCATTTATTACTCATATCGAATTTGTTTTACCCACAGTATGCTTTCATCACAGAAGTGCTCTCTCACTAAAATGACTTTAGCCAACAAATGGATACACAATGCTGCCATATGATGTGGTGAATAGCCCTGTTCTTTTTTCTTTTTTTAACATCATATATAGACTCATTCTCCACAATAAGTTATTATCAACAGAAAATGTGGTAAGGCCAATTTTTTTTTTTTTTAAAGTAATGAAAGTACCTGAAGACCCCACTATGGCTGAACTAAACAAAGTTCACGGAATTGCAGAGTTGGGGAGGCACTTATCCAGAAGAAAAGAATTGGGGAAGCATGAGACCACCTTTCCGTTTGATGTTTCAACTTTTGCTCTTAGGCAAGTCAATTGGAATCACTGCTAACACTCGACATCCGATATTGTCATCTGCAGCAAAAGCAGATAAATATCATATTTTTGAGTATGAGACTTACATGCTTTATGTTATGAGTTGGAGTACTACATGGGGATGCATAATTTGATTATAAATCAGCTTGTCAGGAAGCTTGCCAGTCTTATTATTTCCTCGAAAAATGAATATCAGGTGTGTGTAGTTTGTACAGACTACTCTCAAGCTTTGCATACTATCTATATGGCTTTCCATTCATGAACTGTAAAAATTCTTTTCCAGCAGATGAAGATGCGAAAAGTTCGGTTCAAACATCTGCAGTCCACCAAAATTTGGTTATATTGAACTAAAGCCTCCCAAAAAGGAAATCTATATTTTAGTGTTCTTTTCTCACCTTGGCCCTGGCAACTTGAATCTCTGACTGAAGCAACAAATCAAGGTGCTGGACGAAAACCTATCAGCCAGTGAGACAACATGGTCATAGATTGCATTACTCAGATCCAAGAGCTTCCGGATACATACAGGATACATCACAAAAGAATTCGCTGCCCTCATAAATCTTATTTGCTGAAGCAAGTTGATGTATTCGCAGCAACAAAGATCGAGTTGTCATCTCTAAGAGGTAAAGTGCTGACTATATGATGTAACCACTCATCATTCTGCAATGACAAACTCAAACAACATTATCATCAGAATAGCTAGTAAGCAGTACCCATGCATATGGCACAGAGATGAAAAAACTAACATTCTTCATTTTGATATGGATAACTCTATGATGATAGAGCAAAGCTTCTGCTTTGCAGCTGTGCCCGTGTCTCCAAGGCATCTATTTATCCTAGTTCATATGGATAAAGGAGCAAAACCATTGTATACCAGCAAAGAGTGTGTAAAATAACACATATAGATCCACTGGCCGACCAGAAAGTCATGAAGAGAGCCAGAAAAAGAAAAGCAAAACTGTGATGCTCGTGATGTTTTCAAAGAATTCAGAAGCTTTAACCTCAAAAACAAATTTGACTTTATTTTGGAGACTAAAACGACCATATGACAATGTTTGACGGTGGCAATTTGATAATGAAGAATTGGTGTCCGAAAATGCTAGTAAAAGTGCCATTTTTCATGAACATCCCTCTATTTCTCTCCAGTAGGGAAAAAACTTCCAAATCTTTTGGTCTAGTGGAATCTTACGTAACCTTGAAAAAGATGGCTGAACATCTCCCCATTATTCTCTAATAATTGACGAATTATTTTCAGTCTCTTCAGTAACATTTGCCCTCCATTTGACATTAACATTTTGAAGTATCTGCTACTGAAATAGAAGAAGCTTTTGACAGTCCTGCAGTCTTAAGTTATACTGTACATCACCTACTTAGCTTCATCATTTGACTTAGTATCATGATAACTCTCCAGGGAATCGTTTCCGCAATAAGCATTTAGGCTTGTGCATACACCTGAAAAGAATGAGCACGTAATAGGTACTCAAGAAAAGATGTGCAATGCTGGTCTCTAAAAGCTGCAAGTGAAGTGCATGTAGTTGCAGTGTTGGTGAGGCCCTTACCAAGAAGAAAAGAATTTGGGAGTCAGAAGAACCTACCTTTCTGTTTGATGTTTCAACTCACGTTCTTATGCAAGTCAATTGGACTCATTGCTACAGTCGACATCCAAGATTGTTGTTCTCTGCAGAAAAAGCAGATTAATATCATATTTTTGAAGTGCAAGACTTGTGTGCCCTGTCATATATCAAAGTATTAACATTGGGATGCATAATTTGATTTTGAATCAACTTGTCAAGAAGCTTGCTGGTCTAATTATTCCCTCAGATATGGACATCAAATGTGTGTAGTTTGTACAGACTTGTCTCGAGCATCTGCATACTATCTATCTATCTTTGCATACATGAACTGTAAATTCTTAGCACAAGCAGGGTGGGAAAATTTTGGTTCTAACATCTGCAGTCAACCAAAATTCAGTTATCTTGAACTAAAGCCTCCCAAAAAAAAAAAAAAATCTACATTTCAGCATTCTTTTCTCACCTTGGCCCCAGAAACTTGAATGTCCAACTGAAGCAACAATTCAAGCTCCTGGCCAAAAACCAATCCGCCAGCGAGACAACGTAGTCTTAGATTGCAAGTTAACGCATTTGCCACAGCAAAGATCTAGTTGTCACCTCTCGGAGGTCAAATAGAGACTATGACGTAACGATTCCCACATTCTGCAATGACAAACTACAACTATATTGTCATCGGAATATGGAACAGAGATGAAAAAGCTGACATCTTTCATTTTGGTTTGGATCACTCAATGATGTTAGTGTAAGATCAAAGCTTTTGAAATTGTAGCTGTGCCCCCCGTTGCCAAGGCATCTATTTGTCCCAGTTCATATGGATATATGAGCAAAACCATAGTACACCAGCAAAGAATGTAAAATGACACATATGTTTCCATTGGTCAAACAGAAAGGTACAAAGAGATTCACCAAAAACAGAAGGAAATCTACAACACTCAGAAATGCTTTCAAAGAGGTCAGAAGCTTTAACCTCAAGAACAATTACTACCCAGGGTGCATGACCATTCATGGCCAGGAATAGGAAAGATACATAGGTTGTTTTTACTTGTTCCCTGCTCTCCTTTCTTATGGTCCGGAGATAATTCGATGCCGAAGGCTTGCGATTTTCTTATGGATTCAGATATAGTTGCAACAAGCCCCAAGCGCCTCCCAAACAAAACTAGCTAGCTTCCTAAAGTACTCATTCTTCCGTTTTAAAGTGGTTAGATTACTTCTTTATCCAAGCAGGGAACAGAACAACTATGGCGCTCAGACTGGCGGATCCCGACTGGGGACTGCGAATGTGGCTGCGCTCTTCCACCAAGCCATATAGGAGACCGCGCCGCACAGCTGATCGTGAGGACGAATTTGCGGTATAGCCACAGCCAGAGGTCGCTGTAAAGCCACAGCCAAAGTTTTTTAATGAAGTCGTGCAACAGACTCACGGAAAGCAACAGGAGCAGCACCAACAACCAGGGGACGGAGTGGGAGGAGTCGTGGAGCAGCAACCATGCGAGCAAAGCCACCGATATTGAACCAGTGAAGTCGATGAGGAGCTGCCATGCTCCATTGGCGAGGCGCAGCAACAAGAAATGCAGGAGCAGGCTGCAGATGGCAACGCCGGTGGCAACGGGGTGAGTTTCGAAGGGCGAAATCAACTTCCCTGGAATTTCACTTGGATGAAGTTGATGAGGATAGAGACGATGCAGGTAAAATCCATGGCGCCGGGTGGGGTGAAAGGTAGGGACATCGTTCGTGGTTCGAGTTCTCTTAAGCAAGCTTATGAAAAGCGAGGAATGGTTCCGAGCGAGTGCTTTTATGAAAAGAGAGATAAAGATCCTATAATTCCAGGGAATTATAGGATCTTTATAACTCTTATAAAGATCCTATAATTCCCTGGAATTATAGGATCTTTATCTCTCTTTTCATAAAAGCACTCGCTCGGAACCATTCCTCGCTTTTCATAAGCTTGCTCTTCGTAAGAGATTGCGGAATCAGGGACTACGCTCTTCATAAGTTTCGCTCTTCATAAAAGAACTCGGAACCAGGGATTCGCTTTTGCTCTTCCTAAGAGAAGACGAATGATGCCCTACTTGATCTCGCTCTTCATAAGCCTTCACACCTAACAACAATAGTGCCACTCTGCATAAAAGAACCACGTGGCTATCATTCTTGGTTTCGCTTTTCGAACGTTGGAGGTTGTCCCTGAACTTTCTTATTTATTTTTCGTTGTGTTAGGGAAAAAAAGGAAAAAAATGATAAATTTATTCCATATTTTTTTTTTTTTTGTGACATGAAAAATCCAAACTTTACTAATCGTGACACATTTACCTCACCAATGATATTTTCGTCTTTTTTTTTTTTTTTTTTTCTGTTCTTCCTTTTTCTTTTCTTATTTATTTTCTCTTTTTTCTTCTTCTCTCTTCCCTCTGCCGTGTTCAGCGGAGGGAAGAGGGAAGAGGGAAGAAGAAGAAAAAAGAAAAATAAAAGATCAAAATGCTCTATAGTTTATGATAAATGTGTCACATGGATACAATTTCAGAGTTTTTGTATCACGAAAAAAAATTTAAGATAAATGTGTCACGGTTGGCAAAGTTTAAGGTTTTTCATGTCACATTTTTTTTTTTTTTTGGATAAATTTGTTACAAAGCAAAGTTTGAGGTTTTTAATAATCTTTTCCAACAAAAAAAAGACTTTGTCCGGTGCCAATTGAATTCCCCATTCCTTTCCTCGGTACAGTGTGTTCCATCAATAGGTAATAACCTGGAAGATTCATGTACAAGAATAAAGTTTCAATAATCAGGCTGGCAAAAAATAATAAATACGAGCAAAACACGAAGCCCAAGCCCAAGTGTCTCGTTAAAGCCCTTTCTTTGGTCTTGCTTCAGTTGATGCGGTGGTAAGGGAATTATTAGAGCAAAAAGAGAGAAAATTAAAAACAATCTAGCCAAGAAGAACACGAAAAAAAAAGAGAGAGAGAGAGACAGAAGGAAAACGAGTCCGGGAGAAACCGAGAAAAAGACAGAGGAGACAAAGGGAGCTCTTTCGTATGCATCGGATTAATTCTGTTTCTTAGCGATTGGTAAGGATTTGAAACTTTTATTTATCTAATTGAAGGAGCTTTCTTAATTAAACTATAAATTAGGTTTGGTATGGATTATATGTCACTAGGTTGATTTTAGAGGTTTTTAAGCTATGAGATTATGTTGTAAAGAAATTTTAGGGTAGTGCAAAGTAGGACTTCAGGAAAGTCAATTTAGGTTTGCGATTTGATTGGGATAAATTTTTAAAATTTTGCATGCTGCGAAAATAGTTTTTGAATTACTGTATTTGGCAATGGATTTGACCCTTCCCCAATCATCTTTTGGCTTTATGGTCTCTTAGTAATTCAAAAGAGTTTTCTACTAAAAGTCAGCTCGCTTGAATTGGAGTTTTAAGATGAGGTCGACTATGTTTGCAAAGTAATTGTTTGAAGATTTTTTGTCAAGGGGACAATTTGACTCAAGAATATGGTATCGCCTACAAAAGTTTTAGTTGAGGTTAGTTCACATGTAAGTTTGATATTTAGGCTCCGTTCATTTCGCGAAAAATAATTTCTGGGAAAATATTTTCCGAATTTTCCGGCGTTCGTTTCACGGAAAATGAATTTCTTGTGGAAAATGTTTTTCATGAAATGAAAAAAGTATTTTAAATTAGGGAAAATGTTTTCCACTTTTGAAAAGTGAAAAGCATTTTCCTCACTTGATCTCTCTTATCTCACACCTCTACATATCTTCACTTCCTTCTCCCCTTTCTTTTTTTCTTTTTTTTTTTTTAATTCGAATTATTTTTTAATTATTTTTCTTTTTTAATTCGAATTATTTTTAATTTCCTTTTCCTTTTCTATTTCTTTTCTTTGTTTCCCATCTTCTTCTTTCTTGAGTAGTCATCGATCGTCACCAGTGAACCTCAAGCTCATTGATCTCAAGCTCGCGCTCATCGATCTGGCGAGCCTCGAGCTTGATGTTCGCACTCGCCAATCTAGGGAGCGGAAAATATTTTCTTTACCGAACACCAGAAAATATTTTCCGAAATATTTTCAGGTTTTAGCCGAACACCAGAAAATATTGTCATTTTCCTGGAAAATGATTTCTGGGAAAATATTTTCCAAAAATGGCCCATTTTCCATGAAACGAATGGACCCTTGACTTTGAAACTTTTTAAGTGGCGTAACTTTCAATTTGGATTTTATTTAGGTGTGGTTGTTATCCTCTACAAATTTGTAAGCTCATGTCTTGAAAGTGATTGGGAATTGATATATAATAAGTTGTGAAAAACATAGCACCATATGATTTTTTTTTTAAAATGAAAAAGTAATGTTTAAAACATATTTGTTGCATAAAACTGGATGGAGCATGTACCACCCTTTTGGTATTTGAATTTGAATGAATATAATTGATTAGTATAAAGTTACGTTAAAGTGATATTCCTCATATTTTGATTTTATTGTACATTATATATTGGATTTGGATAGATGGATCTTTGTTATTGCTTTATCACAACAGATGCTTGATCTACTAAAAAGAGATTTGGATTAGTCGCTAAGCTGTGGTTACTCACACTATTCATTCCAAATCTTTTTCAGGTAAGCTAAAATAGGACGTGAGCATTATTGGCGAGAAAATTTTTGCATTTGGATTTGGATGTGAGTTTAGATACTTGTATATGTCTAGGATGATGTTTGTGGGGTTTAATTGAGTTTGGAGATACACTCACACTTAAAAATAAATAAAAAAAATCAGAACTCTTGATCTTGTAACCAACTCACTATTTAAGTATTTATCAAGTATATGTATGAATACATATATTTTGATAATTTGAAATTGCATCATTTGGGCAAGACCATGGTGGTGTCATTTTCCTTGTTTTATAGAGTTGGGGTGTGACAATAGATAAAGGAAATCTTATACACAAAGTCAATAAAATGAACACATACATCAATATATCATTATTGTTTCTCTATATCATTATAATCTTACAAATTTCATACTACAATAATAGCCGCCCCTCCCTTTCTATAATTACACAATTATTGTGCAAATAATATATTGCGACATGAGCATCCTCATGTTGCCATGTTTTATGCACGAACTCATCTGTTTCTATAATTGTTGGATATACGAAATCCTACTAAAATACTTTTGAAGCAGCAGGGATTTTTTTTTTTTTGATGAAATATTGCAAAAATAGGTTTTTATCTTACAAAAGATTGCATTTTCTTCGGTTTAAGACACCTTGGATTGTTGATGGAAGTATGAATTTTGCTAATTTCCTAAAAGAATCTCAAATTTTAATTTTAATTGCGATTCTACTCGAATTGGTTTTTTGTTTTAAAAAAGTTCCCAAGTTTCATGAAGGCCCCATTTCTACCCATGGGTGGCCATACAATCATCATGTAACGTGGCATAGTCCAACCATTGCAATGTGAACACCGAAGGTTCCCTTAAGACCCTTTGGTAACTCTTTATGAGAGAGAGAGAGAGAGAGTCAATAAAGGAGATTGAAAAGTGGTAAGAGTCATAAAGGGGATTGAAAAGAGGTTTATATATACACGTAAACACCCTAGTAGGAGAGAATAAATATGACAAAAAAAGAGAGCATCTTGTCTTCTTTCTTTTGCCTCAAAAAAAGCATGTGAACCGGTTTAAAATCAAGGTTGGACCAACTGTTACTTTGATTAGTATAATAAATTCGAAGTTTTAGCAAAAGGAGCAGATGATCACCATAGATGAAAAATGTAAATGCATCATAATCTTTATTTCATCAAAATGTACTTCCTTTTTATCATTTGGATAGGTTTACTTGTAATTACTCGGAAGAACACCTCTCTATTTTGTTTTGCTCTTTCTAGAAATGTTCTCCTTGGTCTTAATCTCCATAGTTCAATTTAATTAGTTGAAGTTGTAGGTTGTATATGTGAATTGGGTCAGTAACAACTTCAATCTATATATATATATATATATATATTTAAATAACCAATATAGATAATTATTTAGTTTTCGAAAATAAAATCAAGTTCTATTCAAAGATTTAAAAGAAAATTACAAGTTTAATTATAATTGCTGCTTCAATGAGCCATATCGACATAGCTTACGAATCAAGGGTGCTACAAAACATGTGCATTTATAGAGAAATTGATAACTAAAAAAGTAGATTCAGCTCATACTATTTTGTACGAATTGTATTTAATGGCAAATGTAAACATTACTTTTACGTGTAAATGCAATCAACTAATAAATTAAAAAGATAACTCATAAAATTAAAAATAGGTGAATTTGGTTTTTTAAACAATTACCACAAAACTGTTATTGCAAAATTGTCTTACGTAAATTACTTTTATAGTAAGTTGGATAAGAACTCTCTGATGAATTTATAGACTAGCCCAAGGTGAATGCACTTTTAAGACCTCATATAATTGCAGCTGACTTTAAATGAACAAGATATAAAACTTTCCATGGGCCACTTTAGTTTTATTAACTATTGCGTTGAAGCATAAATAAAATAAAATAAAAATGTACAAATGAACACTGAAATACAACATCAAATAATACGGGAGTAGGGTACAACTCATGTCACCTCATTTACTTCGTGTTGACATCACTCAACTATAACTCTATTCAAAACGCTTTTTATCTCCTAATTTGCCTTGGCGATCATACATTGAGTGTCCGGAACCTAAGCGGAAGTTGTAGTGTGCTGGTCTTTACTCCGCGGCTCAGCCCACTGCCGTGAATCGTGTCAATTTTTCTTTCACCAGTTGCACTGAATTTGGCATGCTGTCCGCCCTAGGACCCCCGTTTCACCTGCTGCCCCGACTTGACCGCCCAGTAGGCGATGATGCGGAGGATTGTCGGAGTTGCCATGCGTGTGAGCAGGCTTCCTTCTTGCTGTTCGGATGGTTAAGCGTTGCTGCACGGCCCGATATTGCTTCGTCTACCTAGTCACAACTCTTAAGCCTGATGAGGAATCTGAGAATGCGACCATCCAACATTTTGCTCATTAGCATCTGCTCACATGTCATCATCCGAGGACGAAAAGTAGAATCAAATGCGAAGCCTGCAAGGAGGTCTATCGATGGAACACGTGTATATTCTTTCTCCATGAGAGCTGCGCCAAATCTCTCCCCAGAGAGGTAACGCCCGTTTCCATGATCACCATCTCTCTTGCTTTCGATCAATTGGTAGACCTCCAATGCAATGCCGGCCATATAGTTTCCCGCTGCAGCAAATGCAATTTCAGCCTTGACATGGACTGTGCGGCTGTTAGTCTAAATACACAAGACCTGGACGGCAAGAAAGGCTCAGTTTTTTGGCCATTTCGCCCATCAGCATCTACTGGTGTCCCACAACGCGAAGCTTGAAACCAGAATCGAGTGCAAAGCATACTAGATGAGGTCTATGGTTGTGTGGATTGCCTCTTCTTTCTCAAATTCACGATCATCCACTGCCGCTGGAGCAGTGCTGCTCTCATCTGCTCCATAAATCATGTGCTGAATTGCCCTCAGTTATGCAACACCCCGTTCACCCCCGGCACAGCCACTTCTTCCCGTATCAGGAAGGAACGCTCACTGATGCATGTCGTGAAGAGCATTGACGCTGTCTTTCTTTGCGCAAAATGCGGCTTTGACTTCAAACATTCCATGCGCTTTTAAGAGGCCCACTTTCAAACATCACCTCCACGAGCATATGCTCTTTCTTATATTAGATCTACTGATGTGCACTTCCTATGCATTGTCTGGTAAATTTTGCACTTTCAACTTTCACGTTCTTGTGCAGTGCAGTCTTAATGTCAATCATGATTGCCTTCCACAATTACCACCAACAATAAAAGATCACCATCACCTCCATCAACTCACACTTTACACTTTGTCCATTGTCCATCAAAGATCATGCCGGTGAGTACTATTGTGACCTTTGAGAGAAAAAAGACCTGAATCTAGGTGCTTCCAGCTGCGATGAATGCCCCTGTGCATTGATTACTCATATCGAAAGCATTTTACCCACGGTATGCTTTCATCACAGAAGTGCTTTCTCACAAAACTGACAATTAGCCAACAAAGAGATACAAGATGCTGCCTTGTGATGTGGTGAATAGCCCTGTTTCTTTTTTCTTTCTTTAACATCATATATAGACTCATTCTCCACAATAAGTTATAATCAACAGAAAATATGGTAATGCCAAATAGAGGGAGAGTCATTAAAGGAGATTGAAAAGAGGTTTATATATACACGCAAACACCTTAGCATGAGACAATAAATATGATAAAAAAGAGAGCATTCCGTCTTCTTCTTTTTTTTTGCCTCACAAAAAGGATGTGACCCAGTTCAAAATCAAGGTCGGACCAATCGTTACTTTAATTAGTATAATAAATTCTAAGTTCCAGCAAAAGAAGCGTGCAAATTAGTGAAAGGAAGATGATCACCATAGCTGAAAAATGCGCATGCATCATAATTTTTATTTCGTCCAAATATAGTTCATCCCATCATTTGGACAGGTTTACTTGTAATTACTCAGAAGAGCACCTCTCTATTTTGTTTTCAACTCAGCTTTATAATTATTGAATCTCCCCCTAGAGATGCAACGCCGGGATCACCATCTCTCTTCCTTTCGATCAATTGGTAGACCTCCAACGTTATGCCTGCCATATAGTTTGCCGCTGCAGTGAATGCAATTTCAGCCTTGACATGGACTGTGCGGCTATAAGTCTAGGTTCACAAGTCCTGGAGGGCAAGAAAGGCCCAATTGTTTTTGCCATTTCGCCCATCAGCATCTGCTTGGTGTCCTCTACGTGAAGCTTGAAACCAGAATCAGAGTGCAAAGCATACTAGGTGAGGTCTATGTTTGTCTGGATTGCCTCTTCTTTCTCCAATTCACAATCATCTGCTGCCGCTGGAGCAGTGCTGCTCTTTTCTGCTCCATAAATCATGTGCTGAAATGCCCTCAGTTATGCAACACCCTGTTCACCCTGCACATCCACTTCTTCCCGTATCAGGAAGGAACGCTCACTGACGCATGTCATGAAGAGCGTTGACGCTGTCTTTTGCTGCGCAGAATGCAACTTCGACATCAACATTCCATGCACTTTTGAAAGGCACACTTTGAAACATCACCTCCACGATCATATACTCATTCTTGTATTAGATCTATTGACCTGCACTTCTGATGCAGTCTGGTAAATTTTGCACATTCGACTTTTTGCGAGTGCAATCTTAATGTAAATCATGATTGCCTTCCACACAGTTACCACCAACAATAAAAGATGGCCATCACCTCCATTAACTCACACTTTACACTTCGTCCATCAAAGATGATGCCGGTTAGTACCTCTGTGACCTTTGAGAGAAAAAAGACCTGAATCTGGGTGCTTCTGGCTGCAATGAATGCCCTTGCGCGTTGATTACTCATATCAACATGCGGTTTACCCACGGTATGCTTTCATCACAGAAGTGCTCTCTCACTAACCTGACTTTAGCCAACAGACGGCTACAAGATGCTGCCCCATGATGTGGTGAATAGCCCTGTTCTTTTTTCTTTTGTTACATCATATACAGACTCAATCTCCACAATAAGTTATAATCAACAGAAAATATGGTAATACAAAATTTATTTTGAAGTAATGGAAGTACCTGAAGCCCCGCTATAGCTGAACTAGATGAAGAAATTGCAATTCTGCAGGAAAAAGTGGACAGTGAGCACACAATTGGAGGAACTCAAAAAAAGACTTGCAATGCTGGTCTCAAAAAGCAGCAAGCAAAGTGCATGTAGTTGAAGAGTTGGGGGGGCTCTCATCCAGAAGGAAAGAATTGGGGAGGCAGGAGACCACCTTTCTGTTTGATGTTTCAGCTTACCCACTTATGCAAGTCAATTGGAATCACTGCTAACACTTGACATCTGATATTTTTATCTTCTGCAGCAAAATCAGATAAATATCATATTTTTGAGCATAAGACTTGTGTGCTCTGTGTTATGAATAGGAGTACTAACATTGGGATGCATAACTTGATTACGAATCAACTTGTTAGGAAGCTTGCCAATCTTATTATTTCCCTGAAAACGAATATCAGGTGTGTGTAGTTTGTGCAGACTAGACTCAAGCTTTTGCATACTAGCTATCTAGCTTTGCTTTCATGAACTGTAAATTCTTTTCCAGCACGTGAAGATGGGAAAAGTTCAGTTCTAACATCTGCAGTCTACCAAAATTCAGTTATATTGAACTAAAGCCTCCCAAAAAAGAAATCAAGCGTTCTTTTCTCACCTTGGCCCTGGCAACTTGAATCTCCAACTGAAGCAACAATTCTAGCTCCTGGCTGAAAACCAATCGGCCAGAGAGATAACATAGTCATTGCATAATTCAGATCCAAGAGCTTCTTGATACATACAGGATACACCACAGAAGAAGTGTCTTTATAAATCTTGTTTGCCGAAGCAAGTTAACGCATTTGCCGCAACAAAGATCTAGTCGTCACCTCTCGGAGGTAAAATGCTGACTATATGATGTAAACACTCTGTCATTCTGCAATTACAAACTCAAACAATGTCATCATCAGAATAGCTAGTAAGCAGTACCCGTGCATACAGGACAGAGATGAAAAAACTGACATTGTTAGTTTTGATTCCGCTAGATCTATGGCGATAGAACAAAGCTCTGACATTGCAGCTGTGCTTGCATCTCCAAGGCATCTATATATCCTTGTTCATATGGATAAATGACCAAAACCATTGCATATGGTCAAAGAGTCTGTAAAATAACACAGATCCATGGTCAAACAGAAAGTTACAAAGAGATTCGCCAGAAAAAGAAAAGCAAAACTACAACGCTTGCCATATTTTCAAAGAATTCAGGAGCTTTAACCTCAAGAACAATTTTAACTTTATCTTTGCAACTAGTAACAACCATATGACAACGTTTGACACGTGGCAATGTGATGATAAGGAGTTGGTATCCGAAAATGCTAGTAAAAGTGCCTTCTTTCATGAACGTCCCTCTTTTTCTCTCTTCAGTAAAGAAAAAACTTCCAAATCTTTTGGTCCAGTAGGATCTTAGGTAAACTGGAAGCAAACAATGAAATATCTCCCCATTCTTCTAGTCGCAATAATTGTCAAATTATTTTTGGTCTTTTCAATAACATTTGCCCTTTCGTTGATGGTAACAATTTGAAGTATCTGCTACTGAATTAGCAGAAGCATTTGACAGTCTTGCCATCTTAAGTCATACTGCTGATCAACTTCTTAGCTTCATTATTTGACTTAGTATCATGATAACTCTCCTGGGAATTATTTTTCACAATAAGCATTTAGACTTGTAGATATACGTGAGAAGAAAATCAACTGCAAGGTCAAATCAAATAATGAACGAACCCACATGAAAATTAAAATGCATATAATTTGCACCTCCCACAGGAATTTGTAGGGATTGGCGTTTGAGACCACGATCCACAAACTGATGCATGGGACTTGACTAAGGAATGCATGTCACAAAAGCAAGGCAAAGCACTCTACTGCCAGCGGGACACTTTGCTGGCCAGGCTTCTAGAGAAGAGGAGTTTTGGTGATGCCAATTCGATTTTGGGCAACCAAACCCTGCAACTGACGAGAAGTTCCTATGAATTAAAGGGTAGCATACATAATTGATGAAGTAGATAGAAACAATTGCCTGAGAAGGAAGAATGGTCAACCAAGAAGAGAAAGATACTGTTGTCTGTGACACATGCTTTCACTGAAGATGAATTCCAGTTTCCATGGCCAACAACATTTATCACACATATTGCTTTCATTGGAAATGATGGTACCGAATTTTTTGCTAACATAATTTGATTTGCTTTATGATACCTGCAATCCCGCACATCGCATACAAAATGGCTAACCTTCAGAATCCGGAGAAAAGAATTTATTACCATCCGCATCTAAATCATCGGTTCAGTCCTCAAATCACATCCCATATTTCTGTTCAGCCCTTCAAATAATGACATGTATTATTATGCTCCAAGGTTACATGTTTTCTCTGATCTGTTCTTGAGAAACTGCTCGTTTTGAGCACTCTAAAATCACTGAAAGGTATCTATAAATACTCATCTTGGAGCTGCGCTATCTTTTTATTTCCTAGCAAACTTAGTCACTCATTGTCTGGAACACTAAGTCTTATGATAGAAGTTAGATGTGATCAACGATGGACCCAAGAGGGAATGGCTTATCAAGGCTCGTCCATGTTCTTAACAGACTTGTCACGAGGAAATACGTGACCTCACCAGTCTAGTGATATATACATTCCAATCAGTATTTTGCATTTATATATGAAAACCTTCTCTTGCCAGTTGGATCTGTCAATTGTTACTGCACGGCCCAAGATTGCTTGTCCTGCTAATGAGGATTCTCAGAATGTGGCCATCCAAAAAATGCTCATGAGCATCTGCTCACATCCCATCATCTCGGGATGAAAAATAGAATCAAATGCAAAGCCTGCGAGTAGGCAATCTTGGGGGAGGCCTATGGATGCTATGCATGCATATTCTTTCTCCACAAAAGCTGCACCAAATCTACCCCAGAAATGCAACACCTGTCTCTCCATTATTACCCTCTCTCCTGCTTTCAATAAATTTGAGGAGCTAAACATAAAGTCTGCCATGAATTTCTACTGCAGTGAATGCAAATTCAGCCTCAACATGGACTGCATGGCTTGAACTCTATGTTTGCAAGTCCTGAAAGGCAAGAAGGACTTGGTTTTTTACAATTGTGACCATCAGCATCCACTGGTGTTCCACACGAAACTCGAAAGCAGAATCAGGTGCAAAGCTTGTGAACAGAACATACCAGGTGAGGTCTATAGTTGTCTTGATTGCCTCTTCTTCCTCCATTGCACGATCATCGTCTGCCGCTGGAACTGTCATATGAAGGATGGTCCATGCAATGCTTGTGATAAAGCGTCAAATGTTTAGCCTATCGCTGGCGGAAGCAGAGCTGCTCTTATGCTCCATTAATCATGTGTTGTGTCGCCCTCAGTCATGCAAGAACCTGTTTACCCCACGCATCGTTTTTTCTTCTCATATTAGGAAGGAGCGCTGTTGAAATATGTCGTGAAGAGTGTCAGCTCTCTATCTTTCACTGCATGGAATGTGACTATGACTTCAACATTTCATGCACTTTTGAAAGGCACACTTTGAAACAACACCTCCACGAGCATATACTCTTTCTTATTTTAGATCTACTGAACTGTATTTCCTAAGCAGTGTTTCTGGTAAATTTTGCAGGTTTGACTTCAGTGGTTGTGTGCAGTGCAATCTTAATCATCACAGATTGCCTTCCACCACAGTAAAAGATTGCCATTAACTTTCATCAATTCACGCTATATGCTTCATTCATCAAAGATGATACCAGTGAGTACTATTGTGACCTTTGTGAGAAGATAAGGAACCTGAATGTGAGTGCTTACGTCTGCAATGAATGCCCCTGCCCATTGATTACTCATATCAAATGTGTTTTGCCCACAGTGCGCTTTCATCACAGAAATGATCTCTTACTAAACAGACTTTAGGCAACAAATGGATACAATGCCATATGACATGGTGAGTAGCCATGTTCCTTTTTAACATCGTATATATAGATTCATCCTCCACAATAAGTAGTAATCAACGGAAAATGCTCCAATACCAAACACTTTTTAAATCAGGTTGCTGGAATGGTGGACGTACCTGAGACCCTGCTATTGCTGAACTAGATGAAAATATTGCAATTCTGCAGGTAAAAGTGAAAAGAATGAGGACACAATTGGAGGTCCTCAAGAAAACACATGCAATGTTGGTCTCGAAAAACTGCAAGTGAAGTGCATGTAGTTGCAGAGTTGGGGAGGCACTTATCAATATGAAAAGAATTTCCTTTCTGTTTGATGTCATGCAAGTCAATTGGTGTCACTGCTACAGTCGACATCCAAGATTGTTTCTCTGCAGTAAAGCAGATAAACATCATATTTTTGAAGTGCGAGACTCGAGTGCTCTATGTAATGAGATGAGGTGTTGACATTGAGATGCATAATTTGATTGTGAATCAACTTGGCAGGAAGCTTGCCGGTCTAGTTGTACAGAATTGTCTCAAGCATCTGCATACTATCTATCTAGCATTGCACACATGAACCGTAAATTCTTTAGCACGTGAAGATGGGAAAATTTCAGTTTTAACATCTACAGTCTGCCAAAATTCAGTTATCTTGAAATAAAGCCTCCTGAAAAATAATCTACATTTCAGCATTTTTTTCTCACCTTGGCCCCGGCAACTTGAATGTCAATGAGCCAGTGAGACGGCATAGTCTTAAATTGCAAGTTAACGCATTTGCCACAGCAAAGATCTAGTTGTTGTCACCTCTCAGAGCTCAAATGAAGACCATAACCACTCCCACATTCTGCAATGACAAACTATAATTATATTATCATCGGAATAGCTAGTAAGCAGTAATGGTTTATATGCGAGAGAGATGGAAAATGCTGGCATCTTTCATTTTGATTTGGATCGCTCAAGGATGTTAGTGTTAGATAAAAGCTTTTGAAATTTTAGCTGTGCTCGTGTCTCCAAGGCATCCATTTATCCCAGTTCATATGGATAAATGAGCAAAACCATAGTACACCAGCAAAGAACGTAAAAGGACACATATCCATCCACTGGCCAAACAGAAAACTACAAAGAGATTCACTGAAAAAAGAAGGAAATCTGCAACACTCAACAACGTTTTCAAAGAGGTCAGAAGCTTTAACCTCAAGAACCATTACTACCCCTTACATGGGCACTAGAAACGACCATTCTACTCATCATAACAATTGTTGAGGAGCTCATCTTCAATCTCTTCGATAACAATAGATCCTAATGTCTTTTGAGGGCTTAGCCTATTTTAATCAGATCTAGTCACCACAAGGTCCATCACCGTTCATGGCTAGGAATAGGAAAGATACATAGGTAGTTTTTACTTGTTCCCTGCTCTTCTTTCTTATGATCGGGAGATAATTTGACGCCGAAGGCTTGGGGATTCCTTACGGGTTTGGCTCCAGATAAAGAGAAGAAAACCCCAAGTGCATCTTATACAAAACTAGCTTAGGTTCCTAGAGTACTAATCATTTGATTTAAAGTGGTCATACAATTAAAATTACTTCTTCCAAGCAGGGAACAGTCAAACAACTACGGCGCTCGGACTTCTGGCATGGAATGCAGATCCACGACCGGGCACGGCAAATGTGGCGGCGCTCTTCTACCATGCCATACACGGGAGCGCGCCGCACGGATAATCATGAGAACGAGTTTGCGGTAAAACCACAGCCAAAGTTTTTGAATGAGGCCCCGCAACAGACGCACGGAAAGCAACAGGAACAGCACGAACCAGAGGACGGAGTGGAAGGAGTCGTGGAGCAGCAACCACGCGAGCGAAAACACCGATGTCAAACCGGTGAAGTGAAAGAGGAGGCGCGCTGCTCCATCCCAAGAAAGAGCAGGGCCGCGAGGTGGTGGTGCCCGATTAGCGACACGCCCCAAAGAGAAATGGAGGAGGAGGCTGCAGATGGCGATGCGGGTGGCGACGGGGTGGGTTTCAAAGGGTGAAACGGGCTTCCCCTGGTAAGCCACTTGGATGAAGTTGACCAGGACAGAGACAATGGAGGGAAGATCCATGGCGCCGTGAGGGATTAAAAGACGGAGATGTGATTTTATAGAACATACTCTTTTCTTGGACGCTGCGAAAACACTTTTCACTCTTTGTAAACACTGTCGGTTTTTATGCAAATTTGACTTACACTTTTCACTCTTTGTAAACACTGTCGGTTTTTATGCAAATTTGACTTACAGTGTTTACAAAGAGTGAAAAGTGTTTTCGCAGCGTCCAAGAAAAGAGCACGTTCTATAAAATGACATAGGGACAATGAGTGAAAAGTGTTTATGCAAATTTGACAAAGAGTATGTTTTATAAAATGACGTCGTGTCAGGGACAAAGGAGTGAAAAGCGTTTTCGCAACATTCAATGTCCCATTTTACTTTCTGGACCTGAAGAAAGAGTACAAAATGTTTTATCCAAAATATAGAGTGTTCAAATTCCCCCAAAAGAAAGAGTATAAAATGACGTCCCGTCTCTGCATCCCTCACGAGGTCCCGCAGCACCCAAAATAAAAACAATGTCCTATGCCCAAACCAAAAAGAAAATTATGTCCTGTGCCACTTTCCATGAAAAAACAAATATGAAAGGATGTCCCTACCCTCACCCCTTACGACGCCATGGAGTGAACGAAGGCCTTGAACTGTTCGGTTTATTTTTCATTTGGTTATATTCAAAAGGGAGAAAAGTACCAAAAAGAAAATCATAAGCCTATTGCATTTATCCAAATTTAGTCCTAAACCTTATAATTGTGCCAATTTAGTAATTCCGATTAATTTTGATTGAATATTGCTTATGTGGACGGTTGTAAAAAAAATTATAATAATAATTTAATATTTTTTCAATTTGTTACAATTTTTTCCATTCTTCTTCTTTTTGTCATTCATAGGTAATGGCCGAGCAGGCTGGCCTCACCAAATCTAGCCTAAGTGAGGGCGAGGGCGAGGGTGAGGGCGAGGGCTCCCCTCGCCCAGGCCAAGGCGGCCTCATCGAGATCGCTCTCGCCTAGTCAGGCCGGTGATCCTCGCCCAGCGAGGCTAACTTGCCCGGTCGAGTCACGTTGAATAACCGGCGTTTATATCAATAATTTTCAGTTAAAATTAGTCTAAAGGATTGAATTAGCAAAAATTTATGATTAAATTGTTATAATTTAAAGGTTTAAGATTAGATTGACACAAATGCAATAGATTTAAAACTTTTCTGACATTTTTCCCCATTAAAGAGGCCTTGATCTGGCCAACATTTTTCCCCACGACCTATCCTCACCCCGAGCATAGTTCGCAATATATTGTGACATGAACATTTGTTTGTTGCCATGTTTTAACCACGAACTCATCTATTTCTATGATTGTTGCATATATTAAATCCTCCTAAATTACTTTCAAAGCAGCTGGATGTCTTTTCGGAGAAATATTGCGAAAATAGGTTTAAGACACCTTGGATTGTTGATGGAAGCATGAATTTTGATGGGCTAATTTCCTGAAAAGATGCCCAACTTTAATTTTAATTTCATTCTGCCTTGATTTTCTTTTAAAAAAATTGGCGACTTTAATTAAGATCTCATACGCGCGCACCTGGACATAGGATCGTCATTTGATGCCACATGGTCCAACCATTGTTGCGGTCGCATAAAAGCCTCCCCTAAGACCCTTGGGAAACTCTGGGAGAGAGAGATTATTTGGCATGATCTAATTCAATAAATGAGATTGAAAGAGAGAGAGAGAGAGAGAGAGAGAGAGAGAGAGGGAGGAGTGTAGTCGATAAGGGGGACTGAGGAAGTTTTTGAAGAGTGGTTTATGTGTCTATGCATAGGCACAGCCTAGTAGAAGAGAATAAGTATGATGAAAAGTGAGATTCTTTTTTCTTTTGCCTCGAAAAAAGGACTTGAACCAGTTCAAATCAAGGTAGGACCTTGATTAGTATAATAAATTCAAAAATTTGGCAAATTCAAAATTTTAGCAGAAAAAACAAACAAATTAATGGAATGAAGATGATACATCGCAGATGAAAAATACGTGTGCAATATAATTTTTTTTCATCCAAATTTTGAGTGACCTATCCTCACACCACATAGGATCCATCAGTACATAATAACCAAAAAGATTTATCTTCATGAATAAAGTTGCAAGAAACGGGCTTGCAAAAAATAATAAATAAAAGCAAAACATTAAGCCCAAGCCCGAGTGTCTCATTTTAACCCTTTCTTTAGTCTTGCTTCATTGCAAGATAAATTACAAGAGCAGAAAGAAAGAAAACAGAGCCTAGCCAAGAAAAAAAAAAGGAAAGCAGAGTTCGGAGAAACCGAGAAAAAGAGAGTGGAAACAAAGGGGGGCTTTCGCTCCATGCACGCTTGGGAGAGCTCGACAAGACTGATTAATTATATTTGGTAGCAACAATTTTAATTTATCTAATTGGAGGAATTTTCGTAATTAAGCTATCAATTATGATTCTTCAAATTATGCTGTGCAAACAACAAGAGAGAAGGAGACATTTCGGAATGCTTCACGTTCTCTAAATGTGTTTTGTTTCCCGACACTAGCTGAAAGTATTGCAACATTTTTGCTAATTTGCTCTTGCATGTTCCTTGTTAACTCTCTGAAAGTACTGCAACAAATGGGCCATGAGTGGCCATACGATCATCATGTAACGCCGCACAGTCCAACCATTGCAATGTGAACACCGAAGGTTCCCCTAAGACCCTTTGGTAACTCTGAGAGAGAGAGAGAGAGTCAATAAAAGAGATTGAAAAGAGGTTTACATATACACGTAAACACCCAAGTAGGAGAGAATAAATATGACAAAAAAAGAGCATTTTGTCTTCTTTCTTTTTTGCCTCAGAAAAGGATGTGACCCGGTTTAAAATCAGGGTTGGACCAACCGTTACTTTGATTAGTATAATAAATTCAAAGTTTTAGCAACCATAGATGAAAAATGTGCATGCATCATAATCTTTATTTCATCCAAATGTAGTTCATTCTATCATTTGGATAGGTTTACTTATAATTACTCGAAAGAGCACCTCTCTTTTTTGTGTTGCTCTTTCTAGAAATGTTCTCCTTGGTCTTAGCCTTCATAGTTTATACAAATGCCAACTTTTTATTTGTGGATCTAAATACAGTTTAATTAGTTGAAGTTGTAGGTTGTATATGTGAACTGGGTCTATAACAACTTCAATCTGTTTTTGTTTTTTTTAATAACCAATGCGGATAATTGTTTAGTTTATGAAAATAAAATCGAGTTCTATTCAAAGATTTAAAAGAAAACTTCAATTTAATTACAATTGCTGCTTCAATGAGCCATATCGACATAGGTTACGGATCAAGGGTGCTCCAGAACATGTGCATTTTTAGAGAAATTGATAATTAGAAAAAAAGTAGATTCGGCTTATACTACTTGTACGAATTGTATTTAATGGCAAATGTAAACATTACTTTTACATGTAAATGCAATTGACTAATAAATTAAAAAAATAACTCGTAAAATTAAAAGTAGGTGAATTTTGTGTTTTAAACAATTATGACAAAACTGTTATTGCAAAATTGTCTTACGTAAGTTACTTTTAGAGTAAGTATGATAAGAACTCTCTGATGAATGTATAGACTAGCCCAAGCTGAATGCACTTTTAAGACCTCATATAATTGCAGCTGACTTTAAATGAACAAGATATAAAACTTTTCATGGGCCACTTTAGTTTTATTAACTATTGCGTTGAAGCATAAATAAAATAAAATAAAAATGTACAAATGAACACTGAAATACAACATCAAATAATACGGGAGTAGGGTACAACTCATGTCACCTCATTTACTTCGTGTTGACATCACTCAACTATAACTCCATTCAAAACGCTTTTTTATCTCCTAATTTGCCTTGGCGATCATACATTGAGTGTCCGGAACCTAAGCGGAAGTTGTAGTGTGCTGGTCTTTACTCCGCGGCTCAGCCCACTGCCGTGAATCGTGTCAATTTTTCTTTCACCAGTTGCACTGAATTTGGCATGCTGTCCGCCCTAGGACCCCCGTTTCACCTGCTGCCCCGACTTGACCGCCCAGTAGGCGATGATGCGGAGGATTGTCGGAGTTGCCATGCGTGTGAGCAGGCTTCCTTCTTGCTGTTCGGATGGTTAAGCGTTGCTGCACGGCCCGATATTGCTTCGTCTACCTAGTCACAACTCTTAAGCCTGATGAGGAATCTGAGAATGCGACCATCCAACATTTTGCTCATTACCATCTGCTCACATCTCATCATCCAAGGATGAAAAGTAGAATCAAATGTGAAGCCTGCGAGGAGGTCTATCGATGGAACACGTGTATATTCTTTCGCCACGAGAGCTGCGCCAAATCTCTCCCCAGAGATGTAATGCCCGTCTCCGTGATCACCATCTCTCTTGCTTTCAATCAATTGGAAGACCTCCAATGCAATGCCTGCCATATAGTTTCCCGCTGCAGCAAATGCAATTTCAGCCTTGACATGGACTGTGCGGCTGTTAGTCTAAATACACAAGACCTGGAGGGCAAGAAAGGCTCAGTTTTTTGGCCATTTCGCCCATCAGCATCTACTGGTGTCCCACAACGCGAAGCTTGAAACCAGAATCGAGTGCACAGCATACTAGGTGAGGTCTATGGTTGTGTGGATTGTCTCTTCTTTCTCCAATTCACGATCATCCACTGCCGCTGGAGCAGTGCTGCTCTCATCTGCTCCATAAATCATGTGCTGAATTGCCCTCAGTTATGCAACACCCCGTTCACCCTGGCACAGCCACTTCTTCCTGTATCAGGAAGGACCGCTCACCGATGCATGTCGTGAAGAGCATTGACGCTGTCTCTCTCTGTGCAAAATGCGGCTTTGACTTCAACATTCCATGCACTTTTAAGAGGCCCACTTTCAAACATCACCTCCACGAGCATATGCTCTTTCTTATATTAGATCTACTGATGTGCACTTCCTATGCATTGTCTGGTAAATTTTGCACTTTCAACTTTCACGTTCTTGTGCAGTGCAGTCTTAATGTCAATCATGATTGCCTTCCACAATTACCACCAACAATAAAAGATCACCATCACCTCCACCAACTCACACTTTACACTTCGTCCATCGAAGATCATGCCGGTGAGTACTATTGTGACCTTTGAGAGAAAAATGACCTGAATCTAGGTGCATCCAGCTGTGATGAATGCCCGTGCATCGATTACTCATATCGAATGCATTTTACCCACGGTATGCTTTCATCACAGAAGTGCTTTCTCACAAAACTGACAATTAGCCAACAAAGAGATACAAGATGCTGCCTTGTGATGTGGTGAATAGCCCTGTTCTTTTTTCTTTCTTTAACATCATCTATAGACTCACTCTCCACAATAAGTTATAATCAACAGAAAATATGGTAATACCAAATGTTTTTTAAAGTAATGGAAGTATCTGAAGACCTTGCTATTGCTGAACTAGATGAAAAAATTGCAATTCTGCAGGAAAAGCAGAGAGAGTGAGCACACAACCGAGGGTACTGAAAAAAAAAATAACGGGCAATGCTGGTCTCAAAAAGATGCAAGCAAAGTGCATGTAGTTGCAGAGTTGGGGAGGCAGGAGACAGCCTTCCTGTTTGATGGTTCAACTTACGTTCTCGAGCAAGTCAATCAGAATCACTGCTAACACTCGACATCCGATATTGTTATTCTCTGCATCAAAAGCAAATAAATATCATATTTTTGAGTGTGAGACTTGTTTGCTTCATGTTATGAATTAATGCACTAAAATTGGATCGCATGAGTTGATTATGAATCAACTAGTCAGGAAAGCTTGCCAGTCTTATTATTTCCTCGAAAAATGAATATCAGACAGGTGTAGTTTGTACAGACTAGACTCAAGCTTTTGCATACTATCAATATGGCTTTGCATTCATGAACTGTAAATTCTTTTCCAGCACATGAAGATGGGAAAAGTTCCGTTCTAACATCTGTAGTATACCAAAATTCGGTTAGATTGGACTAAAGCCTCCCAACAAAGAAATCTATATTTCAGTTTTCTTTTCTCACCTTGGCCCTGGCAACTTGAATCTCTGACTGAAGGAACAATTCTAGCTCCTGGACGAAAACCAATCAACCAGTGAGACAACACAGTCTTAGATTGCATTATTCAGATCCAAGAGCTTCTGGATACAAACAGGATACATCACAAAAGAAGTCACTGTCTTTATAAATCCTATTTGCTGAAGCAAGTTGATGCATTCGCCAGAACAAAGATCTAGTTCTCACCTCTCAAAGGTAAAGTGCTGACTGTATGATGTAACCAATCTGTCATTCTGCAACGACAAACTCAAACAATATTATCATCAGAATAGCTAGTTGTCCTTCTGGAGGCACAAAGGACTTGGTTTTTTACCATTTCGACCATCAGCATCCACTGGTCTTCCACACACAGCTTGACTGCAAAATCGTGTTTGAAGCTTGTGAATGGAACATATAGGTGAGGTCTATGGTTGTCTTGATTGCCTCTTCTTTCTCCACTGCACTATCATTCTCTGCCGCTGGAACTGCCTTATGAAGGATGGTGCGTGCAAGGCTTGTGTTGAATGTGTCAAATGTTTAGCCTATTGCCATGCAGAGCAGAGATGCTCTTCTCTGCTCCATAAATTATGTGCTGAATTGCCCTCAGATGCAACGACCTGCTCACCCTGCACATCCTTTTTCTTCTCGTATCACGAGCACTGTTGACATTATTTATACTTTCCATCTATGTGCAAGGGATCATGGTTCAAGGAGATCCTTTTCAGATTATAATTCTTTTCTACGGGTCAGCCTCCCTGACCCGTAGAAAATAAAGGTCCTTGACCCGTAGAAAAGAATTATAGTCGGAAAAGGACGTCTTTGAACCATGACTCACTTAAAAAATGTTAAGGATATCCTTAACATTTTTTTAAAGGAAGATACCCGTTGCATCCTTAAAATTGTTAAAAAAAACTTGGAAAAAGGGCATTTGGATGTCCTTGATTGGAATGGACTTCAAACATAAAGAATATTAGATTGATGTCAAAAGAAAGATTATTAAATTGATGTCCGTGCCACTTTCCATGAAAAAATAAGTATCAAATGATGTCCCTAACCTCACTCCTCACCACACTATAGAGAGGACGAAGGCTTTAAACTTTCCGATTTATTTTTTATTTGGTTATTTTGACAAGAGAAAAAAAGTCATAAGCCTATTGCATTTATATTCATTTAATCTTAAATCTTATTATTGTATCAATTTAATCATTTTGATTAATTTTGACTAAATATTGATATGGACGGCCATCAGCCATGGAAAACTTTTCATAATAATTATATATATATATATATTTTTTTCCCTTGATTTTTTTCTTTATTTTTTCTTTTCCTTTCTTCCTTCTTTTGCTAATCATAGGCAATAGCTGAGCGTGATGGCCTCACCAAATCTAGCCTAGGCGAGGCTAACCCTCGTAAGGCCTCGCCCAAGCCAAGGCACCCTTGCTTGGGATCGCTCTCGCTTGGCCTAGCCTAGCTTGTGGTGGGCAATGGCGACCCTCACCTAGGTGAGGCCAACCCACCCGGCAACGGCCAAGGAAGAATAAAGAAAAAAAAAAAAATAATAATAGCAAAAAAAAAAAATTGAATTACTATAAAAAAAAATTATCCATATTAGGGCTAGGTGTGCCATGCTGGACAACTAATGTCCATATCAGAAATTTTCGATCAAAATTAGTCGAAATGACTAAATTGACACTAATTCAAATTGACACAAATATAATAGATTTAGGATTTTTCTTGAAAAAGTGATATGCCCAACTTTAATTTCGAGTGACCTTATCCTCACTCCACATAGGATCCATCAGTACATAATAACCTAAAATATTTATCTTCATGAATAAAGTTGCAAGAAACAGGCTTGCAAAAAATAAGAAATAAGAGCAGAACATTAAGCCCAAGCCTAAGCCCAAGCCCAAGTTTTTTGTTTTAGCCCTTTCTTTAGTCTTGCTCCATTGCAAGGGAAATTGCAAGAGCAGAAAGGAGAGAAAACAGAGCCTGGCCAAGAAGAACAAAAAAAGAAAAAAAAAGAAATGAAGGAAAGAAACGGAGAAAAAGAGAGAGGAAACAGAGGGGGCTTTCGCTCCATGCACGCTTGGAAGAACTCGACAAGACGGATTACTTCTATTTGGTAGCAACAACTTTTATTTATCTAAGTGCAGGAATTTTTGTAAGCCGTGAATTATGATTATTCAGATTATGCAGTGTAGACAACAAAAGAGAAGGAGACGTTCTGGGATGCTTCATGTTCTCTGTAATGTGTTTCGTTTCCCGAAACTAGCTGAAAGTATTGCAACATTTATGCTAAAGTGCTCTTGAGTGTTCCCTGTTAACTTGTCATTATGCGATTGGTTTTACTATGACCACATTGCATTTCTGATTCTCCTCGTGCCTTCATTTCCTCATGAATGATAAGTGGGAGGGAATAATTTGATCCAGGAGTTTTGATATTCGTTGCAATTTACTTGTTTCGGGTAAGTTGGTGTTTCGAAGTGTGTAATGTACCTCCTGATCTTTCCATGGCTTTTTTGCTACTGAGATGACATTGGTAGCAAAAGCAATTGTACTACTAGAATTTGGTTCACAATTTAAGAAGTATTGACACTATTTGGAAGCTTTTGTGTCATGTCCGACACTTTGACACATTCTAACATGCGATGAATCAGTGTCGAAAAATCCAACATATGGTCAACTTTCTTAACAAGCGAGTATGTCATTTCGACATGATACGCACGGGTCAATTTCAAAAACTCTCAATAAATGATTGATCAAAATGTAAAATAATAATATTAAAGGAGGAAAAAAGACTTCTTGTTATATTTGATGGTTAGATTACTTTATCCAAGCAAGTAACAGTTGAACAACTACGGCGCTCAGACTTGCGGCCGGAAAGGCGGATCACTGACCGGGGGCTACGAATGTGGCTGCGGCCTTCCACCATGCCATACAGGAGACCGCGCTGCACATATGATCATGAGGACGAATTCGCCATATAGCCACAGCCAAAGTTTTTGAATGAGGTCACACAACAAACTCACGGAAAGCAATAGGAGAAGCACAAACAACTAGGGAACAGAGTGGGAGGAGTCGTGGAGCAGCAACCACGCGAGCGAAGCCACTGATATCGAACCAATAAAGTCGATGAGGAGGTGCGATGATGCTCCATCACAAAGAGGAGCACGGCCGCTAGACGGGGGTGTTCGATTAGCGAAATGCAGCAACAAGAAATGCAGGAGCAGGCTGCAGATGGCGATGCCGGTGGCAACGGGGTGAGTTTCGAAGGGCGAAATCGACTTCCCTAGGTATTTCACTTTTGAAGCTCATCAAAAGAAAATCACGAACGATGTCCCTACCTTCAACCCCACCACTGGATTGGAGGAAGGACTTTGAACTTTCCTATTTACTTTATCTGGTGTTAGTAAAAAAGACTTTGCTCGGTGCTGATTGAATTCTCCTTTCTCTTTTCTCGGCAAGTGTGTCCGCATAGTTACATCAATACGTAATAACCTGGAAGATTCATGTGCAAGAATAAAGTTCCAATAACCGGGCTGGCAAAAAATAATAAATAAGAGCGAAACAGTAAGCCCAAGCCCAAGTGTCTCTTTAAAGTCCTTTCTTTGGTCTTGCCTCAGTTGATGCCGTGTTAAGGGAATTACTAGACCGAAAAGAGAAAAAGATGAAAACAGAGTCTGCCAAGAAGAACACGAAAGAAAAAAAAAAAAAAAGGAGAAGGAAAGCAGAGTCCGGAGAAACCGAGAAAAAAGACAGAGGAGACAAAAGGGGGCTCTTGCTGCATGCATTGGATTAATTCTGTTTCTTGGCAATCGGTAAGGATTCGAAAACTTTTAAATATCTAATTGAAGGAGATTTAATAATTAAATCGTAAATTAGGTTTTGTATGGATTCTATGTTGCTAGGTTGATTCTAGCGATTATTAAGCTGTAAAGAAATTTTAGGGTATTGCATAATAGGACTTTAGAAAAGTTAATGTAGGTTTACGAGTTTGATTGGGATAAATTTTTAAAATTTTACACATTGCTAGAAACGGTTTTCAAATTGATGTATTTGGCAATGGATCTCACCCTTCTTCGACCATCTTTTGGCTTTACGGTCTCTTAGTAATTCGAAAGAGTTTTCTGTTGAAAGTAAGCTCCTTGAATTGGAGTTTTAAGATGAGGTCGACTCTACTTGCAAAGTAAATGCTCAAAGGTCTTTTGTTAAGTGGATGATTTGACTCAAGAATATGGTATCGTCTACTAAAGTTTTAGTCGAGTTTAGTCGACACGTAAGTTTGACATTTAGTTAATCTTTGATAGGACTTTGAAACTTTTCAAGTGGTGTAACTTTCGATTTGGATTTTATTTAGGGGTGGTTGTTATCCTCTACAAATTTATAAGCTCATGTCTTGAAAGTGATTGGGATTTGATATATTATATGTTCTTAAAAGCATTGCACAATATGTTTTTTTTTAAATGAAAAAAGTAATGTTTAAAACATATTTATTGCATAGAATCGGATAGTGCCTTTACTACCCTTTTAGTATTTGAAATTTGAATGAATATAATTGATTAGTATAAAGTTGCATTATAGTGATATTACTCGTAGTTTGATTCTATTGTACATTATATATTGGATTTGGATAAATGAATCTTTGGTATTGCTTTATTATAGCAAATGCTTGATTTGCTTAGGAGAGATTTGGATTAGTCACTAAGCTATGGTCACTCACACTATTCATTCTAAATCTTTTTCAGGTCACCTAAAGTAGGACGTGAGCATTATCTGCGAAATTTTTTTTACAGTTGGATTTGGATGTGAGTTTAGATACTTTTATATGTTTGGGATGATATTTGTGGGGTTTAATTGAGTTTGGAGATACACTTACACTTTTTTTCTTCTTAATGAATTTCAAAACTTTTGATTTTGTAACCAACTCACTATTTATCAAGTCTATAAATGAATATATATTTTGATAATTTGAAGCTACGTCCTTTGGGCAAGACCATGGTAGTGTCGTTTTCCTTATTTTATAGAGTTGGGGTGTGACAATAGATAGATGACATATCTTATTCACAAAGTCAACAAAATGAAAACGAACATCAATATATCATTATTGTTTCTCTATATCATTATAATCTTACCAATTCCATACTCCAATAATAGCCGCCCCTCCCTTTCTATAGTTACCCATTTATTGTGCAAATAATATATCGTGACATTAGCATCCTCGTGTCGCCATGTTTTATGCACAAACTCACATATTTCTATAATTGTTGAATATACGAAATCCTACTAAAATACTTTTGAAGCAGTGGATTTTTTTTCCTGGTGAAATATTGCAAAAATAAGTTTTTATCTTACAAAAGATTGCATTTTCTTCGGTTTAAGACACCTTGGATTGTTGATGGAAGTATGAATTTTGCTAATTTCTAAAAAAAATCTCAAATTTTAATTTTAATGGCGATTCTACTCAAATTGATTTTTTGTTTTAAAAAAGTTCCCAACTTTCATGAAGGCCCCATTTCTACCCATGAGTGGCAAGAGTCCAACCATTGCAATGTGAACACCGAAGGTTCCCCTAATACCCTTTGGTAACTCTCTCTGAGAGAGAGAGAGAGAGGGAGTCAATAAAGGAGACTGAAAATTGGCAAGAGTCAATAAATGAGATTGAAAAGAGGTTTATATATACATACATGTAAACACACAAGTAGGAGAGAATAAATATGACAAAAAAGAGAGCATTTTGTCTTCTTTCTTTTTTGCCCCAGAAAAGGGTGACCCGGTTTAAAATCAAGGTTGGACCAACCGTTACTTTGATTAGTATAATAAATTCAAAGTTTTAGCAAAAGGAGTAGATGACCACCATAGATGAAAAATGTGCATGCATCGTAATCTTTATTTCATCCAAATGTAGTTCATTCTATCATTTGGATAGATTTACTTGTAATTACTCAGAAGAGCACCTCTCTATTTTGTTTTGATCTTTCTAGAAATGTTCTCATTGGTCTTAGTCTTCTTAGTTTATACAAATGCCAACTTTTTATTCGTGGATCTAAATTCAGTTTAATTAGTTGAAGTTGTTGGTTGTATATGTGAATTGGGTTTGTAACAACTTCAATTTGTATTTTTTTTTAAATAATCAATATAGATAATTATTTAGTTTTTGAAAATAAAATTGAGTTCTATTCAAAGATTTAAAAGAAAATTACAAGTTTAATTACAATTGCTGCTTCAACGAGCCATATCGACATAGCTTACGAATCAAGGATGCTGCAGAACATGTGCATTTATAGAGAAATTGATAACTAAAAAAAAGTAGATTCGGCTCATACTATTTGTACGAATTGTATCTAATGGCAAATGTAAACATTACTTTTACATGTAAATGCAATCGACTGATTAATTTAAAAAAATAACTCATAAAATTAAAAACAGGTGAATTTGGTTTTTTAAACAATTACGACAAAACTATTATCGCAAAATTGTCTTACGTAAGTAACTTTTAGAGCAAAGTTGGATAAGAACTCTCTGAATGTATAGACTAGCCCAAGGTGAACGCACTTTTAAGACCTCATATAATAATTGCAGCTGACTTTACATGAACAAGATATAAAACTTTTCATGGGCCACTTTAGTTTTATTAATTATTGCGTTGAAGCATAAATAAAATAAAATAAAAATGTAGAAATGAACACTGAAATACAACATCAAATAATACGGGAGTAGGGTACAACTCATGTCACCTCATTTACTTCGTGTTGACATCACTCAACTATAACTCTATTCAAAACGCTTTTTTATCTCCTAATTTGCCTTGGCGATCATACATTGAGTGTCCGGAACCTAAACGGAAGTTGTAGTGTGCTGGAATTCTCCGTGCGGCTCTGCCCACTGCCGTGAATCGTGTCAATTTTTCTTTCACCAGTTGCACTGAATTTGGCATGCTGTCCGCCCTAGGACCCCCGTTTCACCCACTGCCCCGACTTGACCGCCCAGTAGGCGATGATGCGGAGGATTGTCGGAGTTGCCATGCGTGTGAGCGGGCTTCCTTCTTGCCATTTGGATGGTTGACCGTTGCTGCACGGCCTGATATTGCTTCGTCTACCTAGTCACAACAATTAAGCCTTATGAGGAATCTGAGAATGCGACCATCCAACATTTTGCTCATTAGCATCTGCTCACATCTCATCATCTGAGGACGAAAAATAGAATCAAATGTGAAGCCTGTGAGGAGGTCTATCGATGGTACACGTGTATATTCTTTCTCAATGAGAGCTGCGCCAAATCTATCCCCAGAGATGTAACGCCCGTCTCCATGATCACCATCTCTCTTGCTTTCGATCAATTGGTAGACCTCCAATGCAATGCCGGCCATATAGTTTCCCGCTGCAGCAAATGCAATTTCAGCCTTGACATGGACTGTGCGGCTGTTAGTCTAAATACACAAGACCTGGAGGGCAAGAGAGGCCCAGTTTTTTGGCCATTTCGCCCATCAGCATCTACTGGTGTCTCACAACGTGAAGCTTGAAACCAGAATCGAGTGCAAAGCATACCAGGTGAGGTCTACGGTTGTGTGGATTGCCTCTTCTTTCTCAAATTCACGATCATCCACTGCCGCTGGAGCAGTGCTGCTCTCATCTGCTCCATAAATCATGTGCTGAATTGCCCTCAGTTATGCAACACCCCGTTCACCCTGGCACAGCCACTTCTTCCCGTATCAGGAAGGAACGCTCACTGATGCATGTCGTGATGAGCATTGACGCTGTCTTTCTCTGTACAAAATGCGGCTTTGACTTCAAACATTCCATGCACTTTTAAGAGGCCCACTTTTAAAACATCACCTCCACGAGCATATGCTCTTTCTTATATTAGATCTACTGATGTGCACTTCCTATGCATTGTCTGGTAAATTTTGCACTTTCAACTTTCACGTTCTTGTGCAGTGCAGTCTTAATGTCAATCATGATTGCCTTCCACAATTACCACCAACAATAAAAGATCACCATCACCTCCATCAACTCACACTTTACACTTCGTCCATTGAAGATCATGCCGGTGAGTACTATTGTGACCTTTGAGAGAAAAAAGACCTCAATCTAGGTGCTTCCAGCTGCGATGAATGCCCCTGTGCATTGATTACTCATATCGAAAGCATTTTACCCACGGTATGCTTTCATCACAGAAGTGCTTTCTCACAAAACTGACAATTAGCCAACAAAGAGATACAAGATGCTGCCTTGTGATTTGGTGAATAGCCCTTTTCTTTTTTCTTTCTTTAACATCATATATAGACTCATTCTCCACAATAAGTTATTATCAACAGAAAAAATGGTAATACCAAATGTTTTTTAAAGTAATGGAAGTACCTGAAGACCTTGCTATTGCTGAACTAGATGAAAGAATTGCAATTCTGCAGGAAAAGCAGAGAGTGAGCACACAACTGAGGGTACTGAAAAAAAAAAAAAAACAGGCAATGCTGGTCTCAAAAAGATGCAAGCAAAGTGCATGTAGTTGCAGAGTTGGGGAGGCACTTATCCAGAAGAAAAGAATTGGGGAGGCAGGAGACAGCCTTCCTGTTTGATGGTTCAACTTACGTTCTGAAGCAAGTCAATCAGAATCACTACTAACACTCGACATCCGATATTGTTATTCTCTGCATCAAAAGCAGATAAATATCATATTTTTGAGTGTGAGACTTTTTTGCTTCATGTTATGAATTAATGCACTAAAATTGGGATGCATAAGTTGATTATGAATCAACTCGTCAGGAAGCTTGCCGGTCTTATTATTTCCTCGAAAAATGAATATCAGACAGGTGTAGTTTGAACAGACTAGACTCAAGCTTTTGCATACTATCAATATGGCTTTGCATTCATGAACTGTAGATTCTTTTCCAGCACATGAAGATGGGAAAAATTCCATTCTATCATCTGCAGTATAACGAAATTCGGTTATATTGGACTAAAGCCTCCCAAAAAGGAAATCTATATTTCAGCGTTCTTTTCACCTCACCACTGGAGTGGAGGAAGGCCTTTGAACTTTCCTATTTATTTTTTCTCGTGTTAGAAAAAAAAGACTTTGTTCGGTGCTGATTGAATTCTCCCTTTTCTTTTCTCGGCAGTGTGTCCGCATAGTTACATCAATACGTAATAAGCTGGAAGATTCATGGGCAAGGATAAAGTTCCAATAACCGGGCTGGCAAAATATAATAAATAAGAGCAAAACAGTAAGCCCAAGCCCAAGTGTCTCGTTAAAGTCCTTTCTTTGCTCTTGCCTCAGTTGACGCCGTGGTAAGGGAATCACTAGAGCGAAAAGAGAAAAAGATGAAAACAGAGTCTACCAAGAAGAACAAGAAAAAAAAAAACAGAAGAAAAGAGAGAGAGAGAGAAGGAAAGCAGAGTCCACATAAACCGAGAAAAAGACAGAGGAGGCAAAAGGGGGCTCTTGCTATATGCACTGGATTAATTCTGTTTCTTGGCGATCAGTAAGGAGTCGAAACTTTTATTTATCTAATTGAAGGAGTTTTCATAATTAAATCATAAATTAGGTTTTGTATGGATTCTATGTTGCTAGGTCAATTCTAGAGACTTTTAATCTATGAAATTATGTTGTAAAGAAATTTTAGGGTATTGCATAATAGGACTTTAGAAAAGTTAATGTAGGTTTATGATTTGATTGGGATAAATTTTTAAAATTTTGCGCATTGCTAAAAACAGTTTTTGAATTACTATGTTTGGCAATGATTTTCACCCTTCTTCGATCATCTTTTGGCTTTATGATCTCTTAGTAATTCGAAAGAGTTTTTTATTGAAAATAAGCTCGCTTGAATTGGAGTTTTAAGATGCGGTCAACTCTATTTGCAAAGTAATTGTTCAAAGGTCTTTTGTCAAGTGGACAATTTGACTCAAGAATATGGTATTGCCTACTAAAGTTTTAGTCGAGGTTAGTTGACATGTAAGTTTGACATTTAGATAAACTTTGATAGGACTTTGAGACTCTTCGAACGGTGTAACTTTCGATTTGCATTTTATTTGGGGTGGTTGTTATCCTCTACAAATTTATAAGCTCATGTCTTGAAAGTGATAGGGATTTGATATACTATAAGTTGTGAAAAGCATTGTGCAAAATGATTTTTTTTTAATGAAAAGGTAATGTTTGAAACATATTTGTCGCATAAAATCAAATGGAATATTCACTACCCTTTTGGTATATAATTATTAGTATAAAGTTGCATTAAAGTGACATTATTCATAGTTTGATTTTATTGTACATTATATATGGATTTCGATAAATGAATCTCTAGTATTGCTTTATCATAGCAGATTCTTGATCTATTTAGGAGAGATTTGGATTAGTCACTAAGCTGCGGTTACTCATACTATTCATTCCAAATTCTTTTCTGGTAAGCTAAAGTAGGACATGAGCATCATTGGCAGAAAATTATTTACAATTGGATTTGGATGTGAGTTAAGATACTTATATATGTTTGGGATGATATTTGTGGGGTTTAATCGAGTTTGGATACAATCATACTTTTATTTTTAATGAATTTTAGAACTCTTGAGTTTGTAACCAACTCACTATTTATCAAGTATATAGATGAATATACATTTTGATAATTTTATGTTGCATCCCTTGGGTAAGAGCATGGTGGTATCGTTTTCCTCATTTTATAGAGTTGGGTTGTGACAATAGATAAAGGAGAAATCTTATTCATAAAGTCAACAAAATGAAAACATACATCAATGTATCATTATAATCTTACCAATTTCATACTGCAATAACAACCCTCCTCTCTCTTTCTAATTATCCATTTATTGTGCAAATAATATATCATAACATGAGCATTCTCGTGTTCCCATGTTTTATGCCCGAACTCACCTATTTCTATAATTGTTGGATATATGAAATCCTATTAAAGTACTTTTGAAGCAAGGGGCATTTTTTCTTGGTGAAATATTGCTAAAAATGGTTTCCATCTTAACAAAAGATTGTATTTTCTTCGGTTTGAGACACCTTGGATTGTTGATGGAAGTATGAACTTTTATGGGCTAATCTCCTTTAAAAAATCTCAAAATTTAATTTTAATGGCAATTCTACCTCAATTAAAAAAAAAAAAAAAAAGAATTCCCAACTTTCTTGAAGGCCCCACTTCTGCCCATGAGTGGCCATTGGATCATCATGTAGCACCGCATAGTCCAACCTTTGCAATGTGAACACCGAAGCTTCCCCTAAGACCCATTGGAAACTCTCTTAGAGAGAGAGTCATTAAAGGAGATTAAAAAGTGGTTGAAAAGAGGTTTATATATACACGCAAACACCTTAGCATGAGACAATAAATATGATAAAAAAGAGAGCATCCTGTCTTTTTCCTTTTTTTGCCTCAGAAAAAGGATTTGACCCGGTTCAAAATCAAGGTCGGACCAATCGTTACTTTGATTAGTATAATAAATTCAAAGTTCCAGCAAAAGAAGCGTGCAAATTAGTGAAAGGAAGATGATCACCATAGATAAAAAATGCACATGCATCATAATTTTTATTTCATCCAAATATAGTTCATTCCATCATTTAGACAGGTTTACTTGTAATTACTCAAAAAAGCACCTCGCTATTTTGTTTTCAACTCAGCTTTATAATTATCGAATCTCCCCCTAGAGATGCAACGCCGGGATCACCATCTCTCTTCCTTTCGATCAATTGGTAGACCTCCAACGTTATGCCTGCCATATAGTTTCCCGCTACAGCGAATGCAATTTCAGCCTTGATATGGATTGTGCGGCTATAAGTCTAGGTTCACAAGTCCTGGAGGGCAAGAAAGGCCCAGCTTTCTTTGCCATTTCACCCATCAGCATCTACTTGGTGTCCTCCACGTGAAGCTTGAAACCAGAATCAGAGTGCAAATCATACTAGGTGAGGTCTATGTTTGTCTGGATTGCATCTTCTTTCTCCAATTCACAGTCATCCGCTGCCGCTGGAGCAGTGCTGCTCTTTCCTGCACCATAAATCATGTGCTGAAATGCCCTCAGTTATGCAACACCCTGTTCACCCTGCACATCCACTTCTTCCTGTATCAGGAAGGAACGCTCACTGACACATAACATGAAGAGCGTTGACGCTGTCTTTTGCTGCGCAGAATGCAACTCCAACATCAACATTCCATACACTTTTGAAAGGCACACTTTGAAACATGACCTCCACGATCATATACTCATTCTTGTATTAGATCTATTGACCTGCGCTGCACTTCTGATGCAGTGTCTGGTAAATGTAGCACATTCGACTTTCACGTTTTTGCGCAGTGCAATCTTAATGTAAATCATGATTGCCTTCCACAGTTACCACCAACAATAAAAGATGGCTATCACCTCCATCAACTCACACTTTACACTTCGTCCATCGAAGATGATGCCAGTTAGTACCTCTGTGACCTTTGAGAGAAAAAAGACCTGAATCTGGGTGCTTCTGGCTGCAATGAATGCCCTTGCGCATTGATTACTCATATCGACATGCATTTTACCCACAGTATGCTTTCATCACAGAAGTGCTCTCTCACTAACCTGACTTTAGCCAACAAACGGCTACAAGATGCTGCCCCATGATGTGGTGAATAGCCCTGTTCTTTTTGCTTTTGTTACATCATATACAGACTCAATCTCCACAATAAGTTATAATCAACAGAAAATATGGTAATACAAATTTTTTTTTGAAGTAATGTTTGTACCTGAAGCCCTGCTATAGCTGAACTAGATAAAGAACTTGCAATTCTACAGGAAAAAGTGGACAGTGAGCACACAATTGGAGGAACTCAAAAAAAGACTTGCAATGCTGGTCTCAAAAGCTTTTTTTTTTTTTTTTTGGGGGGCGCTCTTATCCAGAAGGAAAGAATTGGTGAGGCAGGAGACCACCTATCTGTTTGATGTTTCAACTTACCCACTTATGCAACTCAATTGGAATCACTGCTCACACTTGACATCCGATATTTTTATCTTCTGCAGCAAAATCAGATAAAAATATCATATTTTTGAGCATAAGACTTGTGTGCTCTGTGTTATGAATAGGAGTACTAACGTTGGGATGCATAACTTGGTTACAAATCAACTTGTCAGGAAGCTTGCCAGTCATATTATTTCCCCGAAAACGAATATCAGATGTGTGTAGTTTGTGCAGACTAGTCTCAAGCTTTTGCATACTAGCTATCTAGCTTTGCTTTCATGAACCGTAAATTCTTTTCCAGCACATGAAGATGGGAAAAGTTCAGTTCTAACATCTGCAGTCTACCAAAATTTAGTTATATTGAACTAAAGCCTCCCAAAAAAGAAATCAAGCGTTCTTTTCTCACCTTGGCCCTGGCAACTTGAATCTGCAACTGAAGCAAAGCTCCTGGCTGAAAACCAATCGGGCAGAGAGACAACATAGTCATTGCATAATTCAGATCCAAGAGCTTCTTGATACATACAGGATACACCACAGAAGAAGTGTCTTTATAAATCTTGTTTGCTGAAGCAAGTTAACGCATTCGCTGCAACAAAGATCTAGTTGTCACCTCTCAGAGGTAAAATGCTGACTATATGATGTAACCACTCTGTCATTCTGCAATTACAAACTCAAACAATGTCATCATCAGAATAGCTAGTAAGCAGTACCTGTGCATACGGGGCAGAGATGAAAAGACTGACATTGTTCATTTTGATTCCGCTAAATCTATGGCAATAGAACAAGGCTCTGACATTGCAGCTGTGCTCACGTTTCCAAGGCATCTATTTATCCTTGTTCATATGGATAAATGAGCAAAACCATTGCATATGGTCAAAGAGTCTGTAAAATAACACATATAGATCCATGGTCAAACAGAAAGTTACGAAGAGATTTGCCAGAAAAAGAAAAGCAAAACTACAACGCTTGCCATATTTTCAAAGAATTCAGAAGCTTTGATCTCAAGAACAATTTTGACTTTATTTTGGCAACTAGTAACACCATATGACAACGTTTGACAGGTGGCAATGTGATGATAAGGAGTTGGTATCCGAAAATGCTAGTAAAAGTGCCATCTTTCATGAACTTTCCCTCTTTTTCTCTCTTCAGTAAAGAAAAAACTTCCAAATCTTTTGGTCCAGTAGGATCTTAGGTAAACTGGAAGCAAACAATGAAATATCTCCCCATTCTTCTGGTCGCGATAATTGTCAAATTATTTTTGGTCTTTTCAATAACATTTGCCCTTTCGTTGATGGTAACAATTTGAAGTATCTGCTACTGAATTAGCAGAAGCATTTGACAGTCTTGCCATCTTAAGTCATACTGCTGATCAACTTCTTAGCTTCATTATTTGACTTAGTATCATGATAACTCTCCTGGGAATTATTTTTCACAATAAGCATTTAGGCTTGTGTTAAGTTACTTTAATTAAGTTTCCTTTATTATCATAGTTGCTGGTTATTTCCTTCTTTTATTATCAGAGTTTTGTTTCCTTTTTTACTTACATAAGGATATTATATAAATACAATGGGTGTAGGGTTTCTGTTACTACAGAAAACTACAACCCTCTCTTTGTTTCTTTTACGTTCTCCTTCTCCTCCTTCTCTCTATTCCTTCTCTCTTCTTTCTTTCTCTCTTTCTACTTGCTGCGGGTTCTCTAACCAGCTTTGTGACATGGTATCAGAGCAAGATCTAACTACCTGATTACTTGATCCTATTGCTGGTTTGAGAGTCCTCTAGTAACCCTACTTATTCTCTGGTGCGCAGCCACCTAAAGTTGCAATTTTTATCGGTTCTCTTTGAGTCTCAATATGTATGAGATCAGAAGATATCAGATTCATCAGGTTTGATTTCTGAACATGGATTACAACACTTACTGCTCAGCGGATTCAAGAATTAGAGTATTTAATTGATTATGGTTGACTGATTTTGCTGGGTTCCATTTGGTTATTGATGAAGCCAATTACATCTGATTATACATTAGTGTTGCTATTTTGTTTCTTGCACTAAAGTTTCAGCCTTCTTGATTAAGTGGTAGATATATTTGTATTGAGACTATCATCATGAGTGATACTAAGGCTTCTACGATAGTATCAATGTTCAAATTACCACCATTAAATTAAATGGATCTTCCAATTACTTGTTATGGGCCCAAGCTGTGAAGGTCTATATTAATGCCAAAGGGAAACTCCATTATCTTACTACAGACCCTCCTGATGAAAATTCTGAAAACTATAGTGATTGGATGAGAGAGAATGATACACTTTTGGTGTGGTTATGGAATAGTATGGTACCATCCATCGCTGCTAATGTTATGTTCCACACAACGCTAAAGGAGTATGGGATGATCTTATGGAGAGTTACTCACAAGACAAAAATATGTCTAGAGTTTATGAATTATATGAGAAGATCTTTAATTTTAAACAGGGAGACAAGTCTCTTGGAGAGTATTATAGTGCTTTGAAAGGTATGTGGGAAGAACTCAATCTTTTTCAGCCCATCACTACTGATCTTGAGAGACTTAAGACACAACGAGCTGAATTTCAAGTGGCCAAGTTTTTATCTGGCTTGAATATTGACTTACAGCCTGTGAAGAGTCAACTTCTTGCTGGAGAGAGAGTTCCTTCTATGAATGAAGCATTTTGTCGAATTCAGCGCATTGTCCCTCAGTCTTCTACGTCATCTAAAGACAATTCTGCATTTATGTCTAGTAGTGGTGGTCGTGGTCGTGGTGGTTTCTCCAATAGAGGTCGTGGTTTCTGGGGAGGTCGTAGTCGTGGTGGTGGACGTAGTGGACAAAGTTCTGATCGAGATAGCCGTCAATGTATATTTTGCGGCAAATCTGGTCATATTATTGACACTTGTTGGGTCAAGCATGGCAAGCCCGAGTGGGCTCCGCGATCAATTACCGCAAACGCTCGTTGTGTTCGAAGAGAGTGCTGGAATTGTGTCTCACAGCGACATAAATCCATCTATCCCACCCGGAGGTAGTTCTTCTGAGTCTACGACTCGAGATGATATGGTTGCACAACTCATCAAGCGTGTCCAACAACTAGAGGCTTCCAATTTCTCATCCACGCCACTCTTGCACGTACAGGTAACATGGCCTCTTCCTCTACTTTGTCTCCTAGCACCCCTTGGGTCATTGACTCGGAGCTTCTAGTCATATGACGGGTAAGCAAGAACTATTTTCTTCCCACCATAACTCTAGTCCTTCATCAGAAGTTATTTTAGCTAATGGTTCCTCCACTCAAGTGATTGGATTAGGGACTGTTTCACTTACACCTTCCTTATCTTTGTCCTCTGTTTTACATGTTCCCCAACTTCCTCTAAATTTGTTATCTCGTTAGTCGGTTAACTAAAGCTCTTAGTTGTTCGTTACATTTTATCCATCTTATTGTGTTTTTCAGGACCTTCGACAAAGAAGAAGATTGGTGGAGGGCATGAACGTGATGGACTCTATTATCTCGAATGGTGTCTCTACCGCGATGCCAATGGTCTAGCTGCTAGTTCTATTAACCCCTATTATGGCATTCTCGTTTAGGGCATTTATCTTTATTTAAGTTACAACAAATAATTCCCGAGTGTAAATCAATTTCTACTCTTGAGTGTGAAGCTTGTGAACTTGGGAAACATCATCGTAGTTCTTTTCCTAGTCGTAATGATTCTCGTGCATCTACTTTACTTGAACTTGTTCATTCGGACATCCGGGGACCTTCCCGTATTGTTAGTAGAAATGGTTTTAAGTATTTTGTTACTTTTGTGGATGATTATTCTCGTTTAACGTGGCTTTATATGCTTCATGACCGTTCTGAATTTTTACATGTTTTCCAAATGTTTCATCGTGAAGTTACTAATCGTTTAATACATCCCTTAAAATTTTGCGAACAGATAATGCTCTAGAATATACACAGAAAGCAATTTCTTTGTTTTGTTCTAATCTTGGCATTATACATCAAACAAGTTGTGCTTATACCCCTCAGCAGAATGGTGTGGCCGAGAGAAAGTACCGTCACCTTCTAGAAGTTGCTCGTTCACTCTTATTTCATATGCATGTGCCAAAATCATTTTGGAGTGATGCTATCCTTACCGCATGTTATCTCATAAATCGTATGCCTTCCACCGTCCTCAATCATCAGTCACCAATTAGTGTTATATTTCCTGACAAGCCGTTATTCCCTCTTACCCCGCGCATCTTTGGGTGTGTTTGTTTTGTTCATAACCTACGTTCCGGTTCTGATAAACTATCTCCTCGTGCCACTAAATGTATTTTTCTTGGGTATTCACGTACACAAAAGGGATATCGGTGTTATGATCCAACAACTTGTACCCAATATGTTAGTGCTGATGTTACTTTTTCGAGGGCACACCATACTATTCTGCTGAGGGTAAAAAGTTTTCAACCGACATTGTAGCCGATCCTCCTATCCCACATCTTATCCCCTTAGATTCCGTTAGTTCTTCTCTAGTACCTCCTCCCTTGCAGGTGTATCGCGGCGAAAGCAGTCTATGGCACCACCAGTTTCCAGCTCTTCCATGCCCTCCGTTCAATCTTCCTCCTTGTCTCCGTGTCCAGATGATCTTCCAATTGCCCTTCGCAAAGGTACTCGATCGTGCACACAAAAATCCTCTTTGGCTTACCCTATTGAGCATTATGTTTCTCTTTCACATCTTCCTTCTCCATTACATGACTTTGCTCTATCATTACAAACTCACACAATTCCTACTTCTACCACCGAGGCTTTGTCTCACCTTGAGTGGAAGAAAGCTATGGATGTGGAAATGGAAGCTTTGGTCTCTCGCCAAACGTGGTCATTAGTTGATCTTCCTCTTGGGAAAGATGTGGTGAAGTGTCGTTGGGTGTACACTATCAAGTACAATCCAGATGGCTCAATTGAACGTCTTAAAGCTCGGCTTGTTGCTAAAGGTTTTACTCAAACCTATGGAGTGGATTACTTTGAGACTTTTTCCCCGTGGCACGTCTCAATTCTGTTCGTGTTATTATTTCTCTTGCTGTGAATTTTGATTGGCCATTATATCAATTAGATGTCAAGAATGCTTTTCTTTATGGTGATTTGTCTGAAGAAGTATATATGGAGCAACCTCCTGGGTATGTTGCTCAGGGGGAGAATCATAGGAAAGTATGTCGGCTACATAAGGCTATTTATGGGTTGAAACAGTCTCCTAGAGCATGGTTTGAAAAATTCAATTCAGTGATTTCCAAATGTGGTTTCCACCAATGTTATTCAGATCATTCTGTGTTTGTTCGCAAGAAGGAATCTGGGGTGGTCATTCTTGTGATATATGTGGATGATATAATTGTCTCTGGTAGTGATGTGAGCGGCATTTTGGAGGTTAAGTCCTTTCTTCAGCAGCAATTTCAGATTAAAGACTTGGGAACCCTTAGATATTTTCTGGGTATTGAAGTTTTACGAAGTAAAAAGGTATTAATTTGTCTCAGCGAAAGTATGTTCTTGATCTTTTGTCTCGAGACGGTACACTAGCTTCCAAGCCAATTGATACTCCTATGGATCCAAATCAAAAGTTTGGAGTTGATGATGGAAATGAAATTAAAGACAAACAACAATATCGACGTCCGGTTGGGAAACTAATTTATCTTATCGTTACACGTCCCGATATTTCTTTTGCTGTTGGTGTGGTGAGTCGTTTATGGAGTCACCTAAGAAGGCTCATTGGGATGCTGTATGTCGCATTCTTCGATATCTTAAAAGCTCTCCCCCGGAAAAGGACTAATTTATAAACCTAATGGTACTTCAACTCTTGTTGGCTATTCCGATGCTGATTGGGTGGGTCAACGTATGATCGACGATCTACAACTGGGTATTGCACCTTTATTGGTGGTAATTTGGTTACTTGGAGAAGCAAGAAACAGACTACTATTGCTAGGTCTAGTGCGGAGGCTGAATATCGTGCTATGGCACATACTGTGGGCGAATTGTTGTGGTTGAGATCTTTTCTCCAGGAGCTTGGATTTTCTATTAATCAACCAATTGATATGATGTGTGATAATCAAGCAGCTATTTATATTGCTGGGAATCCTGTTTTTCAAGAGCGAACTAAGCATATAGAAGTTGACTGTCACTTTGTTCGGGATGCTGTGAAGCGAAGCTGATTGCTACTCCTTACGTTGCCTCTAGAGATCAGCTTTGATATGTTTACCAAAGCATTATTCCGTCCCCGCTTTTGTTGTTGGTTGTTCCAAGCTGGGCATGGGTGACCTATATGCTCCAGCTTGAGGGGGAGTGTTAAGTTACTTTAATTAAGTTTCCTTTATTATCATAGTTGCTGGTTATTTCCTTCTTTTATTATCAGAGTTTTGTTTCCTTTTTTACTTACATAAGGATATTATATAAATACAATGGGTGTAGGGTTTCGTTACTACAGAAAACTACAACCCTCTCTTTGTTTCTTTTACGTTCTCCTTCTCCTCCTTCTCTCTATTCCTTCTCTCTTCTTTCTTTCTCTCTTTCTACTTGCTGCGGGTTCTCTAACCAGCTTTGTGACAGCTTGTAGATATATGCGAGAAGAAAATCAACTGCAAGGTCAAATCAAATGATGAATGAACCCACATGAAAATTAAAATGCATATAATTTGGACCTCTCACAGGAATTTGTAGAGATTGGTGTTTGAGACCACGATCCACAAACTGATGCATGGGACTCACCCTTGACTATGGAATGCATGTCACAAAAGCAAGGCGAAGTTGAGCACTCTACTGCCAGCGGGACACTTTGCCGACCAGGCTTCTAGAGATGAGGCCTTTTGGCGAAGCCAAGTCAATTTTGGGCCACCAAACCCTGCAACTGATGAGAAGTCCCTATGGAGTAAAGGGTAGCATACATAATTGATGGAGTAGATAGAAACAATTGCCTGAGAAGGAAGAATGGTCAACCCAGAAGAGAAAGATACTGTTGTCTGTGAGACATACTTTCACTGAAGATGAATCATCTATTGCTCTTTCCAGTTTCCATGGCCAACGCCATTTATCACACATATTGCTTTCATTGGAAATGATGGTACCGAATTTTTTGCTAACATAATTTGATTTGCTTTATGATGCCTGCAATCCCGCACAATGCATGCAAAATGGCTAACCTTCAGAGTCCAGAGAAAAGAATTCATTACCATCTGCATCTAAATCATCGATTCAGTCCTCAAATCACATCCCATATTTCTGTTCAGCCCTTCAAATAATGACATGTATTATTATGCTCCAAGGTTACATGTTTTCTCTGATCTGTTCTTGAGAAACTGCTCGTTTTGAGGACTCTAAAATCACTGAAAGGTATCTATAAATACTTATCTTGGAGCTGCGCTATCATTTTATTTCCTAGCAAACTTAGTCACTCATCGTCCGGAACACTAAGTCTTATGGTAGAAGTTAGATGTGATCAATGGACGGACCCAAGAGGGAATGGCTTATCAAGGCTTGTCCATATTCTTAACAGACTTGTCATGAGGAAATACCTGAACTCACCAATCTAGTGATATATACATTCCAATCAGTATTTTGCATTTATATATGAAAACCTTCTCTTGCCAGTTGGATCCGTCAATTGTTACTGCACAGCCCAAGATTGCTTGTCCTCCTAATGAGGATTCTCAGAATGTGGCCATTCAAAAAATGCTCATGAGCATCTGCTCACATCCCATCATCTTGGGATGAAAAATAGAATCAAATGCAAAGCCTGTGAGTAGGCAATCTTGGGGGAGGCCTATGGATGCTATGCGTGCATATTCTTTCTCCACAAAAGCTGCACCGAATCTCCCCCAGAGATGCAACACCTGTCTCTCATTACCCTCTCTCTCCTGCTTTCAATAAATTTGAGGAGCTAAACATAATGTCTGCCATGGTTTCCTACTGCAGTGAATGCAAATTCAGCCTTGACATGGACTGCATGGCTTGAACTCTATGTTTGCAAGACCTGAAGGGCAAGAAGGACTTGGTCTTTTACAATTGTGACCATCAGCATCCACTGGTCTTCCACACAAAACTCAAAAGCAGAATCAGGTGCAAAGCTTGTGAACAGAACATACCAGGTGAGGTCTATAGTTGTCTTGATTGCCTCTTCTTTCTCCATTGCACGATCATCGTCTGCTGCTGGAACTGTCATATGAAGGATGGTCCAAGCAAGGCTTGTCATAAAGCGCCAAATGTTTAGCATATTGCTGGTGGAAGCAAAGCTGCTCTTATGCTCCATTAATCATGTGCTGAATTGCCCTCGGTTATGCAAGAAGCTGTTCACCCCACATATCCTTTTTTCTTCTCATATTAGGAAGGAGCGCTGTTGAAATATGTCGTGAAGAGTGTCGGCTCTCTTTCACTGCATGGAATGTGACTATGAATTCAACATTTCATGCACTTTTGAAAGGCACACTTTGAAACAACACCTCCACAAGCATATACTCTTTCTTATTTTAGATCTACTGAACTGTATTTCCTAAGCAGTGTCTCTGGTAAATTTTGCAGGTTTGGTTTCAATGGTTGTGTGCAGTGCAATCTTAATCATCACAGATTGCCTTCCACCACAGTAAAAGATTGCCATTAACTTTCATCAATTCACACTTTACGCTTCATTCATCAAAGATGATAACTATTGTGACCTTTGTGAGAAGATAAGGAACCTGAATCTGAGTGCTTACGTCTCCAATGAATGCCCCTGCCCATTGATTACTCATATCAAATGTGTTTTGCCTACAGTGCGCTTTCATCACAGAAATGATCTCTTACTAAACAGACTTTAGGCAACAAATGGATACAATGTTATATGATGTGGTGAGTAGCCATGTTCCTTTTTAACATCGTTCGTATAGATTCATCCTCCACAATAAGTAGTAATCAACAGAAAATGCTCCAATACCAAACACTTTTTAAATCAGTTTGCTGGAATGGTGAACGTACCTGAGACCCTGCTAGTGCTGAACTAGATGAAAATATTGCAATTCTGCAGGTAAAAGTGAAAAGAATGAGCACACAATTGGAGGTCCTCAATAAAACACGTGCAATGTTGGTCTCGAAAAACTGCAAGTGAAGTGCATGTAGTTGCAGAGTTGGGGAGGCACTATCAATATGAAAAGAATTTCCTTTCTGTTTGATGTCATGCAAGTCAATTGGTGTCACTGCTACAGTCGACATCCAAGATTGTTTCTCTGCAGTAAAGCAGACAAACATCATATTTTTGAAGTGCGAGACTCGAGTGCTCTAAGTAATGAGATGAGGTGTTGACATTGAGATGCATAATTTGATTTTGAATCAACTTGGCAGGAAGCTTGCCAGTCTAGTTGTACAGAATTATCTCAAGCATCTGCATACTATCTATCTAGCATTGCACACATGAACCGTAAATTCTTTAGCACATGAAGATGGGAAAATTTCAGTTTTAACATCTACAGTCTGCCAAAATTCAGTTATCTTGAAATAAAACCTCCTGAAAAATAATCTACATTTCAGCATTCTTTTCTCACCTTGGCCCCATCAACTTGAATGTCAATGAGCCAGCGAAACAGCGTAGTCTTAAATTGCAAGTTAACGCATTTGCCATAGCAAAGATCTAGCTGTCACCTCTCAAGAGGTAAAATAAAGATTATATGATGTAACCACTCCCACATTCTGCAATGACAAACTACAATTTTATTATCATCGGAATAGCTAGTAAGCAGTAATGGTGTATATGCGAGAGACATGGAAAAAGCTGGCATCTTTCATTTTGATTTGGATCACTCAAGGATGCTAGTGTTAGATCAAAGCTTTTGAAATTTTAGCTGTGCTCACGTCTCCAAGGCATCAATTTATCCCAGTTCATATGGAGAAATGAGCAAAACCATAGTACACCAGCAAAGAATGTAAAATGACACACATCCATCCACTGGCCAACCAGAAAGCTACAAAGAGATTCACCAGAAAAAGAAGGAAATCTGCAACACTCAACAACGTTTTCAAAGAGGTCAGAAGCTTTAACCTCAAGAACCATTACTACCCCTTACATGGCCAACCATTCTACTCGTCATAACAATTGTTGAGGTCATCTTCAATCTCTTCGATAACAATAGACCCCTTTTGAGGGCTTAGCCTATCTTAATCAGATCTAGTCACTACAAGGTCCATCACCGTTCATGGCTAGGAATAGGAAAGATACATAGGTGGGTTTGTACTTGTTCCCTGCTCTCCTTTCTTATGATCGGGAGATAATTTGACGCCGAAGGCTTGGGGATTCCTTACGGGTTTGGCTCCAGATAAAGAGAAGAAAACCCCAAGTGCATCTTATACAAAACTAGCTTAGGTTCCTAACGTACTAATCTTTTGATTTAAAGTGGTCATACAATTAAAATTACTTCTTCCAAGCAGGGAACAGTCGAACAACTACGGCGCTCGGACTTCTGGCATGGAACGCAGATCCACGACCGGGCGCAGCAAATGTGGCTGCGCTCTTCCACCATGCCATACACGGGAGCGCGCCGCACGAATAATCATGAGAACGAGTTTGCGGTAAAACCACAGACAAAGTTTTTGAATGAGGCCCCGCAACAGACGCACGGAAAGCAACAGGAACAGCACGAACCAGAGGAAGGAGTGGAAGGAGTCGTGGAGCAGCAACCATGCGAGTGAAAACACCAATGTCAAACCGGTGAAGTGGAAGAGGAAGCGCGCTGCTCCATCCCAAGAAAGAGCAGGGCCGCGAGGCAGTGGTGCCCGATTAGCGACACGCCCCAAAGAGAAATGCAGGAGGAGGCTGCAGATGGCGACGCGGGTGGCGAGGGGGTGGGTTTCAAAGGGTGAAGGCGACTTCCCCTGGAATTTCACTTGGATGAAGTTGACCAGGACAGAGACAATGGAGGGAAGATCCATGGCACCGTGAGGAGAGCAAAGACGGGGACATTATTTATACTTTCCATCTATGTGCAATGGTTCAACGACATTTTCGACTTTAACGATTCCGCCAGTGGTTTCCACTGGCGGAATCATTAAAGTCGGAAATATATGTCGTTGAACCATGACTCCCTTGCAAAATGTTAAGGATATCTTTAAAGGAGGATACCCGTTGCATCCTTAAAATTTTTAAAAGGGAACTTGGAAAAAAGGCATTTGGATGTCCTTTGATTGGAATGGATGGTCCAAAATAAAGAGTATTAGATTGATGTCAAAAGAAAGATTATTAACTTGATGTCCGTGCCACTTTCCATGAAAAAATAAATATCAAATGATTTCCTTACCCTCACTCCTCACCACACTATTGAGAGGACGAAGGCCTTAAACTTTCCAATTTATTTTTTATTTGGTTATATTGACAAGGGAGAAAGTCCATAAGCTTATCGTATTTATATTAATTTAGTCTTAAACCTTATAATTGTATAAATTTAGTTATTCTAATTAATTTTGACTAGATACCGATATGGATGACCATGGAAAATTTTTAATAATAATTTAATATATATTTTTTATTTTCTCTAATTTTTATTTATTTATTTATTTTCCTTTCTTCCTCCTTTGCTGATCATAGGCAATTGCCAAGCGAGCTGGCCTCACCAAATTTGGCCTAGGCGAGGCTAACCCTCGTAAGGCCTCGCCCAAGCCAAGGCAGCTTTCTTAGGATCGCTTGGGATCACGTGGTGGGCAATGGCGACCCTCACCTAGGTGATTTTGAATGCATTGTTGTTGCCTAGCCAATTTAGCCTAGCCTGTCTTCCATGTTCGTCCACATCAATGGTGGGCAAGCAACGACCGCCTTGTGGATCGATGAACCTAGGTGAGGAATGAAAGAGCTTTCTCATGCAAGAGGAGAAAAATCTAATTCTTGGCAATGGCCAAGTGAAGAAAAATAAAGAATAATAATAATAATAAAAAATAAAAAGATTGAATTACTATAAAATAATTATCCATCTTAGGGTTAGGCATGCCATGTAGGACAACTAATGTCCATATCAGTAATTTTTGAAGAAAATTAGTCGAAATGATTGAATTGACACAAATATAATATATTTATAATTTTTCTTAAAAAAGTGATATGCCCAACTTTAATTTCGAGTGACCTTATCCTCACTCCGCATAGGATCCATCAGTACATAATAACCTAAAATATTTATCTTCATGAATAAAGTTGCAAGAAACGGGCTTGCAAAAAATAATAAATAAGAGCAAAATATTAAGCCCAAGCCTAAGTGTTTCGTTTTAGCCCTTCCTTTAGTCTTGCTTCATCGCAAGGGAAATTACATGAGCAGAAAGAAGGAGAGAAAACAGAGCTTGGCCAAGAAGAACAAAAAAGAAAAGAAGAGAAAAGAAAAGAAGGAAAGAAACCGAGAAAAGAGAGAGGAAACAAAGGGGGCTTTTGCTCCATGCACGCTCGGGAGAACTCGACAAGACGGATTAATAATTCTATTTGGTAGCAACAACTTTTATTTATCTAAGTGGAGGAATTTTCGTAATTAAACCGTAAATTATGATTATTCAGATTATGCAGTGTAGACAACAAAAGAGAAGGAGACATTTTGGGATGCTTCATGTTCTCTGGAATGTGTTTCGTTTCCCGAAACTAGCTGAAAGTACTGCAATGTTTATGCTAAATTGCTCTTGCATGTTCCCTGTTAACTTGTCATTATGCGATTGGTTTTGCTATGACCACATTGCGTTTCTGATTCTCCTCATGCCTTTCATTTCCTCATGAATGATAAGTCGGAGGGAATAATTTGATCCAGAAGTTCTGATATTCGTTGCAATTTATTTGTTTCGGGTAAGTTGGTGTTTTGAAGTATGTAATGTACCTCCTGATCTTTCCACGGCTTTTTTGCTACTGAGATGACATTGGCAGCAAAAGCAATTGTACTACTAGAATTTGGTTCACAATTTAAGAAGCATTGAAGCTTTCGTGTTGCGTCTGACACTCCGATACGTTCCAACAAGCGATTAATGAGTGTTGAAAAATCCGACACGTGGTCAAGTCTTTTGACATGTGAGTATGGAATTTCGATTTTACGTGATTCTGATATGCAATGGGTCAATTTCAAAAACTTTCAATAAATGATGAGTCAAAATGTAAATATATAATAATAATAATAATAAATGGGGAAAGAAAGACTTCTTGTTATATTTGATGGTGGAACATGCATTATTATTTTTTTTTTACTTTTTGTTAAATATTAAATTTAATAGTAGAATGTGGATTGTTTGATTTTTCTTCCTTCAAATTTTATGGATTATTGGAATGGAATGCAAATAAATTTATCAAATTAAAATAATGAATAAAAATTTATCATTTTATATACAACATGTCATGACATGTGAAAATTCTTCATTTTTTGAAAAATGATATGTTACGTGTTGCCTGTCAATGTTAATACTACTTAGTTCACAATCTTACTATTATAGCTCCTAGTAAAGTTAGGTTAGAATAGAACGTTTTCCAAGAACCTTTTGATATGAGCTCTACACTGCTCTGGTTTTCCTTTTTCCAAATGTAGTTCTTTCTACCATTTCAATTGGTTTACTTATAATTACTTGGAAGAGTACCTCCCTATTTTGTTTGTTCTTTCTTGAAATGTTCTCCTGGGTCTTTGTTGTCATAATTTATACAAATGCCAACTTTTGACCTATGCATCTAAATTTAGTCTAACTAGCGGAAGCCATAGGTTGTATATGTGAACTAGGTCTTTAACAACTTAGATCTATATTTCGTTTTCAAGATAAACAATGTGGACTATTATTAAATTTTTGAAAATGAAATTGAGTTTTATTCAAAGATAATAAAAATACAAGTTTAATCGTAACTACTACTTTGGTGAACCTTATCCACATAGCTTACGGTGCATCATATTATACGTAATTGTCTTTCGCTGCGTGGAAAGTGACTGCGACTTCGACATTCCATGCACTTTTGAAAGGCCCACTTTGAAACATCACCTCCACGAGCATGTACTCTTTCTTAATTTTGATCTTCCGAACTGTGCTTCCTTTGGTTTGGGGGAGATTTGAGTTGAGGTTCGGGGGAGATTTGGGCGACTGCGCGAGCGAGCGAGGGGTTTGGATTTGGGCGACAGCATCACATTCTCCGATCATCAACCGACAACTCCTCCATTCAAAAACGCAGGTGCAGAAGAAGAAGAAGAAGGAGAAAATGAGAAATCGTCGTGAGATGGAAGAAGCAGGCGCGCGAAACATAAGAAAGGAGGCATCTTTTCGGGCAAAACATTCGGATTCGTTCAAGAAGAATCCGCAACATGAAGACAGTAAAAAGCGAACTCCATGGAAGACGCGAGAGAGAGAGAGAGAGAGACTGACGGCGAGGGGATGAGGAGGAGGAGGAGGAGGGAAGCGGCCGAGGAACGGAGAGGGGATGCGGTTGCAGAGGCTCGCCGCCGCGGCCATCCTCTCTTCTGCCGTCGCCAGCCACCAGCGTCCGGCGACCACTCTCTCTCTCTCTGTGTCAGAGTCAGAAGTGCCCCAGCAGAGAAACTGAAAGGCAAAGCCAAAGATCCACGGCGCGCCACGTGGCGACTTCCCATACCACACCACCGTATATGCTGTCTCCAGTTTTGGTTCCTACACCAAAACAATCGCGACCGTTGAGTTTCGAATATTAATGAAATCCTTCGGAACACGCTTTTTTCCATGCTCTTTTGGGAATCAATTTCAGTTTTGCAAATGCATCTTTTAGAACGAGAAAGGTCGTGTAAAAAACGGTTCGGTCAAAAGGGAAAATAGCACTGGTTACTGTCAAAATGTTCAAATTGGCATAGAATAAAGCTTGATTTTAAAATTTCTATTCATATTGAGTTTCATTTTTCTTTTTGTCGGTATAAAAACATTCTCAAAAGTTAAAAAATTAATGCTGCGGATTATTGTCTCTCCATTTTACCTATCAATATTATGTATGAACAAAATCTCAAATTTTGTACGATGGAGTGGAGATTGTCTTACCCGACTGCCGAAGTCTTCGCACTACCAGCTATAGGTTCTGATCACAGCCCGTTGCTTTTGAATACTGATCCCAAACCACGGAGCAAGTGCCAAGTATTCACTTTTGAAGCTTTTTGGCTTTATCACCAGCACTGCCAAAAGATTGTGACTGACATGTGGGCCTCTGAACAACATCTTCATTCTTCTTTATTGCGCAAACTTCAGGTTACTGCTGGGGCACTTCACAGGTGGAGTAGAGCAACTTTCTCCAATAGTAGCCGTCAAATCCATGCCCTACAGCAACAAATCCAGCAACATATCAACCAAACAGGCGCTAATTTTGATAAAAAAAAAGGTGAATAGCCTCAAAGAAGAAGTTCAACACCTTTGGCACCAAGAAGAACAGTATTGGGCCTTGCAATCACGTATTAACTAGTTGAGATGGGGGGATAAGAATACCAAGTTCTTCCATGCGATGACTATACAAAAAAGACAGAAGAATCGTATCAGCATGCTTCTTGATGAGGAACAAGGGTGGATAAGAGAACCTGAAAAAGGCGAAAGACACAACTATGGATTTCTTTCGTAACCTCTACCAATCAGCGGGACAAAGAGATTATCTTCCTATTATAATGCAATGCCCCCGGTTGGTAAATGCAGGATGAACACAGCCCTCATAGCAGCGGTAACCCGGGAGGAAATTAAGCAAGCTACATTTCAACTAGGGGCAACTAAAGCCCCAGGACCGGATGGTTTTAACGGACTGTTCTACCATACTTACTCGGATATTATACAAGAAGATATATTCATCTTTGTGCGCGAATTTCTCACTTCAGGTGTGATGCCCCAAGTTGTTAATAGAACTCTTATTACTCTGATCCCCAAGACACCGCATGCTGAAAGATTAGATCAATATCGTCCCATCAGTCTGTGCAACTTCATATACAAGATAATTTCAAAGGTGCTTGCCAATCGCTTGAAACCTTACTTACCCGAGTTAATATCCAAGGAACAAAGTGCTTTTGTGACGGGTCGACAAATCCAAGATAACATCCCGGTAGTCCAAGAAGTCCCGCATCGATAAAAATCAGGTCAAGAAAGAAACATTTTCGGGCGATACTTAAGCTGGATATGAAGAAAGCATACGATCGGGTTGAGTGGGATTTTCTGGAAGCTTACCTACGACAGCTAGGTTTTCATAATTCTTGGGTTGCATGGGTAATGCAATGCATAACTACGGTCTCCTTAAGCATAAAATTCAATGGCGAGTCGTTGCCCTATTTCCATCCTACAAGGGGACTGCGACAAGGAGACCCTCTTTCTCCTTATATATTTATTCTCGTAGCAAATCTCCTGTCTACCCTCATCAAGCAAGCCGTCGGTATGGGGAATCTGAAAGGGATAACCTTTAACAGGTGATGTCCTACCCTCTCTCACTTATTCTTTGCTGATGATGCAATATTTTTCTTGGATGGACGTCTCATTGAATGTCAAAATTTAGCGAATCTTTTAAACCAATACTGTCTAGCTACGGGCCAAGATGTCAACCGAAACAAATCTGGTCCTTTTCTTAGTAAAGATTGCCCAAGAATTCTACAGCAGAACTTAGCTAGGGAATTGAGAGTGCCTGTGCTTGAAAAAACTGGAAAATACTTGGGAATCCCGTCGGATTGGGGGGCATCAAAGAAGGACATGTTTGCCTGGCTATTGGGGCGGGTTAATGCAAAGGTGGCGGGCTGGAAAGAACACCTCATTTCTAAGGGGGGGTAAGGAAGTTTTGTTAAAATCTGTGGTTCAGGCCCTCCCACAGTACGCAATGTCAATTTTTAAGATTCCAGTGTCTATATGCAAGTCCATTGAACAAAAGATAGCTAAGTTTTGGTGGCAAACTCAGAGTACCAGATCAGGCATTCATTGGAAGGGTTGGGACCTCCTTAAAGAGCGTAAGGGCGTAAGGGGGACTAGGTTTTCGGGATTTACTTGACTTTAATAAGGCAACTTTGGGGAAACAAGCTTGGCGGGTGTTCCAAAACCCATCGGCGTTGTGCGGCGAGACTATTAAAAGGCCTCTATTTCCACTCAACCGACTTCTGGCATGCGACTAAAGGACACAGACCGTCATGGGGATGGCAAAGCCTCCTGTTGGGTCGCGACTCTATTCTACCTCAACTTAAATGGTTTGTAGGTAATGGGCAAAACATTTACATAAGACAGGACAACTGGCTATCTAGAGGCATCATTGGCGGACCTACTAATCGAGGGGAACCAGAGTTGGTCGCTGACTTTATCAATACAGAGCAGGCTACCTGGAACCTTCCTCTTCTCGAAGAAGTTTTGATGATCGACGGTAGAAGATATTACTAACACACACCTCGGCTCTTTGTCAATTCCGGACCAAATTATCGGACAGGTACAAGTACGGGGAGAGTATACGGTGAAAAGCGGCTACCACTACCTTCGTCGAAAAGCATCCCCAACAATCCTAACTCGCCTCAACCTCTTATCATACACCATCCCGGTTATGGAGGCGGTCCGGGACTACACAAACTTCTCCAAAACTTCGAATTTTCTTGTGGTCCCTTTGCCACAACGCTCTAGCTACAAGGGATAACCTCGCCCGCGAGACACATCCTCCCTAATCCGATTTGTCGGTTATGTGCAAACCAAACCCCGAAACTACCGAACACTGTTTCTCTTTTGCCCATGGACCCACTATCTCGGTCCCATCCCAAGGTGAATCTAGACATCACAAAGCATAATAGAAATCGTATGGATGCTTGGCTCCAAGATGTTATGGAGAGTCCAGCTACTGTACCTGATCTGGAGACATTAGCATCCCTTCTTTGGCAAATATGGAAGGCCAGAAATCATGTCGTATTCAGGGATAAACGGCTCCCCCCAGCCCATCTTGTAGATTTGGCGCTTGAAGAGGCAGAGTCCCATCGCCGCGCTCAGTAGAAGGCAACAGTCACAGAGGCGAAAACAACACAGGTTCGGAAATCTCGGTCTTGGGCTCCTCCAGATCCAGGTAGCATAAAGATCAACGTTGATGGAGCTTTCCCCGTATCGGCAAACACCGGATCCATGGCGTGTGTGTGCAGATCATCTTTGGACATTTGCTTTATAGATTTTCCCGGATCGTACCGGCTCAATCTCCCCTGCAATCAGAAAATCAAGCCCTAAATATAAGTCTGAAATACCTGCTACAGCTCGGCATGGGGGAAACTCACCTACAGATCGAATCCGATTGCTTAGTGCTCGTTGAAGCGGTGAACGGTCGCCGATCGCCTCCCTGGGAAACTCGAACGCTGGTTGCGGAGAGTCGCTCCTTGATCGCACGTTTCTCTCACCTGACCTTCAGCTATTGCCGACGTGAAGCAAATTCAATAGCAGACTGGGCTGCCAAGGCCCATGGCCGAAATTCTCTTGCAGCAGAATGGGCCTCATCACCTCCAAATATTTTGCTGGAAAAACTATGTACTGAATCCCACCTAGATGGGTGTAATTTTCTCATGAAGTAATGATAAGCTACGTATATTCCGACCAAAAAAAAAAATCTCAAATTTTGATGTCTCATCCCACGTTTATCATTATAGCCTCACATTTTAGAATCTGCTCTAATTAAGCAAAGCTTATAGGTTTATACTATAAAATAACTCTTTTGGGATGGGAGAAAACATCCGCCTTTTCTCCTAATTGTGGAAAGAGACGACTCGGGCTCAAGCAAGAATTGTTCGATTTGAGTTGAGATTTGAGCGAGATCTCAGTTGCATTCAGGTTAGAGTTCTTTAGACGAGAGCGTTGGGTGAGCATTCGAGGATTTGGGCAAGAAAATAGCACAGTGACGATTTTTTTTCTTTTTAAATTATTGTGGAAAACACCGCCGTTTTGATCTCCAATGATTAGTTAGTGTCAATCTTTTGCTAATCCGGCCAAGTAGGACAGGCGTCACTTATTTGACATTCAAGTAAGCATTTTTCAAGTTAAATTAGCCGAAAAAATTAAATTGACAAATTATTAAAAGATTTATTTTATTTTATTTTTGTAATTTTCCTGAGAATTCACCGGAAAAAAAAAAGGAAGTCTGCAACACTCATAATATTTTCACAAATGTTAGAAGCTTCGATGTCAAGAATAATATTTGCTACTACAATTGACCATTCTTCTTCTAGTAACAATTGTTGAGGTTATCTTTGATCTCTTCGATAACAAAAGATCGCAATTGCTTTTGAGAGCTTCGCTAACTTAATCAGATTTAGTTGCTACTAGGTGCATGACCTTGCATGTTTGATGCCGAAGGCTCGGGAACTCTTCATGGCTTCGGATAAAAGAGAAGAAAGCCCCAAGTGCCTCTTATTCAAAACTAGCAAGTTTCCTAAATTACATATCATTTTTTATTTTTTTAAAGTGGTTAGAATACTTTTTCGAAGCAGGGAACAATAGAACAACTACGGCACTCAGACTTCTTGCATGAAACGCAGATCCACGACCGTGCACGGCTGAGGTGGCTGCGCTCTTCCACCATACCATACATGAGACCATGCCGCACAGATAATCATGAGAACAATTTTGCTGTAAAACCACAGATAAAGCTTTTGAATGGGGCTGTGCAACAAACTCACGGAAAGCAACAGGAGCAGTGCAAACAACCCGGGATGGAGTGGGATAAGTCATGGAGCAGCAACCACACAAGCGAAGCCACCGATATAGAACGGTCAAAGTCGATGAGGAGGTGCCATGCTCCATCACAAGGAGGTGCGTGGCCGCTAGATGGTGGTGCCCGATTATGGGCACGCAGCAACAAGAAATCAACTTCCCTGGTCTTTCAATTCGATGAAGTCAACCAGGGTAGAGATGATGGAGGTAAAATCCATGACCCCGTGAGGGGTGAAGGCAGGGACATCATTCGTGGTTCTTTTTATGCGCAGTGGCATAAAGGACGACAGTCTGAAACTGGAGCAGGCTCCAAACTGATAGTTATCCCTCCAGTTTCAGGCTGTCGTCTTTTATGCCAGTTTGCTGTCCCTGCCTTCACCATTGGAGTGGAGGAACGCCTTTGAACTTTCCTATTAAAGTTGCAATAACCAGGCTGGCAAAAAATAATAAATAAGAGCAAAATATTAAACCAGGCCCAAGCGTCTCGTTTAAGCAATTTCTTTGGTTTCGCTTCAGTTGATGCCATTGCAAAGGAATTACTAGAGTAGATAGAGAAAAAAAAAACAGTCTGGCCAAGAAGAACCCATAAAAAGGAGGAAAGCAGAATCTGGAGAAACAGACAAAAAGACAAAGGTGAGACGAGGGGCGCTCGGTGCATGCACATTTGAGAGGCTGGGTCAAGCCGGATTATTTATGTTTCTTAGCAATTGGAAAGGATTTGAAACTTTTATTTATCTAATTGAAGAAGTTTTCTTTGTTAAACTGCAAATTAGGTTTTGTATGGATTTTATGTTGTAGGGTCGATTCTAGAGGTTTTTAAATTGTGAAATAATGTTATAAAGAAATTTAAAGTGTCGTGGAGCAGAACTTCAGGAAAATTTCTTAGAGAGAGAATTCTCTCCTTTTTTCTTTTTTTTTTTCTGCCTCAGAAAAGGACATGACCCGGTCCACAATTAAGGTCGGACCAATTGTAACTTTGATTAGTATAATAAATTCAAAATTTTAACAAAAGGAATGTACACATTAGTGGAATGAAGATGATCACCATAGATGAAAAATATGCATACATCATAATTTCATTTCATCAAAATGCAGTTCATTCTTTCATTTGGATAGGTTTACTTATAATTATTCGGAGGAGTACACCTATGATTTGTTTGTTCTTTTTTTTATATCGGCTCTCCTGGGTCTTAGTCTTCATATAGTTTATACAAATGCCAACTTTTGACCTGTGGATTAACTAGCTTATGAATTGGGTCTATAACCACTTCGATCTATATGTTGTTTTTGAGGATACTCAATGCGGATGATTTTTTAATTTTTAAAAATGAAATCAAGTTCTATTCGAAATTTTAACAGAAAATTACACGGTTAATTAGAACTACTGCTTCGGTGAACCTTATCGACATAGCTTACAGAGCATCATATTATACGTGGAATTCAAGATTGTTGCGGAACTTGTACATTTATAGATAAATTGATAACTAGGAAAAAGTAGATTCGGCTCATACCATTTGTACGAATAGTATTTAATAACAAACGTAAAGAATACTTTTACGTATAAATGCAATTGACTAATAAGTTAAGAAAATAACTCATAAAATTCAAAATAGGTGAATTTAGTTTTATAAAAATTCTTGCAATATTTTGTTAAGTTGCTTTTTTAGTAAGTTGGATAAGAACTTTCCGATGAACGTACAGACTAGCGCAAGGTTAATGCACCTTTATGATCTTATACAATGTTTGGAGTTTTATTTATTAGTCGATATACGGAAAATTATATTATAATCGCAGCTGACCTAAAAATGAAAAATGGAGTGAAACTTTTCATAGGCCACTTTAGTTTATTAACTATTGCATTAAAGCTTAAATAAAATAAAATAAAATTGTACAAATTAACGCTGAAATACAACATCAACTAATATATGGGAGTGGGGTACAATTCATTTCACCCTCTTTGCTTCATGTTGATATCACTCAGCAACTATAACTCCATTCAAAACGCCTTTTTTATATCCTAATTTGCCTTGGTGATCATGCATTGAATTTCCGGAACCTGGGCCCAAGGTTGTACTTGCTTGGAATGTCTCCTGTGCTGGTCTCCGATCCGCAGCTCAGCCCTACTGCCATGAATCGGGTCGATTCTTCTTTCACGAGTCGTGCCCCGAATTCAGCATGCCGTCCGCCCGAGTACACCCGTTCCGTTTCACCCACAGCCCCCGCTAAAATGCCTAGTCAGCGGATGATGAGGAGGATCGTTGTAGATGCCATTCGTGTGAGCAGGCTTCCTTCTTGCCATTTGGATGGTAAGGCGTTACTGCAAGGCCTGATATTGCTTCGCCTGCCTAGTCACAACTCTTAAGCCTGATGAAGATTTTGAGAACGTGACCATCCAACATTTTGCTCATTAGCATCTGCTCACATCCCATCATGTTGGGACGAAAAGTAGAATCAAATGCCAAGCCTGCTTCGAGATCTATGGATGCTGCACGGTGCATATTCTTAATTCACAAGAGCTGCGCCAAATCTACTCCAGAGAAGCAACACCTGTCTTTCCATTTCGCCCATCAGCATCTGCTGGTGTCCTTCCATGTGAAGCTTGAAAATAGAATCTAGTGCAAAGCTTATGAATTAAACAAACCAGGTGAGTTTTATGCTTGTCTGGCTTGCCTCTTCTTTCTCCAATTCACGATCATCTGTTGCCGCTGGAGCTGGGTCATGTGAAGGATAGTGCGTGCAAGGGTTGCGATGAATATGTCAAAGGTTTAGCCCATCCGGCCTGGAGCAGAGCAGCTGTTTTCTGCTCCATAAATCATGTGCTGAATTGCCCTCAATTATGCGACACACCATTCACCCTGGCACATCCACTCCTTCCCGTATCAGGAAGGAATGCTCACTGATGCATGTCATGAAGAGCGTTAACAGTGTCTTTCACTGTGCAAAATGCGACTTCAACTTCAACATTCCATGCACTTTTGGAAGGCTCACTTTGAAACATCACCTCCACGATCATATATTCTTTCTTATATAAGATCTACTGACCCGCGCTTCCTTTGCAGTGTCTGGTAAATTTTGCACGTTCGACTTTCTCGGTCTTGTGCAGTGCAGTCTTAATGTCAATCATGATTACCTTCTACAATTACCACCAACAATAAAAGATCACCATCACCTCCATCAACTCAAACTTTACACTTCATCCATCGAAGATCATGCCGGTAAGTACTATTGTGACCTTTGAGAGAAAAACGACCTGATTTAGGTGCTTCCAGCTGCGATGAATGCCCTTGCGCATTGATTTAGTCATACTGAATGCATATCACCCACGGTACACTTTCATCACAGAAGTGCTCTCTCACTAAACTGACATTGCCCAATGAGGAGGTACAAGATGCTGCCTTGTGATGCGGTGAATAGCCCTGTTCTTTTTTCTTTATTTAACATCATATATAGACTCATTCTCCACAATAAGTTATAATCAACAGAAAATATGGTAATACCAGATTTTTTTTTTTAAAGTAATGGAAGTACCTGAAGACCCTGCTATTGCTGAACTAGATGAAAAAATTGCAATTCTGCAGGAAAAAGCGGACAGAGTGAGCACACAACTGAAAATACTAAAAAATAACGGGCAATGCTGGTCTCAAAAAGATGCAAGTGAAGCACATGTAGTTGCAGAGGTGGGGAGGCACTTATCCAGAAGAAAAGAATTGGGAGGCAGGAGACAACCCTTCTGTTTGATGTTTCAACTTATGTTCTTAAGCAAGTCAATCAGAATCCCTGCTAACACTCGACATCCAAGATTGTTATTCTCTGCAGCAGAAGCAGATAAATATCATATTTTTGAGTGTGAGACTTGTCTGCCTCATGTTATGAATTAATGTACTAACATTGGGATGCACAAGTTGATATATGAATCAACTCGTCAGGAAGCTTGCCGGTCTTATTATTTCCTCGAAAAATGAATATCAGACGGGTGTAGTTTGTATAGACTAGACTCGAGCTTTTGCATACTATCAATATGGCTTTGCATTCATGAACTGTAAATTCTTTTCCAGCACATGAAGATGGGAAAAGTTCCATTCTAACATCTGCAGTATACCAAAATTCGGTTATATTGGACTAAAGCCTCCCAAAAAAGAAATCTGTATTTCAGTGCTCTTTTCTCACCTTGGCCCTGGCAACTTGAATCTCTGACTGAAGGAACAATTCTAGCTCCTGGACGAAAACCAATCAACCAGTGAGACAACATAGTCTTAGATTGCATTATTCAGATCCAAGAGCTTCTGGATACAAACAGGATACATCACAAAAGAAGTCACTGTCTTTATAAATCCTATTTGCTGAAGCAAGTTGATGATCTAGTTCTCACCTCTCAAAGGTAAAGTGCTGACTATATGGTGTAACCAATCTGTCATTCTGCAACGACAAACTCAAACAATATTATCATGCTAGCTAGTTGTCCTTCTGGAGGCACAAGGGACTTGGTTTTTTACCATTTCGACCATCAGCATCCACTGGTCTTCCACACACAGCTTGACTGCAAAATCGGGTGTGAAGCTTGTGAATGGAACATATATGTGAGGTCTATGGTTGTCTTGATTGCCTCTTCTTTCTCCACTGCACTATCATTCTCTGCCGCTGGAACTGCCATATGAAGGATGGTGCTTGCAAGGCTTGTGTTGAATGTGTCAAATGTTTAGCCTATTGCCATGCAGAGCAGAGATGCTCTTCTCTTCTCTATAAATTATGTGCTGAATTGCCCTCAGATGCAATGACCTGCCCACCCTGCACATCCTTTTTCTTCTCGTATCAGGAGCACTGTTGACATATTTCGTGAAGAGCATGGATGCTCTGTCTTTCACTGCACGGAAGTGACGACTTCAACACTCCATGCACTTTAAAAAGGCCCACTTCGAAACATCACCTCTGCAAGCATATACTCTTTCTTATTTTAAATCTACCAAACCATGCTACTATGAAGTGTCTGTGGTAAATTGTGCAGCTTCGGCTTTTGCAGTTGTGTGCAATGCAATCTTAATCATCACAGATTGCCTTCCACTACAGCAAAAGATTGCCATTAAATTCCATCAACTCACACTTTATGCTTTGTTCATGGAAGATAATACCAGTGAGCAGTACTATTGTGCCCTTTGTAATATTATAAGGGACACAAATCTTTGTAATCAAATGCATTTTACCATGGTGCGCTTGTATCACAGTAGTGCTCTCTTGCTAAACAGCCTTAGCCAAAACTGGATGCAAGATGCTACCATGCGATGTGGTGAATAGCCATGTTCCTTTTTAACATCATTTATATAGACCAATCTCCACAATAAGTAATAATCAACAGAAATTGCGCTAATACCAAACAAAGTTCAATACAAGTTGCTGGAATAGTGCAAGTACCTGAAGACCCTGCTATTGCTGAACAGCTTGAACTAGATGAAAAAATTGAAATTCTGCAGGAAACAAGTGGGCACATAATTGGAGGTACTCAAGAAAAGACGTGTAATGCTGGTCTCTGAAAGCCGCAAGCAAAGTGCATTTAGTTGCAGAGCTGAGTTGGGGATGCCCTTACCAAGACGAAAAGAATTCGGGAGTCAGGAGAACACTTTCTGTTTGATGTTTCAAGTTATGTTCTTATGCAAGTCAATTGGACTCACTGCTACAGTGAACATCCAAGATTGTTGTTTTCTGCAGTAAAAACAGACAAATATCATATTTTTGAAGTGCAAGGCTTTTGTGCTCTGTCATTTATCAAAGTTTAACATTGGGATGCATAATTTGATTATGAATCAACTTGTCAAGAAGCTAGCCGGTCTAATTATTTTCACATATATGAACATCAGATGAGTGTAGTTTGTACAGAATTTTCTCGAGGATCTGCATACTATCTATCTAGCTTTGCATGCATGAACTGTAAATTCTACAGCACATGAAGATGGGAAAAGTTCGGTTCTAACATCTACAGTCTGCCAAAATTCAGTAATCTTGAACTAAAGCCTACTGAAAAAAGATCAACATTTCAGCGTTCTTTTGTTACCTTGGCCTCGGCAGCTTGAATGTTAATCAGCCAGGGAGACAACATAGTCTTTGATTGCAAGTTAACGCATTTGCCACAGCAAAGATCTAGCTGTCGCCTCTCAGAGGTGAAATGAAGACTACATGATGTAACGACTCCCACATTCTGCAATGACAGACTACAACTACATTATCATCGGAATAGCTAGTAAGCAGTAATGGTGTATATGCGAGAGAGATGGAAAAAGCTGGCATCTTTCATTTTGATTTGAATCACTCAATGATGTTAGTGTAGGATCAAAGCTTTTGAAATTGTAGCTGTGCTCGCGTCACCAAGGCATCAATTTATCCGATGCATAAATGAACAAGAACATAGTACACCAGCAAAGAATGTAAAACGACACATATCCATCCATTGGCCAAACAGAAAGCTACAAAGAGATTCACCCGAAAAAGAAGGAAATCTGCAACACTCAACAACGTATTCAAAGAGATCAGAAGCTTTAACCTCAAGAACCATTACTCACCAACAATGAAAGATTGCCATCACCTCTGTCAACTCACACTCTACGCTACGTTCATCGAAGACGATGACGGTAAGTACTATTGTAACCTTTGAGAGAAAAAGACCTGAATCTGGGTGCTTCCATTTGTGATGAATGCCCTTGTGCATTGATTACTCATATCGAATGTGTTTTACCCACGGTATGCTTTCATCACAGAAGTGCTCTGACTTTAGCCAACAAACAGATACACGATGCAGCTACGTGATGTGGTGAATAGCCCTGTTCCTTTTTCTTTTTTTAACATCATTTATAGACTCCCTCCACAATAAGTTACAATTAACAGAAAATATGGTAATACCAAAATTTTTTGAAGTAATGGAAGTACCTGAATACCCCCTGCTATTGCTGAACTAGATGGAAAAATTGCAATTCTGCAGGAAAAAAAGGACAGAGCGAGCCCACAATTGAACAATACTAAAAAAACAGACATGCAGTGCTGGTCTCAAAAAGCTGCAAACGAAGTGCATGTAATTGCAGATTTGGGGAGGCACGCTTATCCAGAAGAAAAGAAATGGGGAGGCAGGAGACCACCTTTCTGTTTGATGTTTCAACTTATGCTCTTATGCAAGTCAATGGAATCACTGCTAATACTTGACATCTGATATCGTTATCTTCTGCAGCAAAAGCAGATAAATATCATAACTTTGAATGTAAGACTTGTTTACCCTATGTTGTGAGTTGGATTACTAACATAGGGATGCATAATTTGATTATGAATCAACTTGCCAGGAAGCTTGCTGGTCTTATTATTTCCTCAAAAAATGAATCAGATGTGTGTAGTTTGTACAGACTAGTCTCAAGCTTTTGCATATTATATATATGACTTTGCCTTCATGAACTGTAAAATCTTTTCCAGCACATGAAGATGGGAGAAGTTCGGTTCTAACATCTGCAGTTTACCAAATTCGGTTATATTGGACTAAAGCCTCCCAAAAATGAAAATATATTTCAGTGTTCTTTTCTCACCTTGGCCCCGGCAACTTGAATCTCTGAGTGAAGCAACAATTCTAGCAACAACTTGAATCTCTGATCTGCTCATCCTGCACATCCTTTTTCTTCTCGTATCAGGAGGAGCACTGTTGACATATGTCATGAAGAGTGTCGACACTCTGTCTTTCACTGCACAGAAGTGACAACGACTTCAACACTCCATGCACTTTTGAAAGGCCCACTTTGAAACATCACTTCCACAATCATATACTCTTTCTTGTTTTAAATCTACCTAACCATGCTAATATGCAATGTCTGTGGTAAATTTTGCAGGTTTGGCTTTTGCAGTTGTGTGCACAGATTGCCTTCCACTACAGTAAAAGATAGTCATTAACTTCCATCAACTCACACTTCACGTTTCGTTCATCAAAGATGATACCAGTGAGTGGTACTATTGTGCCCTTTGCAAGAAGATAAGGGACACAAATGTGGGTGCGTATGACTGCGATGAATGCCGTCGCCCATTGATTACTCATATCCAATGCATTTTATCATGGTGCGCTCGTATTGCAGTAGTGCTCTCTTGCTAAACATACTTTAGCCAAAATTGAATACAAGATGCTGCCATGTGATGTGGTGAATTGCCACGTTCCTTTTTAATATCATATATATAGACTCATCTCCACAATAAGTAATAATCAACAGAAAATGCGCTAATACCAAACAGTGTTTAATACAGATTGCTGGAATAGTGGAAGTACCTGAAGACCCTGCTATTGCTGAAAATTGGAGGTACTCAAGAAAAGATGTGCAAAGCTGGTCTCTAAAAGCTGCAAGTGAAGTGCATGCAGTTGTAGTGTTGGGGAGGCACTTACCAAAAAGAAAAAAATTCAGGAGTCAGGAGAACCTACCTTTCTGTTTGATGTTTCAAGTCACGTTGTTATGCAAGTCAATTGGACTCACTGCTACAGTCGACATCCAAGATCATTGTTCTCTGCAGAAAAAGCAGATAAATATCATATTTTTGAAGTGCAAGACTTGTGTGCTCTGTCATATTTCAAAGTACTAACATTGGGATGCATGATTTGATTATGAATCAACTTGTCAAGAAGCTTGCTGGTCTAATTATTTCCTCAGATATGAACATCAAACGTGTGTAGTTTGTACAGACTTGTCTCAAGCATCTGCATACTATCTATCTAGCTTTGCATACATGAACTGTAAATTCTTAGCACATGCAGGGTGGGAAAATTTCGGTTCTAACATCTGTAGTCAACCAAAATTCAGTTATCTTGAAATAAAGCCTCCTGAAAAATAATCTACATTTTCAGTATTCTTTTCTCACCTTGGCCCCAGCAAATTGAATGTCAATGAGCCAGCGAGACGGTGTAGTCTTAAATTGCAAGTTAACGCATTTGCCACAGCAAAGATCTAGTTGTGACCTCTCGGAGGTCAAATAGAGACTATGACGTAACGATTCCCACATTCTGCAATGACAAACTACAACTATATTATCATCGCAATAGCTAGTAAGCAGTAATGGCATATATGGAACAGAGATGAAAAAGCTGACATCCTTCATTTTGGTTTGGATCGCTCAATGATGTTAGTGTTAGATCAAAGCTTTTGAAATTGTAGCTGTGCCCCCATTGCCAAGGCATCAATTTATCCCAGTTCATATGGATAAATGAGCAAAACCATAGCACACCAGCAAAGAATGTAAAATGACACAAATCCATCCACTGGCCAAACAGAAAGCTACAAAGAGATTCACCAGAAATAAAGAAGGAAATCTGCAACATTCAGCAATGCTGTCAAAGAGGTCAGAAGCTAAAACCTCAAGAACAATTACAACCCCCTATATGCCTACTAGAAAAGAGCATTCTACTCGGCGTAACAGTTATTGAGGTCATCTTCAATCTCTTCAATAACAATAGATCCCAATTTCTTTTGAGGACTTAGCTTATCTTAAACAGATCTAGTCACTACAAGGTGCATCACCATTCATGGCTAGGAATAGGAAAGATACATAGGTGGGTTCGTACTTGTTCCCTGCTCTCCTTTCTTATGATCGGGAGATAATTTGACGCCGAAGGCTTGGGGATTCCTTACGGCTTTGGCTCCAGATAAAGAGAAGAAAAGCCCAAGTGCATCTTATACAAAACTAGCTTAGGTTCCTTAAGCACTAATCATTTGATTTAAAGTAGCCAATACGATTAAAATTAGTTTTTCCAAGCAGGGAACGGTCAATCGAACAACTACGGCGCTTAGACTTCCAGCGATAAACGCAGATCCATGCCCGGGCGCGGCGGATGTGGCTGTGCTCTTCCACCATGCCATACACGGGAGTGCGCCGCACGGATAATCATGAGAACGAGTCTGCGGTAAAGCCACAGACAAAGTTTTTGAATGAGGCTGCGCAAGAGACTCACGGAAAGCAACAGGAGCAGCACCAACAACCAGGGGACAGAGTCGGAGAAGTCGTGGAGCAGCAACCACGCAAGCGAAGCCACCGATATCGAACTGGTGAAGTGGATGAGGAGCTGCGATGCTCCATCGGCGAGACGCAGCAACAAAAAATGCAGGAGCAGGCTGCAGATGGCAACGCCGGTGGCAAGGGGGTGGGTTTCGAAGGGCGAAATTAAATTCCCCTGGAATTTCACTTGGATGAGGTTGATCAGGATAGTGACGATGGAGGTAAAATCCATGGTGCCGGTTGGGGTGAAGGTAGGACATCGTTCGTGGTTCTTTTATGGATGAGATGCTAATATGAATATGGAGAATATGCGCCTGTGAACTTTCCTATTTATTTTTTCTTGTGTTAGAAAAAAAAAAAGAGAAAGACTTTGTTCGGTGCTGATTGAATTCTCCTTTCTCTTTTCTCGGCAATGTGTCCGCATAGTTACATCAATACGTAATAACCTGGACGATTCACGTGCAAGAGTAAAGTTCCAATAACCGGGCCGGCAAAAAATAATAAATAAGAGCAAAGTAGTAAGCCCAAGCCCAAGCCCAAGCCCAAGCCCAAGTGTCTCGTTAAAGTCCTTTCTTTAGTCTTGCCTCAGTTGATGCCGTGGTAAGGGAATTCCTAGAGCGAAAAGAGAGAAAAAAGATGAAAACAGAGTATGCCAAGAAGAACACGAACAAAAGAGAGAGAGAGAGAGAGAGAGAGAGAAGGAAAGCAGAGTCCGGAGAAACCGAGAAAAAGACAGAGGAGATAAAAGGGGGCTCTTGCTGCATGCACTGGATTAATTATGTTTCTTGGTAATCGATAAGGATTTGAAACTTTTATTTATCTAATTGAAGGCGTTTTCATAATTAAATTGTAAATTAGGTTTTGTATGGATTCTATGTTGCTAGGTTGATTCTAGAGATTATTAAGCTATGAAATTATGCTGTAAAGAAATTTTAAGGTATCACATAACAAGACTTCAAGAAAGTCAATATAGGTTTATGATTTGATTGGGATAAATTTTAAAATTTTGCACATTGCTAGAAACAATTTTCAAATTATTGTATTTGGCAATGGATTTCACGCTTCTTTGACCATCTTTTGGCTTTATGGTCTCTTAGTAATTCGAAAGAGTTTTTTGTTGAAAGTAAGCTCACTTGAATTGGAGTTTTAAGATGAGGTCGACTCCAAGTTCAAAGGTCTTTTGTCAAGTGGATGATTTGACTCAAGAATATGGTATTGCCTACTAAAGTTTTAGTCGAGGTTAGTTGACACGTAAGTTTGACATTTAGTTAATCTTTTATAGGACTTTGAAACTTTTCGAGCGGCGATAACTTTTGATTTGGATTTTATTTAGGGGCGGTTGTTATCCTCTACAAGCTCATGCCTTGAAAGTGATTGGAATTTGATATATTATAAGTTCTGAAAAGCATTGCATAATACGATTTTTTTTTTTAAATGAAAAGGTAATGTTTCAAACATATTTGTTGCATAAAACCAGATGGAGCATTTACTATCCTTTTGGTATTTGAAATTTGAATGAATATAATTGATTAGTATAAAGTTGCATTATAGTGACATTACTCATCTTTTGATTCTATTGTACATAATATATTGGATCTGGATAAATGAATCTTTGGCATTGCTTTTATCATTGCAAATGCTTGATTTACTTAGGAGAGATTTGGATTAGTCATGAAGCTATGGTTACTCACACTATTCATTCTAAATCTTTTTAAGGTCAACTAAAGTAGGACGTGAGCGTTATCGGCGAAATTTTTTTTATAATTGGATTTGGATGTGAGTTTAGATACTTGTATATGTCTAGGATGATATTTGTGGGGTTTAATTGAGTTTGGAGATACACTTATACTTTTTTTTCTTTTTAATGAATTTCAAAACTCTTGATTTTGTAACCAACTCACTATTTATCAAGTATATAGATGAATATATATTTTGATCATTTGAAGCTACGTCCTTTGAGCAAGACCATGGTAGTGTCATTTTCCTTATTTTATAGAGTTGGGGTGTAACAATAGATAAATGACATATCTTATTCACAAAGTCAACAAAATGAAAACATGCATCAATATATCATTATTGTTTCTCTATATCATTATAATCTTACCAATTTCATACTCCAATAACAGCCGCCCCTCCCTTTCTATAATTATCCATTTATTACAAATAATATATCGTGACATGAGCATCCTCGTGTGCCATGTTTTATCCACAAACTCACTTGTTTCTATAATTGTTGAATATACGAAATCCTACTAAAATACTTTTGAAGCAGCGGACATTTTTTCTTAGTGAAATATTGTAAAAATAGGTTTTTATCTTACAAAAGATTGCATTTTCTTCGGTTTAAGACACCTTGGATTGTCGATGGAAGTATGAATTTTGCTAATTTCCTAAAAAATCTCAAATTTTAATTTTTATGGCGATTCTACTCGATTTTGATTTTTTTTTTTTATAAAAAGTTCTTAACTTTCGTGAAGGCCCCATTTTCTACCCACGAGTGGCCATACGATCATCATGTAACGCCGCACAGTCCAACCATTGCAATGTGAACACCGAAGGTTCCCTTAAGACCCTTTGGTAACTCTCTCTGAGAGAGAGAGAGAGAGAGAGAGAGAGAGGAGATTGAAAAGTGGTAAGAGTCAATAAAGGAGACTGAAAAGAGGTTTATATACACACACGTAAACACCATAGTAGGAGAGAATAAATATGACAAAAAAGAGAGCATTTTGTCTTCTTTCTTTTTTGCCTATGAAAAAGGATGTGAACCGGTTTAAAATCAAGGTTGAACCAACTGTTACTTTGATTAGTATAATAAATTCAAAGTTTTAGCAAAAGGAGTAGATGATCACCATAGATAAAAAAATGTATATGCATCATAATCTTTATTTCATCCAAATGTAGTTCATTCTATCATTTGGATAGGTTTACTTGTAATTACTTGGAAGAGCACTTCTATATTTTGTTTTGATCTTCTTAGAAATGTTCTCCTTGGTCTTAGTCTTCATAGTTTATACAAATGCTAACTTTTTATCCGTTGGATCTAAATTCAGTTTAATTAGTTGAAGTTGTAGGTTGTATATGTGAATTGGGTCAATAACAACTTCAATTTGTATTTTTTTTTTCAAAAATAACCAATGTGGATAATTATTTAGTTTTTGAAAATGAAATCGAGTTCTATTAAAAGATTTAAAAGAAAATTACAAGTTTAATTACAATTGCTGCTTCAATGAGCCATATCGACATAGCTTACGGATCAAGGTTGCTGCAGAACATGTGCATTTATAGAGAAATTGATAACTAGAAAAAAGTAGATTCGGCTCATACTACTTTTACGAATTGTATTTAATAGCAAATGTAAACATTACTTTTACATGTAAATGCAATCAGACTAATAAATAAATAAACTCATAAAATTAAAAATAGGTGAACGTGGTTTTTTAAACAATTATGACAAAACTGTTATCGCAATATTGTCTTACGTAGGTTACTTTTACTGTAAGTTGGATAAGAACTTTCCGATGAATGTATAGACTAGCCCAAGGTGAATGCACTTTTAAGACCTCATATTATTGCAGTTGACTTCAAATGAACAAGATATGAAACTTTTCATGGGCCACTTTTGTTTTATTAACAATTGCATTAAAGCATAACTAAAATAAAACAAAAAATGTACAAATGAACACTGAAATACAACATAAAAAAATATGGGAGTGGGGTACAATTCATGTTACCTCATTTGCTTCGCGTTGATAACACTCAACAACTATTAACTCCGTTCAAAACGCTTTTTTATCTCCTAAATTGCCTTGGCGATCATGCATTGAGTCTCCGGAACCTAAGCGGAAGTTGTAGTTGCTTGGAATGTCTCGCGTGCTGGTCTTCGCTCCGTGGCTCAGCCCACTGCCGTGAATCGTGTCAATTTTTCTTTCACCAGTTGCGCTGAATTTGGCATGCTGTCCGCCCTAGGACGCCCATTTCACCCGCTGCCCCGACTTGACCGCCCAGTAGGCGATGATGCGGAGGATTGTGGAGTTGCCATGCGTGTGAGCGGGCTTCCTTCTTGCCATTTGGATGGTTGACCGTTGCTGCACGGCCTGATATTGCTTCGTTTACCTAGTCACAATTCTTAAGCCTGATGAGGAATCTGAGAATGCGACCATCCAACATTTTGCTCATTAGCATCTGCTCACATGTCATCATCCGAGGACGAAAAGTAGAATCAAATGCGAAGCCTGCAAGGAGGTCTATCGATGGAACACGTGTATATTCTTTCTCCATGAGAGCTGCGCCAAATCTCTCCTCAGAGATGTAACGCCCGTCTCCATGATCACCATCTCTCTTGCTTTCAATCAATTGGTAGACCTCCAATGCAATGCCTGCCATATAGTTTCCCGCTGCAGCAAATGCAATTTCAGCCTTGACATGGACTGTGCGGCTGTTAGTCTGGAGGGCAAGAAATAGTTTTTTGGCCATTTCGCCCAAGATCTACTGGTGTACAACGTGAAGCTTGAAACCAGAATCTGAGTGCAAAAAATACTAGGTGAGGTCTATGGTTTTGTGGATTGCCTCTTCTTTCTCCAATTCATGATCATCCACTGCCGCAGGAGCAGTGCTGTTCTCATCTGTTCCATAAATCATGTGCTGAATTGCCCTCAGTTATGCAACACCCCGTTCACCCTGGCACAGCCACTTCTTCCCGTATCAGGAAGGACTGCTCACCGATGCATGTCGTGAAGAGCAATGACGCTGTCTTTCTCTGCACAAAATGCGGCTTTGACTTCAACATTCCATGCACTTTTAAGAGGCCCACTTTCAAACATCACCTCCACGAGCATATGCTCTTTCTTATATTAGATCTACTGATGTGCACTTCCTATGCATTGTCTGGTAAATTTTGCACTTTCAACTTTCACGTTCTTGTGCAGTGCAGTCTTAATGTCAATCATGATTGCCTTCCACAATTACCACCAACAATGAAAGATCACCATCACCTCCATCAACTCACACTTTACACTTCATCCATTGAAGATCATGCCGGTGAGTACTATTGTGACCTTTGAGAGAAAAAAAAAAAAGACGTGAATCTAGGTGCTTCCAGCTGCGATGAATGCCCCTGTGCATTGATTACTCATATCAAATGCGTTTTACCCATGGTATGCTTTCATCAAAGAAGTGCTTTCTCACAAAACTGACAATTAGCCAACAAAGAGATACAAGATGCTGCCTTGTGATGTGGTGAATAGCCCTGTTCTTTTTCTTTCTTTAACATCATATATAGACTCATTCTCCACAGTAAGTTATAATCAACAGAAAATATGGTAATACCAAATGTTTTTTAAACTAATGGAAGTACCTGAAGACCTTGCTATTGCTGAACTAGATGAAAAAATTGCAATTCTGCAGGAAAAGCTGAGAGAGTGAGCACACAACTGAGGGTACTGAAAAAAAAAAAAAAAAAAGGGCAATGCTGGTCTCAAAAGATGCAAGCAAAGTGCATGTAGTTGCAGAGTTGGGGAGGCACTTATCCAGAAGAAAAGAATTGGGGAGGCAGGAGACAGCCTTCCTGTTTGATGGTTCAACTTACGTTCTCAAGCAAGTCAATAAGAATCACTTCTAACACTTGACATCCGATATTGTTATTCTCTGCATCAAAAGCAAATAAATATCATATTTTTGAGTGTGAGACTTTTTGCTTCGTGTTATGAATTAATGCACTAAAATTGGGATGCATAAGTTGATTATGAATCAACTCATCAGGAAGCTTGCTGGTCTTATTATTTCCTCGAAAAATGAATATCAGACTGGTGCAGTTTGTACAGACTAGACTCAAGCCTTTGCATACTATCAATATGGCTTTGCATTCATGAACTGTAAATTCTTTTCCAGCACATGAAGATGGGAAAAGTTCCGTTCTAAACATCTGCAGTATACCAAAATTCGGTTATATTGGACTAAAGCCTCCCAAAAAAGAAATCTATATTTCAGCATTCTTTTCTCGCCTTGGGCCTGGCAACTTGAATCTCTGACTGAAGGAACAATTCTAGCTCCTGGACGAAAACCAATCAACCAGTGAGACAACATAGTCTTAGATTGCGTTATTCAGATCCAAGAGCTTCTGGATACAAACAGGATACATCACAAAAGAAGTCGCTGTCTTTATAAATCTTATTTGCTGAAGCAAGTTGATGCATTCGCTGGAACAAAGATCTAGTTCTCACCTCTCAAAGGTAAAGTGCTGACTACATGATGTAATCAATCTGTCATTCTGCAACGACAAACTCAAACAATATTATCATCAGAATAGCTAGTTGTCTTTCTGGAGGCATAAAGGACTCGGTTTTTTACCATTTCGGCCATCAGCATCCACTGGTCTTCCACACACAGCTTGACTGCAAAATTGGGTGTGAAGCTTGTGAATGGAACATATAGGTGAGGTCCATGGTTGTCTTGATTGCCTCTTCTTTCTCCACTGCACTATCATTCTCTGCCGCTGGAACTGCCATATGAAGGATGGTGCGTGCAAGGCTTGTGTTGAATGTGTCAAATGTTTAGCCTATTGCCATGCAGCGCAGAGATGCTCTTCTCTGCTCCATAAATTATGTGCCGAATTGCCCTCAGATGCAATGACCTGCTCACCCTGCACATCCTTTTTCTTCTTGTATGAGGAGCACTGTTGACATATGTCACAAAGAGCATGGATGCTCTGTCTTTCACTGCACGGAAGTGACGACTTCAACACTCCATGCACTTTTAAAGGGCCCACTTCGAAACATCACCTCCGCAAGCATGTACTCTTTCTCATTTTAAATCTACACGCTACTATGAAGTGTCTGTGGTAAATTGTGCAGCTTCGGCTTTTGCAGTTGTGTGCAATGCAATCTTAATCATCACTGATTGCCTTCCACTACAGTAAAAGATTGCCATTAAATTCCATCAACTCACACTTTATGCTTTGTTCATCGAAGATAATACCAGTGAGCAGTACTATTGTGCCCTTTGTAATATCATAAGGGACACAAATCTGGGTGCTTATGACTGATGAATGCCCTTGCCCATTGATTACACATATCAAATGCGTTTTACCATGGTGAGCTTGTATCACAGTAGTGCTCTCTTGCTAAACAGCCTTTAGCCAAAACTGGATACAAGATCCTGCCATGTGATGTGGTGAATAGCCACGCTCCTTTTTAACATCATATATATAGACTCATCTACACAAAAAGTAATAATCAGCAGAAAATGCGCTAATACCAAATGGTGTTTAATACAAGTTGCTAGAATAGTGCAAGTACCTGAAGACCCTGCTATTGCTGAACAGCCTGAACTAGACGAAAAAGTCGAAATTCTGCAGGAAAAAGTGGGCACATAATTGGAGGTACTCAAGAAAAGACGTGTAATGCTGGTCTCCGAAAGCCGTAAGCGAAGTGCATTTAGTTGCAGAGTTGGGGATGCCCCTATCAAGACGAAAAGAATTCGGGAGTCAGGAGAACACCCTTCTGTTTGACGTTTCAACTTACGTTTTTATGCAAGTCAATTGGACTCACTGCTACAGTTGACATCCGAGATTCTTGTTCTCTGCAGTAAAAACAGACAACTATCATATTTTTGAAGTGCAAGGCTTTTGTGCTCTGTCATTTATCAAAGTATTAACATTGGGATGCCTAATTTGATTATGAATCAACGTGTCAGGAAGCTAGCTGGTCTAATTATTTCCACAAATATGAACATCAGATGAGTGTAGTTTGTACAGAATTGTCTCGAGCATCTGCATACTATCTATCTAGCATACATGAACTGTAAATTCTACAGCACATGAAGATGGGAAAAGTTCGGTTCTAACATCTAGAGTCGGCCAAAATTCAGTAATCTTGAACTAAAGCCTACAGAAAAAAAGTCAACATTTCGGCATTCTTTTCTTACCTTGGCCTCGGCAGCTTGAATGTTAATCAGCCAGGGAGACAACATAGTCTTTGATTGCAAGCTAATGCATTTGCCACAGCAAAGATCTAGCTGTCGCCTTGCAGAGGTAAAATGAAGACTACATGATGTAACGACTCCCACATTCTGCAATGACAGACCACAACTATATTATCATCGAATAGCTAGTAAGCATTAATGGTGTATATGCGAGAGAGATGGAAAAAGCTGACATCTTTCATTTTGATTTGGATCACTCAATGATGATAGTGTTAGATCAAAGCTTTTGAAATTGTAGCTGTGTTCACGTCACCTGGCATCAATTTATCCCATGGATAAATGAACAAGAACATAGTACACCAGCAAAGAATGTAAAACGACACATATCCATCCATTGGCCAAACAGAAAGCTACAAAGAGATTCACCAGAAAAAATAAGGAAATCTGCAACACTCAACAATGTTTTCAAAGAGGTCAGAAGCTTTAACCTCAAGAACAATTACTACCCCTTATATGGCTGCTAGAAACGACCATTCTACTCGTCGTAACAATTGTTGAGGTCATCTTCAATCTCTTGGATAACAACAGATCCCAATTTCTAGTCACTACAAGGTGCATCACCATTCATGGCTAGGAATAGGAAAGATACATAGGTGGTTTTTACTTGTTCCCCGCTCTCCTTTCTTATGATTGGGAGATAATTTGACGCCGAAGGCTTGGGGATTCCTCATGGCTATGGCTTCAGATAAAGAGAAGAAAGCCCCAAGTGCCTCTTACACAAAACTTGCTTAGCTTCCTAAAGTACTAACGATTTGATTTAAAATGGTCATACAATTAAAATTACTTCTTCCAAGTAGGGAGTAGTACGTCAAACAACTACGGCACTCAGACTTCCAGCATGAAACGCAGATCCACGACCAGGCGCGGCGGATGTGGCCGCGCTCTTCCACCATGCCATACACGGGAGCGTGCCGCACGGATAATCATGAGAACGAGTTTGCGGTAAAACCATTGTTGACACCTAAATTTTAGCGATCTAGTCATGGATTTTTTGCATAAAAAGGGGTTAATTTTAACCCCTAAAAAAATGCATTAGAACAAATAAAATGAACAAAAGGAAAATAAGGGGAAGATCAGTCTGATTTGATTATGAATGGAATGTGGAAATTCTGATTAGCCATCTTTGCTCCGGCGAATATTCAAATCATAATAAATGTGGAAGCAAATTCTCAATCAGAGAAATCAGGTGAATAAAAAAGCAAGGAGTTTGATAAAATGGAAGGAATCAAAACATTCGAGGAAAAATCAGATTTGTAATTATTTTGATCTCTTTGCTGTGATAATTAGGGTTAGAATAATCGTTAATTTGACTGTGAGACAACGGGTTATTTTTTCGATTATTTTAATCATTTATTTTGTTGATAGTTTAGATTTAATATTTATTTAATAATTACTTGTCTTAAAAAACTAAAAATCAAAAAATCAAAAAAATCAAAAAATCAAAAAATAAAAAAATAAAAAAATTAATCTTGCATGAGCATATAGGACATGTAGGTTTAATAAATTAGACACGTAGGTGTAGTAAATTATTTTAGGACTATATTTTTAGAATTGCATTTTTAGATATCTTTTTAAAATAGGTTAGGGTCAATCTTAAACAACCTTTTTTAAAAAAAAAAAAAAATAGAGTCTTAGATAAAATTGGCATATTTTTATATTCTCATTTTTTTTAAAAATAAAAAATAAAAAATATTTTTAAGACATAATAGGGTTTAAGTCAAAATTAATCCCAAAAATGAATTATAATTTTTTTAAGATAGCTTAATTAGGGTTTTTATTAATTTTGAATTTCAATAAAAAAAAAATACAAAAATACTAGGTGCATATTAACTAGTTTGCATAATATGATTATTTAATTAGAATATGTTCATTAGTAAATTAGGTCATGAGGTGCATGTTAACTAGATTGCATATTAGGCCCATTTAATTTGAATTTGCATATTAGTAAAATCAAGTCATTTAGCTAAAAAAATGCATTTTTTATAAAAGAATTCTAACTCTTAAGAAAACCCAAAAAAAAAAAAAAAAAATGTTTGCTTTGTGTGATGCAATTTATTTATTATTTAAATATTCAATAATGGTTGGGCACCTGTGTGATCACCTTTTGACATAGTAGAAGTCTAGGTTAAAATAGATCCAAGTTGCCTGCAAAAACATTTAAAAAAAAAATGGTATCGAAATGGCATTAGAAAATTCTAGTGTAATCAAGTTCCCGTACCCTTAGTCTCTCGGTCCGTAGGAGTAAAATAAATCTCTCTTTATTTTACTTAGTGTCTAATCGACCTACCGTAAACAGATTAGTGGCGACTCTCGAGGTTGATAATATTTTGCATGTTTAAAAATTTAGACTTAAGTCGCGATTTAGTATGAGCTTGGGAGAGCCCGAGCTAAGTTTAAAAACTTAGTATTTCATTAACCTAGTTTTAGGTGGTGCACCAAAAAAAATAGGTCGCGACAACCACAGCCAAAGTTTTTGAATGGGGCCACACAACAGATTCATGAAAAGCAACAGGAGCAGCACGAACAACCAGAGGATGGAATGGAAGGAGACGTGGAGCAGCAACTACGCGAGCGAAAACACCGATGTCAAACCGGTGAAGTGGAAGAGGAGGCGCGTTGCTCCATCAACTTCTTAGCTTCATTATTTGACTTAGTATCATGATAACTCTCCTGGGAATTATTTTTCACAATAAGCATTTAGGCTTGTAGATATATGTGAGAAGAAAATCAGCTGCAAGGTCAAATCAAATGATGAACGAACCCACATGAAAATTAAAATGCATATAATTTGGACCTCCCACAGGAATTTTAAGGGTTGGCGTTTGAGACCACGATCCACAAACTGATGCATGGGACTCACCCTTGTGTCACGGTCCGTGAATCCTCCCGTACTCGTGACACTTGTGAGTGGCGCTTGGGGTTATCTGGTGAAGAGTGTGAGGCAGAAGGGTAGAACACAACTGGTCCGTGGGAGTGGCGTCAGGACGGTTGGTGCTAGGAGTTCTAGGATAAAAGGATTATATCACTTAGGAGCTCTGAAGACGGGGTAGGCCTCCCGTGCACAAACTGGTCGGGAGCTGATGCCGCTCTCCTGACGAGGCCATGGCAGGCCGAAACCAGTTGTCGTACCTGAAGAGTACTGCTGTCTTACTCGATGGATCAGACGCCCGAGCGAAGCTGGACGTGGTAGGATCTCACATGAAGGAGCATTCACCGTATCGATCGTGGAACAGCTAGAGAAGAAAGGCTGGCCTGGCGAATTCCGCTCGCCAGGCGCCCGCGGGTCGTTCCGAGGCCAAGGAAACTCTCGGCCCGTGACACTTGACTATGGAATGCATGTCACAAAAGCAAGGCGAAGTTGAGCACTCTACTGCCAGCAGGACACTTTGCCAGCCAGGCTTCTAGAGAAGAGGAGTTTTGGCGAAGCCAATTCAATTTTGGGCAACCAAACCCTGTGACTGATGAGAAGTTTTTATGGATTAAAGGGTAGCATACATAATTGATGGAGTAGATAGAAACAATTGCCTGAGAAGGAAGAATGGTCAACCAAGAAGAGAAAGATACTGTTGTCTGTGACACATGCTTTCACTGAAGATGAATCATCTATTGCTCTTTCCAGTTTCCATGGCCAACAACATTTATCACACATATTGCTTTCATTGGAAATGATGGTGCCGAATTTTTTGCTAACATAATTTGATTTGTTTTATGATACCTGCAACAAAATGGCTAACCTTCAGAGTCCGCAGAAAAGAATTTATTACCATCTGCATCTAAATCATCGGTTCAGTCCTCAAATAACATCCCATATTTCTGTTCAGCCCTTCAAATAATGACATGTATTATTATGCTCCAAGGTTACATGTTTTCTCTGATCTGTTCTTGAGAAACTGCTCGTTTTGAGCACTCTAAAATCACTGAGAGGTATCTATAAATACTTATCTTGGAGCTGCGCTACCATTATATTTCCTAGCAAACTTAGTCACTCATTGTCTCGAACACTAAGTCCTATGGTAGAAGTTAGATTAGTGTCCTATGTAGAAGTTAGATGTGATCGATGGATGGACCCAAGAGGGAATGGCTTATCAAGGCTCGTCCATATTCTTAACAGACTGGTCACGAGGAAATACGTGACCTCACCAGTCTAGTGATATATACATTCCAATCAGTATTTTGCATTTATATATGAAAACCTTCCCTTGCCAGTTGGATCCATCCAAGATTGCTTGTCCTCCTAATGAGGATTCTCAGAATGTGGCCATCCAAAAAATGCGCATGAGCATCTGCTCACATCTCATCATCTCGGGATGAAAAATAGAATCAAATGCAAAGCCTGAGAGTAGGCAATCTTGGGGGAGGCCTATGGATGCTATGCGTGCATATTCTTTCTCCACAAAAGCAGCACCGAATCTCCCCCAGAGATGCAACACCTGTCTCTCCATAATTACCCTCTCTCTCCTGCTTTCAAAAAATTTGAGGAGCTAAACAGAACGTCCGCCATGGTTTCCTACTGCAGTAAATGCAAATTCAGCCTTGACATGGACTGCATGGCTTGAACTCTATGTTTGCAAGACCTGAAGGGCAAGAAGGACTTGGTTTTTTACAATTGTGACCATCAGCATCCACTGATCTTCCACACAAAACTCGAAAGCAGAATCAGGTACAAAGCTTGTGAACAGAACATACCAGGTGAGGTCTATAGTTGTCTTGATTGCCTCTTCTTTCTCCATTGCACGATCATCGTCTGCTGCTGGAACTGTCAAATGAAGGATGGTCCATGCAAGGCTTGTCATAAAGCGTCAAATGTTTAGCCTATCGCTGGCGGAAGCAAAGCTGCTCTTGTGCTCCATTAATTATGTGCTGAATTACCCTCAGTCATGCAAGAACCTGTTCACCCCACACATCCTTTTTTCTTCTTATATTAGGAAGGAGCGCTGTTGAAATATGTCGTGAAGAGTGTTGGCTCTCTATCCTTCACTGCATGGAATGTGACTATGACTTAAACATTTCATGCACTTTTGAAAGGCACACTTTGAAACAACACCTCCACGAGCATAAACTCTTTCTTATTTTAGATCTACTGAACTGTATTTCCTAAGCAGTGTCTCTGGTAAATTTTGCAGGTTTGACTTCAATGGTTGTGTGCAGTGCAATCTTAATCATCACAGATTGCCTTCCACCACAGTAAAAGATTGCCATTAACTTTCATCAATTCACACTTTACGCTTCATTCATCAAAGATGATACCAGTGAGTACTATTGTGTCCTTTGTGAGAAGATAAGGAACCTGAATCTGAGTGCTTACGTCTGCAATGAATGCCCCTGCCCGTTGATTACTCATATCTAATGTGTTTTGCCCACAGTGCGCTTTCATCACAGAATTGATCTCTTAGTAAACAGACTTTAGGCAACAAATGGATACAATGCCATATGATGTGGTGAGTAGCCATGTTCCTTTCTAACATCGTATATATAGATTCATCCTCCACAATAAGTGGTAATCAACAGAAAATGCTCCAATACCAAACACTTTTTAAATCAGGCTGCTGGAAAGGTGAACGTACCTGAGACCCTGCTAATGCTGAACTGGATGAAAAGATTGCAATCCTGCAGGTAAAAGTGAAAAGAATGAGCACACAATTGGAGGTCCTCAAGAAAAGACGTGCAATGTTGGTCTCCAAAAACTGCAAGTGAAGTGCATGCAGTTGCAGAGTTGGGGAGGCACTTATCAATATGAAAAGAATTTCCTTTATGTTTGATGTCATGCAAGTCAATTGGTATCGCTGCTACAGTCAACATCCAAGACTGTTGTTCTCTGCAGTAAAGCAGATAAATATCATATTTTAGAAGTGCGAGACTCGAGTGCTCTATGTAATGAGATGACGTGTTGACATTGAGATGCATAATTTGATTGTAAATCAACTTGGCAGGAAGCTTGCCGGTCTAGTTATTTCCACAGATACAAACATCGGATGTGTGTAGTTTGTACAGAATTGTCTCAAGCATCTGCATACCATCTATCTAGCATTGCACACATGAACCGTAAATTCTTTAGCACATGAAGATGGGAAAATTTCGGTTTTAACATCTACAGTCTGCCAAAATTTAGTAATCTTGAGCTAAAGCCTACAGAAAAAAATCAACATTTCCGCATTCTTTTCTCGCCTTGGCCCCGGCAACTTGAATGTCAATCAGCCAGCGAGACAATGAAGTCTTAGATTGCAAGTTAACACATTTGCCACAGCAAAGATCTAGTTATCACCTCTCAGAGGTCAAATGAAGACCATATGATGTAACCACTCCCACATTTTGCAATGACAAACTACAACTATATTATCGTTGGAATAGCTAGTAAGCAGTAACAGTGTATATGCAAGAGAGATGGAAAAAGCTGACATCTTTCATTATGATTTGGATCACTCAGTGATGTTAGTGTTGGATCAAAGCTTTTGAAATTGTAGCTGTGCTTGTGTCACCAAGGCATCAATTTATCCCATTGATAAATGAACAAGAACATAGTACACCAGCAAAGAATGTAAAACGACACATATCCAACCACTGGCCAAACAGAAAGCTACAAAGAGATTCATCGAAAAAAAGAAGGAAATCTGCAACACTCAACAACGTTTTCAAAGAGGTCAGAAGCTTTAACCTCAAGAACCATTACTACTCCTTATAAGGCCAGTAGAAACGACCATTCTGCGCATCATAACAATTGTTGAGGTCGTCTTCAATCTCTTTGATAACAATAGATCCTAATTTCTTTTGAGGGCTTAGCCTATCTTAAACAGATGTAGTCGCTACAAGATCCATCACCGTTCATGGCTAGGAATAGGAAAGATACATAGGTAGTTTTTGCTTGTTCCCTGCTCTCCTTTCTTATGATCGGGAAATAATTTGACGCCGAAGGCTTGGGGATTCCTTACGGGTTTGGCTCCAGATAAAGAGAAGAAAACCCAAAGTGCATCTTATACAAAACTAGCTTAGGTTCCTAACGTACTAGTCATTTGATTTAAAGTGGTCATACAATTAAAATTACTTCTTCCAAGCAGGGAACAATCGAACAACTACGGTGCTCGGACTTCTGGCATGGAACGCAGATCCACGACCAGCCGGGGCAAATGTGGCTGTGCTCTTCCACCATCCCATACACGGGAGCGCCACACGGATAATCATGAGAACGAGTTTGCGATAAAACCATAGCCAAAGTTTTTGAATGAGGCCCCGCAACAGACGCACGGAAAGCAACAGGAACAGCACGAACCAGAGGAGGGAGTCGAAGGAGTCGTGGAGCAGCAACCACGCCAGCGAAAACACCAATGTCAAACCGGTGAAGTGGAAGAGGAGGCGCGCTGCTCCATCCCAAGAAAGAGCTGGGCCGCGAGACGGTGGTGCCTGAGTAGCGACACGCCCCAAAGAGAAATGCAGGAGGAGGCTGCAGATGGCAATGCGGGTGGCGACGGGGTGGGCTTCAAAGGGTGAGATTGACTTTCCTGGTAAGCCACTTGGATGATGTTGACCAGGATAGAGACGATGGAAGTAAGATCCATGGCGTCGTGAGGGATGAAAAGACGGGAACGTCATTTTATAGAACATGCTCTTTCTTGGATGTTGCGAAAACACTTTCTACTTCTTTTAGCTTTTGAAATTTTTAAATATCCAATAGACAAAGGATTCAGAAATCCCAAAGGTCTAACTTTTGAGATTTTTAAATGCTTAAGAGACCAATGAAATCCTTAGGATTTTTAAATGCCCAGAAGACCAAAGAAATCCTTAAGGATTCAGAAATCCCAAAGGTCTAACTTTTGAGATTTTTAAATGCCGAGAAGACATTTAAAAATCCCAAAAGCTCAAAGGAGTAGAAAGTGTTTTCGCAGAATCAAGGTCCCATTTTACTTTTTGAACCTGAAAGAAAGTGTACAAAATGTTTTATCCAAAATATAGTGTTCAAATTCACCCAAAAATCTGACCAAAAAAAAAAAAATTCACCCAAAAGAAAGAGTATAAAATGACGTCCCGTCTTTGCATCCCTCACGAGGCCCCGCAGCACCCAAAATAAAAACAATGTCCTATGCCCAGACCAAAAAAATAAAATTATGTCGTGTGCCACTTTCCATGAAAAACAAATATGAAAGGATGTCCCTACCCTCACCCCTTACGACGCCATGGAGTGAACGAAGGCCTTGAATTGTTCGATTTATTTTTCATTTGGTTATATTCAAAAGGGAGAAAAGTACCAAAGAAAACCATAAGCCTATTGCATTTATCCAAATTTAGTTATAAACCTTATAATTGTGCCAATTTAGTAATTCCAATTAATTTTTGCTGAATATTACCTATGTGGATAGTTGTAAAAAACATTTATAATAATAATTTAATATTTTTTTTTTGACTTTTTACAATTTTTTTCATTTCTTCTTCTTTTTGCCATTCATAGGCAATGGCTGAGCGAGCTGGCCTCACCAAATCTTAGCCTAGGCGAGGGTGAGGGCTCCCCTTGCCCAGGCCAAGGCGGCCTCATTGAGGATCACTCTCGCCTAGTCGGGCCGGTGATCTTCGCCCAAGTGAGGCCAACCTGCTCGGTCGAGTCATGTTGAATAACCGGCATTTATATCAGTAATTTTCAATTAAAATTAGTCTAAAGGATTGAATTAGCAAAAAATTATGATTAAATTGTTATAATTTAAAGGTTTAAGATTAGATTGACACAAATGCAATAGATTTATAACTTTTCTAACATTTTTCCCCATTAAAGAGGCTTTAATTTGGCCAACATTTTTCCCCGTGACCTATCCTCACCCCTAGCATAGTTCGCAATATATATTGCGACATGAACATTTATTTGTTGCCATGTTTTAACCACAAACTCATCTATTTCTATGATTGTTAGCATATATTAAATCCTCCTAAAATACTTTTGAAGCAGCTGGATGTATTGTTGAGGGAAGCATGACTTTTTTATGGGCTAATTTCCTAAAAAGATGCCCAACTTTAATTTTAATCTCATTCTGCCTTGATTTTCTTTTAATAAAATTCGTAACTTTAATTAAGATCTCATACGCGCACGCCTGGACATAGGATCATCATTTGATGCCACATGGTCCAACCATTGTTGCGGTCGCATAAAAGCCTCCCCTAAGACCCTTGGGTAACTCTCAGAGAGAGAGAGATTATTTGGCATTGTCTAATTCATGAGATTGAAAAGATAGATAGATAGAGAGAGAGAGGGGGAGGGGGGTCGATAATGGGGACTGAGGAAGTTTTTGAAGAGTGGTTTATGTGTCTATGCATACGCACAGCCTAGTAGAAGAGAATAAGCATGATAAAAAGAGAGAAATTCCTTTTCTTTTGCCTCAAAAAAAGGACTTGAACCAGTTCAAATCAAGGTAGGACCTTGATTAGTATAATAAATTCAAAAATTTAGCAAACTCAAAATTTTAGCAAAAGAAACAAACAAATTAGTGAAATGAAGATGATACATCGCAGATGAAAATACGTGTGCAATATAATCTTTATTTCATCCAATTTGAATCATAAATATAATCTTTTTGAGAAAATAGAAAGAACAAGGTATAGGGAAGGAATATTTGTGGAAACTTCTAAAGACGAGAGAGAAATGGGGGAAGGCCACGTGCAAGCACAACAGGGGATGAGGGGTGAGTAAAAGGGGAAAGAATAAATATTATAAAAAGAGAGAACTTTGTCTTCTTCTTCTTCAATTTTTTTTTTTTTTTATGCCTCAGAAAAGGCCAAACAAGGTAGGACCTTGATTAGTCTAATAAATTCAAAATTTAAGCAAAAGGAACATACAAATTAATGGAATGAAGATGATACACCGTAGGTGAAAAATGTGCATGCATTATAATCTTTATTTTATCGAAATTGAATCATAAATGTCATCTTTTTGAGAAAACAATAAAAAAAAAAAAAAGGTATTGAGGAGGAATATTTGTGGAAACTCTTAAAGAGGAGAAAGAAACAGGTGGAGGCCATGTGAAAGCACAACAGGGGACGAGGAGCAAGGTTGTGCAAATGAATCGAGAACTGTCTAGATCGCCCAAGAACCAATGATTTCTAAGGAAATCGTTTCGGTTCTTGTTTTAGGTGTGGAACTGCCCAACTGGACTAGACCGATAATATATATTATATTTAATTTTCAATTAAAAAAATGAAAAATCATAAATCCTAGGTTTGATTAGTTTTTATGTTAGATAACGGCAAATGCGGCTGCGCTCTTCCACCATGCCATACGCAGGAGCGTGCCGCATGGATAGTCATGAGAAGAAGTTTGCTGTAAAACCACGGCCAGAGTTTTTGAATGAGGCCCGGCAACAGACTCACGGAAAGCAACAGGAACAGCACGAACCAGAGGACGGAGTGGAAGGAGTCGTGAAGCAGTAACCACGCAAGCGAAAACACTGATATCAAACCGGTGAAAAGGAAGAGGAGGTGCGTTGCTCCATCACGAGGAGGAGGAGGGCCGCTTGATAGTGGTGCCGGATTAGCGACACGCCCGAAAAAAGAAATGCAAGAGCAGGTTGCAGATGGTGAAGCGTGTGGCGACGAGGTGGGTTTTAAAGGGTGAAGACGACTTCCCCTAGTGTTTCACTTGGATGAAGTTGACTAGGACAGAGACAATGGAGGTAAGATCCATGGAGTTGTGAGGGGCGACGACGGGAGCATCGTTTATACTTCTATTTATATTGAAGGGAATCTTGGTCCATAGACATCCAAATTCACTTTTGATGTGGTGTTTTGCCGAAACACCGGACTCCAAAATTTGATTTTGGCAGTGGTCCCAGACATCCAAATTCACTTTTGGTGCAGTGTTTTGCCGAAACACTAGACTTCGAAATTTGATATAGTGTGACATACCGCAGAAGTTGCCAAAAGTAACACCGGACTCCAAAATTTGATACAAGGCACCAAAAGTCAATTTGGATGTCTGCAGACCATGATTCCCTTCCCGGACACCAAAAAGTGATTTGGGGCCGTGAAATTTTTTTAATAATATATATTCTATATATATATATTCATTTCTTCTTCCTTTTGCTGGTCATAGGCAATGGCTGAGCAAGCTGGCCTTACCAAGTCTGGCCTGGGTGAGGCTCACTCTCACAAGGCCTTGCCTAGGCACAGGTGAGGGCTCGACCTTTTCCAAGAATGATACGAAGTGGCAAGCTTGACTAGGATCACTCTTGTTTGGCATGGCCTCACCTTTGGTGGGCGACCGCGACTCGTGCAGGTGAGGCCAGCCCACCCAACAATGGCCAAGAAGAATGAAGGAAAAAAAAAAAAAAAGAAAATAATAATAATATCAATAAATAAAAAAATATTGAATTACTATTAAAAAAAATTATCCATATTAGGGCAGGCATGTCATGCTGGATAGCCAATGTCCATGTCAGTAATTTCTGATCAAAATTAGTTGAGATAATTAAATTGATACCATGTCAAATTGACACCAATATAATAGATTTAGAATTTTTCTGACATTTTTCCTATTAGAAAAAGTGATGTGCCCAACTTTAATTTTGAGTGACCTATCCTCACACCACATAGGATCCATCAGTACATAATAACCAAAAAGATTTATCTTCATGAATAAAGTTGCAAGAAACGGGCTTGCAAAAAATAATAAATAAGAGCAAAACATTAACCCCAAGCCCGAGTGTCTTGTTTTAGCCCTTTCTTTAGTCTTGCTTCATTGCAAGATAAATTACAATAGCAGAAAGAAAGAAAACAGAGCCTAGCCAAGAAGAACAAAAAGAAGAAGGAGGAGGAGGAGGAGGAGGAGGAAAGCAGAGTTCGGAGAAACCGAGAAAAAGAGAGTGGAAACAAAGGGGGCTTTCGCTCCATGCACGCTTGGGAGAGCTCGACAAGACTGATAATTATATTTGGTAGCAACAATTTTAATTTAATTAATTGGAGGAACTTTCGTAATTAAGCTATAAATTATGATTCTTCAAATTATGCTGTGCAAACAACAAGAGAGAAGGAGACATTTCGGAATGCTTCACGTTCTCTAAATGTGTTTTGTTTCCCGAAACTAGTTGAAAGTACTGCAACCTTTTTGCTAAATTGCTCTTGCATGTTCCTTGTTAACTTGTTATCTTGCAATTAGTTTTGCTATGGCCACATAGCGTTTTCTGATTCTCCTCTTGCCTTTGATCGGGGAGTTCTGATATTCGTAGCAATTTACTTGTTTCGGGTAAGTTGGTGTATTGAAGTATGTAATGTACCTCTTGACCTTTCCATGGCTTTTTTGCTACTGGTGACAATAGCAGCTAAAGCAATTGTACCACTAGAATTTGGTTTACAATCCGACTATTATAGCTCCTAATAAAGTTAGGTTAGAATAGAACAGCTTCCAAGAACCTTTTGATATGAGCTCTACAGAGCTCTGGTTTTTCTCTTTCAAAATGCAGTTCTTTCTATCATTTGGATAGGTTTACTTATTATTATTATTTGGAAGAGTACTTCCCTGTTTTGTTTGTTCTTTCTTGAAATGTTCTCCTGGATCTTAGTCTTCATTGTTTTATACAAATGCCAACTTTTAACTTGTGGATCTAAATTCAGTTTAATTGTAACTGCTTTGGTGAACCTTATCGACATAACTTACAAAGCATCATGCAAATGTTTTTTGATAATGTGGAATTCAAGATTGCTGCAGAACATGCACATTTATGGATAAATTGATAACTAGAAAAAAGTAGATTTGGCTCGTCACATTTGTACGAATTGTATTGAATAGCATATGTAAACATTACTTTTAGATATAGGGTGAATTTAGATTTCTAGACTATTAAGTTATGTCAAGTTACATCTATTTTAACAATTTATAAAACTGTCATCTTAATATTGTTTTGAATGGGGCCGCAACAGATTCACGGAAAGCACTGGGAACAGCACGTACCAGAGGACAAAGTGGGAGGAGTCTTGGAGCAGCAACCATGCAAGTGAAAACACCAATGTCAAACCGTTGAAGTGGAAAAGGAGGCGTGCTGCTCCATCACAAGGAGCACGGCCGCGAGAAGGTGGTGCCTGCTTAGTGACACGCCCCAAAAAGAAATGCAGGAGCAGGCTGCAGATGGTGTCGCTAGTGGCGGTGGGTTTCAAAGGGCGAAATCAACTTCCCCTGGTATTTCACTTTGATGAAGTCGGCCAGGATAGAGATGATGGACGTAAGATCCATGGCGCTGTGAGGGGTGAAGGCAGGGACATCACTGGTGGTTACCACAGTTTGAAGCTGTGACTTTGAAAGCTGTGAAAAGTGGAGACTTCTCCACTTTTTAACGGCTTCAGACTGTCGTCTTTTATTCCATTTTGCAGTCCCTGCCTTCACCCCCACCACCGGAGTGGAGGAAAGCCTTTGAACTTTCCGATTTATTTTTCCTTGGATTAGAAAAGAAAAAATGACTTTCTTCTGTCCCACTTGTATTCTCCTCTCTCTTTTCTCAGCAGAGTGCGCCCTTGTCTGACATAGTTCGCATCAAAAGGCAATAACCTGGAAGATTCATGCGCACGAATAAAGTTTCAATAACCGGGCTGGCAAAAAATAATGAACAAGAGCAAAACAGTAAGCCCAAGCCCAAGTGTCTCGTTAAAACCTTTTCTTTATTTTTGCTTCAGTTGATGCTGTGGTAACGGAATTACTTCGCCCCAGCGGCCACCCTTCCAAGATGGAAGGGAGAAAGTTGGGGGTTCAAATCCTCACATTCTCAGGGGGGATTGGGGTGAGGACGATTTCATTTCCGGAGTGGGTTTCGACTCCCACGCCTTGTAAGGAGGTAGGGCAAAAGTCTGAGAGTGTTAGAGTAGGATTAGCATAGGACCGATCAAAAAAAAAAAAAAATCTAGCCAAGAAGAACCCAAAAAAAGAAAAAGGAAGAAGATAGATACCGCATCGAATGCGACGACCATTTCCTTTTTGTCCTTGTACCCCTTCAAGATGGGAGATGGCTTGGGCCAGCAGCAACTTGGGCTCGAACGCATGTGATAGTGATGGCAAAGCAAGGGGAACCACGTCGGCTGCATTACTACTATTTGTGGAGACTTGGATCCAACACGTAACTCACTGGGTTCAACTACCACGTGCCACGTTCCCTCCCCTTTTTAAAGTTTATGGTTTGATCGGGATAAATTTTTTAAAGTTTTGCGCACTACTAAGAAATAATTTTTGAATTACTGTTTGTTTGGCAACTGATTTCGCCTTTCTCCAACCATCTTTTGGCTTTATGATTTCTTAGGCTGTGTTTGGTAACTATTCTACTCCCGTTTTCTAATTCTGTTCTCTAAACGAGTTTCTAAACATTTAAAGACGTTTGGTAATTGTTTAAAATTTCTATCTTTAGAATAAAAAAATGCATCTGATACGACCCTCAAATTCTTGTGTAATTTAGAATTTATTTTTAAATTTTAAATAATTTGATTACATTTTTCTTCTTTTTTTCTTTTTTCCTTTTCTTTTTTTTTTTTTTTCTTCCTTTAGCCTGTCGTCGGCCTCGGTCATGGCCAACAATCGGCTAGACAAGGGTTGGCAACCTTGTCAAAGCATCACCAACCCAAGCCTCATCCAAATTTGGCAAGATCAAGCTTGCTCAGCCACCAACAAGGCTCGACCTCACCGGGGCCAATGACACTCCGGCGAGGTTGTTGGCCCTCACCTGGCCAATCCTGAGCCATGGTCGAGACCAATGATCGATAAGAGGAGGAGGAAGAAGAAGAAAAGAAAAGAGAAAAAAATGAGCTTGATTCTAGAGTTGTTTTTGGGAATAAACAAGCAACTTCTTTTACTTCTTGATTCCGTTCCCAAGAACAACCAAACAAAATTCGGTTCTTTTTCTGTTTGGAGGAACAAAAAAAAAAGAATATTTACCGTTTGGCCAATTACAAAACGGGGCCTTAATACTTCAAAGGAGTTTTCTATTGAAAGTAAGCTAGCTGGAATTAGAGTTTTGAGATGAGGTCGACTCTATTGGCAAGTGGCTATTCATAGGTCTTTCATCAAATGGACGATTTGACTCAAGAATATGGGATTGCCTACTACAATTTTAGTTGATACGTAAGTTTGACATTTATTTGATCTTCGATAGGACTTCGAAACTTTCCAAGTTGCATAACCTCCAATTTGGATTATGGTTAGGGGTGAGCCGTGATCTTTCATGAATTTGTGAACTCATATCTTGAAAGTGATATAAATTTGATATATTATAAGTTGTAAAAGGCATTGCACGATATAATTTTGTAAAACAAAAAAAATAATGTTTCAAACATATTTGCTGCATAAAACTAGACGGACCGTTTATTACTCTTTTGGTATTTGAAATTTGAATGAATATTTTCGATAAGTATAAAGCTGCGGTGAAGTGATATTACTCATATTTGGTTTTGTTGTACATTATATACTGGATTTGGATAAAGTAGTCTCTGGTATTACTTTATATATATATGCACAATTGATGCTTGATCTGCTTAGGAAAAATTTAGGTTATTTACTAAGCTGTGGTTGCTCACACTATTTATTCCAAATCTTTTTAAATTTCTTCAGCTAAAGTAGGATGTGAGCATTATTGACGGGAATTTTTTTACAGTTGCATTTTGGACATGAGTTTAGATATTTGTATATGTTTGAGATGATATTTGTGGAGTTTAATTGAGTTTGGAGACACACTTTTTTATGAATTTCAGAATTCTTGATTCTGTCACCAACTCACCGTTTTGCAAGTACATAGATGAATATATGTTTTGATAACATGTTTACATTAGTTTGTAATTAAGGCCGCGTCCTTTGAATAAGAGCACAGTGGTGTCGATTTTCCTATTCTATAAAGTTGAGGTGTGACAAAAAGATAGGATAGATCTTATTCACAATATCAACAAAATGAAAACATACATCAATATATCATTTTTGTTTCTCTAATTCATTATAATCTTACCAATTACATTATGCAATAATAGCTGCTTATCCCTTTTTTATAATTATCCATTTATAGTGCAAATTATATATCGGTGACATGAGCATTCTCTTGTCAAGTCGCTACCTAGACCGACCGAATGGGTCCAATTTAGGTTGCTCCTATTTTTTCGGTATGTCTTGCCATGTTTTATGCACGAAGTCAACTATTTCTATAATTGTTGGATATACTAAATTCTACTAAAATACTTTTGAAGCAATTTTCTTGCTAAAATATTGCAAAAATAGGTTCCTATCTTAACAGAAGATTGTATTTTATTCGCTTTGAGACATCTTGGACTGTTGATGGAAGCATGAATTTTTATGGGCTAATTTATTTTTAAAAAATCCCAAATTTTAATTTTAATTTCAATTCTATCTATCTCTAACTTTTTTTTGGTTTAAAAAAAAAATTCCTACTGATTGGACATAGGATAATCATGTAACACCACATGGTCCAACCAATAAAGGGGGCTTTATATATACATGCACACACCTTAGTAGGAGAGAATATATATGACAAAAAGAGAGGATTCTATCCTTTTTTTTTTTTTTGCCTCTTAAAAAATATGTGACCCAATTCAAAATTAAGATCATACAAATTGTAACTTTGATTAGTATAATAAACTCAAAATTTTAGCAAAAGGAATGTACAAATTAGTGGAATGAAAACGATCACCATAGATGAAAAATGCGCAAGCATCATAATCTTTCTTTCATTTGAATGTAGTTCATTCTATCATTTGGACAGGTTTATTTATAATTACTCGGAAGAGCACCTCTTCGTTTTATTTTGTTCTTTCTAGATATGTTCTCCTGGGTTGGTCTTCATAGTTTATATAGACACCAACTTTTCACCTGTGTATCTAAATTCAATTTAACTTATATGAAGTCGTGGATTGGATATATATGAACCGGGCCTATAACAACTTCGATATATATATTTTGTTTTCGAGGATAACCAAAGCAGATAATTATTTAGTTTTTGAAAATGAAATCGAGTTGTATTCAAAGATTTCAAAGGAAATTGAAAGTTTAATTAAAATTTCTACTTTGCTCAACCATATCGACATAGCTTACAAACAATTGTATCGTAAGTAATTCTTTTTCGATAATGTGGGATTCAAGATTGTTGCAAAACATGCACATTTATGGATAAATTGATAACTAGAAAGAAGTAGATTTAGCTCATGCCATGTGTACGAACGGTATTTAATAGCAAATGTAAACATTACTTTTACAAATGTAAACATTACTTTTACATAAAAGGTGAATATAAGTTTATAGACTATTATGTCAAGTGACATTCATTTTAGCAATTTATAAGACTGTTATCGTGATAGTGTCTTAAGTAAGTTACTTTTATAGTAAGTTGGATAACGACTTTCTAATTAATGTATAGACAAGCCGAATGTGAATGCACCTTTATGGCCTTATACAATGTTTGGGTTTTATTTATTAGTTAATTTATGGAAAAGGAACAAGATATGAAACTTTTCATGGGTCAATTCAGTTTTATCAACTATTGCATTAAACCGTAAGTAAAATAAAATAAAACTGTACAAATTAACATTAAAATACAGCATCAAATTAAATGGGAGTACAGTACAATTCATGTCACCTCATTTGCTTCGTGTTGATATTCACTCAGCAACTATATAACTCCATTGATATTCACTCAGCAACTATATAACTCCATTCAAAGCGCCTTTTTATTTCCTAATTTGCCTTGGTGATCAGATCTCCTCACCCTGAGCGGAAGGTTGTACTTGCTTGGAATGTCTCGCGTGCTGGTCTCCGATCTGCAGCTCAGCCCCACAGCTGTAAATTGTGTCGATTCTTCTTTCACGAGTCATGCCCTGAATTTAGCATGCTGTCCGCCTAAGAAAACCCGTTTCACCACCTAGTAGGCGGACGATGAGGAGGATCGTTGCAGTTGCCATGCGTGTGAGCGGGCTTCCTTCTTGCTATTTGGATGGTTGAGCGTTACTGCAATGATTTTCTCCCTTCTCCGACCATCTTTTGGCTTTATGATCTCTTAGTAATTCGAAAGAGTTTTCTATTGAAAATAAGCTCGCTTGAATTGGAGTTTTAAGATGCGGTCAACTCTATTTGCAAAGTAATAGTGGACGATTTGACTCAAGAATATGGTATTGCCTACTAAAGTTTTAGTCGAGGTTAGTTGACATGTAAGTTTGACATTTAGATAAACTTTGATAGGACTTTGAGACTCTTCGAACGGTGTAACTTTCGATTTGCATTTTATTTGGGGGTGATAGTTATCCTCTACAAATTTATAAGCTCATGTCTTGAAAGTGATAGGAATTTGATATATTATAAGTTGTGAAAAGCATTGCACAAAATGATTTTTTTTAATGAAAAAGTAATGTTTGAAACATATTTGTCGCATAAAATCAAATGGAATATTCACTACCCTTTTGGTATATAATTTATTAGTATAAAGTTGCATTAAAGTGACATTATTCATATTTTGATTTTATTGTACATTATATATGGATTTCAATAAATGAATCTCTAGTATTGCTTTATCATAATGGATTCTTGATCTATTTAGGAGAGATTTGGATTAGTCACCAAGCCACAGTTACTCATACCGTTCATTCCAAATCTTTTTCTGGTAAGCTAAAGTAGGACATGAGCGTTATCGGCAGAAAATTATTTATAGTTGGATTTGGATGTGAGTTTAGATACTTATATATGTTTGGGATGATATTTGTGGGGTTTAATCGAGTTTGGAGATACAATCATACTTTTATTTTTAATGAATTTTAGAACCCTTGAGTTTGTAACCAACTCACTATTTATCAAGTATATAGATGAATATACATTTTAATAATTTTATGTTGCATCCCTTGGGTAAGAGCATGGTGGTATCGTTTTCCTCATTTTATAGAGTTGGGTTGTGACAATAGATAAAGGAGAAATCTTATTCACAAAGTCAACAAAATGAAAACATACATCAATGTATCATTATAATCTTACCAATTTCATACTGCAATAACAGCCCTCCTCTCTCTCTCTAATTATCCATTTATTGTGCAAATAATATATCACAACATGAGCATTCTCGTGTTCCCATGTTTTATGCACGAACTCACCTATTTCTATAATTGTTGGATATACGAAATCCTATTAAAGTACTTTTGAAGCAACGGTCATTTTTTCTTGGTGAAATATTGCTAAAAATGGTTTCCATCTTAACAAAAGATTGTATTTTCTTCAGTTTGAGACACCTTGGATTGTTGACAGAAGTATGAACTTTTATGGGCTAATCTCCTTAAAAAAATCTCAAATTTTAATTTTAATCGCAATTCTACCTCGATTTAAAAAGAAAAGAAAAGAATTCCCAACTTTCTTGAAGGCCCACTTCTGCCCATGAGTGGCCATTGGATCATCATGTAACACCGCATAGTCCAACCTTTGCAATGTGAACAGCCTCACAGCCATGTCGGCACCAAAAGTCGAATCAAATGCAAAGCCTGCGAGGAGGTCTATGGTTGCTACACGGTGCATATTCTTAATTCACAAGAGCTGCGCCGGATCTACCCCAGAGAAGCAACGCCCGTCTTTCCATTTCGCCCATCAGCATCTACTGGTGTCCCCCCAAGTGAAGCTCGAAACCAGAATCTAGTGCAAAGCTTACGAATAGAACATACTTGGTGAGTTTTATGCTTGTCTGGATTGCCTCTTCTTTCTGCAATTCACGCTCATCCACTGCCGCTGGAGCCAGGTCATATGAAAGATGGTGCGGGCAAGGCTTGTAATGAATATGTCAAAAGGTTTAGCCCGTCACTGCCTGAAGCTGAGCTGCTCTTTTCTGCTCCAGAAATCATGTGCTGAATTGCCCTCAGGCATGCAACACCCTGTTCACCCAGGCACATCCACTTTTCCCGTATCAGGAAAGAACGATCACTGACGCATGTAGTGAAGAGCATTGAAGCTGTCTTTCACTGCGCAGAACGTGACTTCGACTTCAACATTCCATGCACTTTTGGAAGGCCCACTTTGAAAAATCACCACCTCGAGCATCTACTCTTTCTTATATTAGATCTACTGACCCACGCTTCCTATGCAGTGTGGTAAATTTTGCACTTTCAACCTTCATGTTCTTGTGCAGTGCAGTCTTAATGTCAATCATGATTGCCTTCCACAATTACCACCAACGATAAAAGATCACCATCACCTCCGTCAACTCGCACTTTACACTTAGTCCATCGAAGATTAGGCCGGTGAGCATTATTGGTGAGCATTATTGTGACCTTTGAGATAGGTACTTCCAGCTGCGATGAATGCCCTTGTGGATTGATTACTCATTGAATGCGTTTTACCCACAGTATGCTTTCATCACAGAAGTGCTCTCTCACTAAACTGACATTAGCCAATGAAGAGATACAAGATGCTGCCTTGTGATGTGGTGAAAAGCCCGGTTCTTTTTTCTTTCTTTAACATGATGTATAGACTTATTCTCCACAATAAGTTATACTCAAAAGAAAATACGGTAATACTAAATTTTTTTAAAATAATGGAAGTACCTGAAGACCCTGCTATTGCTGAACAAGATGAAAAAATTGCAATTCTGCGGGAAAAAGCGGAATGAGTGAGCACACAACTGAAGGTACTAAAAAAATAACGGGCAATGCTGGTCTCAAAAAGATGCAAGCGAATCGAATGTAGTTGCAGAGGTGGGGAGGCACTTATCCAGAGGAAAAGAATTGGGGTGGCAGGAGACAACCTTTCTGTTTGATGTTTCAGCTTACATTCCTAAGCAAGTCAATCAGAATCACTGCTAACGCTCGACATCCGAGATTGTTATTCTCTGCAGCAAAAGCAGATAAATATCATATTTTTGAGTGTCAGACTTGTTTGCTTCATGTTATGAATTAATGTACTAACATTGTGATGCATAAATTGATTATGAATCAACTTGGCAGGAAGCTTGCAGGTCATTATTTCCTCGAAAAATGAATAATAGATGTGTGTAGTTTGTACAGATTAGTCTCAAGGCTTGGCATTCATGAGCTGCAAATTCTTTTCCAGCACATGAAAATGGGAAAAGTTCAGTTCTAATATCTGCAGTCTACCAAAATTCGGTTACATTGGACTAAAGCCTCCCAAAAAAGAATCTATATTTCAGCATTCTTTTCTCACCTTGGCCCTGGTAACTTGAATCTCTGACTGAAGCAACGATTCTAGCTCCTGGACGAAAACCAATCAACCAGTGAGACAAAATAGTCTTAGAATGCATTATTTAGATCCAAGAGCTTCTGGATACATACAGGATACATCACAAAAGAAGTCATTGTCTTTATAAATCTTATTTGCTTGTTGATGCATTCGCTGGGACAAAGATCTAGTTGTCACCTCTCAGAGGTAAAATGCTGACTAGATGATGTAACCAATCTGTCTTTCTGCAATGACAAACTCAAACATTATTATCATCAGAATAGCTAAGAATAGCTAGTTGTGCTTCTGGAGGCACTAAAGACTCGGTTTTTTACCATTTCAACCATCAGCATCCACTGGTCTTCCACATGCAGCTCGACTGCAAAATCAAGTGCAAAGCTTGTGAAGGGAACATATAGGTGAGGTCTGTCTATAATTGTCTTGATTACCTCTTCTTTCTCCACTGCACCATCATTCTCTGCGACTGGAACTGTCATATGAAGGATGGTGTGTGCAAGGCTTGTGTTGAATGTGTCAAATGTTTAGCTTATCGCCAGGCGGAGCAGAGCTGCTCTTCTCTGCTCTATAGATTATGTGCTAAATTGCCTCAGATGCAACGACCTGCTCACCCTGCACATCCTTTTTCTTCTCGTATCAGGAGCACTGTTGACGTATGTCGTGAAGAGCATCGACGCTCTGTCTTTCACTGCACAGAAGTGACAAGGACTTCAACACTCCATGCACTTTTGAAAGGCCCACTTTGAAACATCACCTCCACAAGCATTTACTCTTTCTTATTTTAAATCTACCTAACTGTGCCGCTATGAAGTGTCTGGTAAATTTTGCGGGTTTGGTTTTTGCAGTTGTGTGCAGTGCAATCTTAATCATCACAGATTGCCTTCAACCACAGTAAAATATTGCAATTAACTTCCATCAACTCACACTTTACGCTTTATTCATCGAAGATAATACCAGTGAGTAGTACTATTGTGCCTTTTGCAATAAGACAAGGAGCATGAATCTAGGTGCTCATGACTCTGATCAGTGCCCTCACTCATTGACTACTCATATCGAATCATTTTACCATGGTGCGCTTGAATCACAGTAGTTCTCTCTTGCTAAACAGACTTTAGCCAAAATTGGATACAGGATGCTGCCATGTGAGGTGAATAGCCATGTTCCTTTTTAACATCATATATATAGACTCATCTCCATGATAAGTAATAATCAACAGAAAATGTGCTAATACCAAATAGTGTTTAATACAAGTTGCTGGAATAGTGCAAGTGCCTGAAGACCCTGCTATTGCTGAACTAGATGAAAAAAATTTAAATTCTGCAGGAAAAAGTGGGCTCATAATTTGGAGGTACTCAAGAAAAGACGCACAATGCTGGTCTCCAAAAGCCGGAAGCAAAGTGCATGTAGTTGCAGAGTTGAGGAGGGACTTACCAAAATGAAAAGAATACAGTAGTCAGGGGAACCTACCTTTCTGGTTGATGTTTCAACTTACGTTCTTATGCAAGTCAATTGGATTCACTACTTCAGTTGACATCCAAGATTGTTGTTCTCTGCAGTGAAAACAGATTTAAAATCATATTTTTGAACTGGAAGACTTTTGTGCTTTGTGTCATATATCGAAGTATTAACATTGGGATGCATAATTTGATTATGAATCAATTTATCAGGAAGGTTGCTGGTCTAATTCTTTCCACAAATATGAACATTGGATGTCTGTAGTTTGTACAGACAAGTCTTGAGCTTCTGCATACTATCTATCTAGCTTTGCATCCATGAACTGGAAATTCTTTTCCAGCGCATGACGATGCGAAAAGTTCTGTTCTAACATCTACAATCTGCTAAAATTCAGTTATCTTGAACTAAAGCCTCTTGAAAAAAAAAAAAAAATCTACATTCAGCATTCTTTTTTCACATTGGCACAGCAACTTGAATGTCCAACTGAAGCAACAATTCAAGCTCCCAGCCAAAAACCAATCAGCCAGTGAGACAACATAGTCTTAGATTGCAAGTTGATGCGTTTGCCACAGCAAATTTCTAATTGTCAGCTCTCAGAGGTAAAATGAAGACTATATGATTCAACGACTCATTCTGCAATGGTAAGCTACAACTATATCATCATCCGAATAGCTAGAAAGCAATAGTGGTGCATATGGGACATAGATGAAAAAGCTGACATCTTTCATTTTGATTTGGATCACTCAACGATGTTAGAACAAGGCTTTTGAAATTGCAGCTGCGCTTGTGTCTCCAAGGCATCTATTTATCCTAGTTCATACGGATATATGAGCAAAAACCATAGTATACCAGCAAAGAATGTAAAATGACACATATTGATCAGCTGGCCAAACAGAAAGCTACAAAGAGATTCACCAGAAATCGAAGGAAACTTGCAACACCCGCAACGCTTTCAAAGAGGTCAGAATCTTTAACCTCAATAACAATATCTACCCTTCATATGCTACTAGATACAGCCATTGTTCTCTTTGTAACAATTGTTGAGGTATCTTCAATCCGTTCGATAACAATAGATCCCAATATCTTTTGAGGGCTTAGCCTATCTTAATTGGATCTAGTTGCTACAAGGGCCATAGCCGCTCATGGCTAGGAATAGGAACGATACATAGGTGATTTTTACTTGTTCCCTGCTCTCCTTTCTTATGGTCGGGAGATAATTTGATGCCGAAGTCTTGGGGACTCCTTAAGGCTTCCCATAAAGAGAACAAAGCCTTGAGTTGGCTCTTTACAAAACTAGCTTAGTTTCCTAGAGTACTAATAATTTGTTTTAAAGTGGTGATACAATTAAAATTACTTCTTACAAGCAGGGAACAGTCGAACAACTACATCACTCAGACCTCTGGCGTGAAACGCAGACCGACGGCCGGGCGCAGAAAAAGTGGCCGCGCTCTTCCACCACGCCATACACGAGACCACGCCGCACGGATAATCATGAGAACCAGTTTGCGGTAAAACCACAGACAAAGTTTTCGAATGAGACCCCGCAGCAGATGCACACAAAGCAACAGGAACAGCACGAACCAGAGGACGGAGTGGAAGGAGTCATGGAGCAGCAACCACGCGAGCGAAAACACCGACGTCAACCCGGCGAAGTGGAAGAGGAGGCGCGCTGCTCCATCACAAGAAAGAGCAGGGCCGCGCGGCGGTGGTGCCCGATTAGCGACACGCCCCAAAGAGAATTGCAGGAGCAGGCTGCAGATGGCGACACGGGTGGCGACGGGATGGGTTTCCAAGGGTGAAATGGACTTCCCCTGGTAATCCACTTGGATGATGTTGACCAGGATAGAGACGATGGAGCTAAGGTCCATGGCAGGGCATGGTGAGGGATGAAAAGACGGGACGTCATTTTATACTCTATATTTTGGATGGTGCGACATATTTTATACTCTGAATTCAGCAACTAATAGTGAGGGATGTTGACTCTGAATTCACCAACAAATAGCGAGGGATGTTGACCAGGATTGAGACGATGGACGAAAGGTCCATGGCGAGGGATGAAAGGACGGATGTTGACTCTGAATTCACCAACAAATAGCGAGGGATTTTGACCAGGATTGAGACGATGGACGAATGATTCATGGCGGGGCATGGTGAGGGATGAAAAGACGGGACGTCATTAGTTGGTGAATTCAGAGTATAAAATATTTCGCACCATCCTAAATATAGAGTATAAAATGATGTCCCGTCTTTTCATCCCTCAGCACCCAAAAAAAAAAACAATGTCCTGTGCCCAGACCCAAAAAAAAATTTATGTCGTGTGCCACTTTCCATTAAAAAACAAATATCAAATGATGTCCCTACCCTCACCCCTTACGACGCCATGGAGTGAACGAAGGCCTTGAACCGTCCGATTTATTTTTTATTTGATTATATTCAAAAGGGAGAAAAGCACCAAAGGAAACCATAAGTCTATTGCATTTATCCAAATTTAGTCCTAAATTTTATAATTGTGCCAATTTAGTAATTCCAGTTAATTTTGTCTGGATATTGCTCAAGTGGATGGCTGTAAAAAAAAATATAATAATAATTTAATATTTTTTCGATTTTTAACAATTTTTTCCATTTTTCTTTCTTTTGCCATTCATAGGCAATGGCTGAACGGGCTGGCCTCACCAAATCTAGCCTAGACAAGGGCAAGTGCTCCCCTCACCTAGCCCTCGCCTAGGCCAAGGCGGCCTCATCGAGGATCGCTCTCGCCTAGTCGAGCTGGTGATCCTCACCTAAGTGAGGCAACTTGTTCAACCGAGTCACGTTGAATAACCAATATCTATATCAGTAATTTTTCAGTTAAAACTAGTCTGAATGATTAAATTAGCGAAAATTTATGATTCAATTGTTATAATTTAAAGATTTAATATTAGATTGACACAAATGTAATAGATTTAAAAAAATTATGACATTTTTCCCCATTAAAGAGGGCTTGATCTGGCCAACATTTTCCCCCCCATGACCTATCCTCACCCCTAGCATGGTTCACAATATATATTGCAACATGAACATTTGTTTGTTGCCATGTTTTAAGCACAAACTCATCTATTTCTATGATTGTTGCATTTATTAAATCCTCGTAAAATACTTTTGAAGCAGCTGGATATCTTTTCGATGAAATATTGCGAAAATAGGTTTAAGACGCCTTGGATTGTTGATGGAAGCATTACTTTTTTATGGGCTAATTTCCTGAAAAGATGCCCGACTTTAATTTTAATCTCATTCTGCCTTGAATTTTTTTAAAAGAAAATTCGCAACTTTAATTAAGATCTCATACGCGCGCACCTGGACATAGGATCATCATTTGATGCCACATGGTCCAACCATTGTTGTGGTCGCATCGAAGCCTCCCCTAAGACCCTTGGGAAACTCTCAAAGAGAGAGAGAGAGAGATTATTTGGCTCTGTCTAATTCTATAAATGAGATTGAAAAGATAGAGAGAGAGAGAGAGTAGGGGTGATCGGTTCCTAATTCGGTCCGGTTCCAAGGTGGAACCGAGAACCAGACCGGGAGAATCGATTCCCAATTTTGGGAACCGTGGACCGGACCGTTTGGTCCTAGGACCAGGAACCGGACCGGACCATCGGTTCCGGTCCAACAAAATCGGCACTTTCTTTTTTCACTAAAGAACGACCATTCACTAAAGAGCGATCATGCTCCAGACCAATCAATCCAATTCGATTCCCGGGTAATCTAATAAAACCACTCACACATATTCCCACGTGTAAAATATTCAAACTACACTTGCGTGAATATCAATCATAGTTTATGTGTTTCACGCTTAATTTTAGACATAAAAGTCATAAACAATTTGATTAAAAGTTGTGCTTGGCTTAGATTTTATAGACAATCTCTCTTCTATGCTTTGAATGTTTAATCGATGTGGGAATTTTTTAGGCTTGAAGTGCCTTGTCATTTGCAAGTGAGGGGGGCAAGAGAGAGAGAGTGTGAGCTTGAGGAACTCCTAGAGCGTTGTCCTACGATCAAGGGAAAGATGAGTACCCATTGCTCTAATTCAAAGAGCGGGAATGGTTACAGAGACAGATGAATCTGCAAAAAGTATAGTTATGGCGAGACCCATGATAGCATGGGAAGCTACAAAAGTCGTGGAAATGGAGAATATGCACAGGAGGGCAACCTTCACTCATCAAGATCAACTAGAAATGCTCTCTTAGTCTCAAGCAGACAGATCACTCTTTTCTAAACATCTGAGAGTGACACCTACATAAGATTTTAGTTGCTAGGATTTTGCAATTCACAAAGTATTGTCGATACACTGACATGTAGCATGAGCAAAGAACAACGAAGATGAAACTAATAAGTAAGTTTTCCCTATAAATAAAGAGTAACAACAAAAGCTTTGGTGGTTTCTTGGTCACATAAGAGGTTGTTACCTCAATTGCAATTCCGATTGCAATAAATTCCATATATAATATTCATATATTATATGTGTTTATATATTATATGTATATGAATTATATAAAAAAATTTGGTCCGGTCGGTCCGGTTCCCACCTTGAAACCAAGAACCGGACCAACCGGCCGCCGGTTCCAAGATTAGGAATCGGGAATCGGACCGCCAACCGTGGGAACTGCCCAAAACCGGCCGGTTCGGTCCGGTCCCGGTTCGGGCTGTTTCTGTTGCACACTCCTAAGAGAGAGGTAGTCAATAATGAGGACTCGAAAGTTTTTGAAGAGTGGTTTATGTGTCCATGCATAGGCACAGCCTAGTAGAAGAGAATAAATATAATAAAAAGAGAGAATTCTTCTTCTTTTGCCTCAAAAAAAGGACTTGAACCAATTTAAATCAGGGTCGGACCTCGATTAGTATAATAAATTCAAAATTTTAGCAAATTCAAAATTTTAGCAAAAGAAACATACAAATTAGTGGAATGAAGATGATACATCGCAGATGAAAAATGTGTGTACATCATAATCTTTATTTCATCCAAATTGAATCATAAATATCATCTTTTTGAGAAAATAGAAAAAAAGCAAGGTATAAGGGAGGAATATTTGTGAAACTTGCCAAACAGTGATAATTTATGTTCTTTTGTTCTCGGGAGTAGATTTGGAATAGAAATCCGTTTGGTAAAATTTTTGTTCCTGAGAATAAATTTCTATTTTTTTATTCCGGCAAGTAAATTTGGCTGAATCAAGAAGTAAAAAAAAAGTTGATTCTTTGTTCTCGGGAACAATTCTAGAATTAACCAATCTATTTTCTCTCTTTTATTTTCTTTTTTTCTTGTTCTTCTTTATCTCTTTATTCTTCTTCAAGCGCCATCGCCACCGCCGTTACCATCCATCGCTGCTGCCGTTCGTCACCCACTGCCATCGGTCGCCGATCGTCGACAACTAGTTGGGCAAGGTCCGGCGAACTCGTCGGAGGCTTGCCTAGTCATTGGCAAGGCTCGGCCTTGCCGGTGGCCGGGCGGGCCTCGCCCGGGCCTCCCCCAACCACTAGCAAGCCTCACTTGGCCGGGCAAGGCTCAACCTCCGGTGAGGTCACTAGCCCTCGTTTGGCCGGTCACCAATCATCCCAAGGCCGGCAACCTTGAAGAATAAAAAGAAGAGAAAGAAAGGAAAAAAAGAAAAGAAGAAAAAAAAATTAATAAAATTATTTAAAAATTAAAAGAAAATGATTTGAAGTAAAAATTTTGAGAACGATGCCAAACACAATTCTATTCGAAAATTGAAATTTTGGATAGTTATCAAATTCTTAAAAAGTTTAGAAATTATTAGGAACGGAATAAAAAGAATAATTTACGATCGAAATTGTTTACCGGAAATGGAGCGTTACCAAACACGCCCAAAGTCTTGTTCACAAAGAAACTACGTTAGGATAGCCAATAAGGAGATTCGAAGTTTTTGAAGAGGTTTATGTATACATACATGCGCACACCCTAGCAGGGGAGAATAAATATTATAAAATGAGAGAACTTTGTCTTCCTTTTTTTTTTGCCTCAGGAAAAGATCAAACAAGGTAGGACCTTGATTAGTCTAATAAATTCAAAATTTAAGCAAAAGGAGCATACAAATTAATGGAATGAAGATGATACATCGCAGAGGAAAAATGTGCATGCATTATAATCTTTATTTCATCCAAATTGAATCATAAATATCATCTTTTCGAGAAAATATAAAAAAACAAGGTATTGAGGAGGAATATTTGTGGAAACTCTTAAAGAGGAGAGAGAAATGGGTGGAGGCCATGTGAAAGCACAACTTCAGACGAGGAGCAGGGTTGTGCAAATGAATCGAGAACCGTCTAGATTGCCCAAAAACCAATGATTTCTAAGGATTGGTTTGGTTCTCATCATAGAAACCAATGATTTCTAAGGATTGGTTTGGTTCTCATCATAGGTGTGGAATTACCCATCCGAACCAAACCGATAATATATATTATATTTAATTTTTAATTAAAAAACTAAAAAACCGTAAATTCTAGGTTTGATTAGTTTTTATGTTAGATAACGGCAAATGTGGCTACACAGTCCAACCCTTCTATAGTACAGGCATTGCAGAGAATGGGAGCATACCAGGGAAAGGGAAGAACCGGTCGGAAGAGGTATGCTGAAGATCCCAAAAACCACCGCAGAGCCCCACGAACCAGCTCCGGCAGTCCGCACGAACAGAGCTCGAGAAGATCGCCGCAGCAGCGAAACGCCAGGTCCTGGAGAAGCTTCGAACTCGACCAAGGCAGCAGCAGGTCGAGAGAAGAACCGGGTTGAAGAGGGCTGAAGAGCCGAAGAACCGGTACAAAGCCCCACCAACCAGCACCAGCAGCCCGCACGAACAGAGCTCGCGAAGACAGCCGCAGCAGCGAAGCGACGGGACCTAGAGCAGCTTCGAACACAACCAAGGCAGGGGCTAACCGGAATGAGGATAAGAGCTGAGAATTCCAACCTCCCCCACAAGGACCCCCAAGGAAGCAAATGGCAGCCCGCGCAAGCAGAGCTCGAGCAGACAGCAGCAGCAGCGAATCGGGCCAAGCGGAGAGCGCGGGGAAGAAGGGCGGACGGTGGAGGCGGAATCAGGCCGCGGTGCTCGACCTAGGAGCTCCCCGGAGGGCCGGCGGCGATGGGGGAATCGGCGACGATTCGGAGCTCCGGCGACATCTTCCCGACCCGAGTTCTTTCCCCGCCCCGGAAACGAAGGGGAACGAAGCGAGCGGACGAAGGAAGGAAGGGGGCGAGAAACCCTAGGGAATCACCACGAACGCGAGCCCCTTGGGATGCACGCGGCGGCGGCGAAAGAGGAGAGCTCGGCCTCTGGGACGAACGAATGAAGCGGGCGCCGAACGCCGCACGGACGTGCTCTTAATGTCTTCAGTGGTTTCTGTTCATAATACTTGGAAACTGTTCCCATAAACAAGAATAGAAATAAATATTTATGAAAAGAAACTATTTCCCGAGATAGAAATGTTACGTAAGCGCTCCCTTAATTGCTTACTACCGTTCCGACAGCAAAAAATGCAAATTCAGCCTCGACATGGACTGCACGCATGGCTTTATCTCTATGTTCGCAAGATCTGGAGGCACTAAGGATTCGGTTCTCTACTACTTCGACCGTCAGCATCCACTGGTCTTCCACACGAAGCTCTAAAACAGAATCGGGTGCAAAGGTCCATGGTTGTCTTGGTTGCCCCTTCTTTCTGCACTGCACGATCACCCTCTGCCGCTGGAAATGTCACATGAAGGCTGGTCCGTGCGAGGCTTCTGATGAATGCATCAAATGTTTAGCCTATAGCTGGCTGGAGCAAAGCTGCTCTTTCCTGCTCCATAAATCATGTGCTGAATTGCCCTCAGTTATGCAACAACCCGTTCACCCGCACATCCTACCTTCTTCTCGTATCAGGAAGGAGCACTGTTGACATGTCGTGAAGAGTGTCGATGCTCTGTTGTAAACTTTGCAGGTTCGAATTTTACGGTTGTCTGCATTGCAATTTTAATCATCACAGATTGCCTTCCACTACAGTAAAAGATTCCCATTAACTTCCATCAACTCACACTTTACGCTTCAATAAAATGATACCAGTGAGTACTATTGTGACCTTTGCAAGAAGACAAGGGACCTGAGTCTGGGTGCTTACGACTGCAATGGATGCGCTTACCCATTGATTACTCATATCAAATGCGTTTTACCTACGGTGCATTTTCATCCCAGAAGTGCTCTCTTACTAAACAGACTTTATCCATCTAATGGATACAAGATGCTGCCAGTGCCATTTGCTGTGGTGAATAGCCTTGTTCCTTTTTAACATCATGTATATAGACTCATCCTCCACAATAAGTAATAATTAACAGAAAACTTGCTAGTACCAAATACAGGTTGCTGGAATAGTGGAAGTACCTGAAGACCCTGCTACGGCTGAACTAGATGAAACAATTGCAATTCTGCAGGAAAAAGAGGACGGAGCGAGCACACAACTGAGGGTACTAAAAAAAAATGTGCAATGCTGGTCTCAAAAAGATGCAACCAAAGTGCATTTAGTTGCAGGGTTGGGGAGGCACTTATCGAGAAGAAAAGAATTGGGGAGGCAGGAGACCACCCTCCTGTTTGATGTTTCAACTTACAGGGATCACTGCGGACACTCGACATCTGAGATTGTTATTCTCTGCAGCAAAGCAGATAAATATCACATTTTTTAGTGTAAAACTTGCATGCTCAATGTTATGAGTTGGAGTACTAACATAGGGATGCATAATTTGATTATGAATCAACTTGTCAGGAAGCTTGCTGGTCTTATTATTTCCTTGAAAAATGAATGTCAAATGTGAGTAGTTTGTATGGACTAGTCTCAAGCTTTTGCAAACTACTTATAGGGCTTTGCATTCGTGAACTGCAGAAATTCTTTTCCAGCACATGAAGATGGGAAAGTTCAGTTCTAACATCTGCAGTCTACCAAAAGCCGGTTATATTAAACTGAAGCCTCCCAAAAACGAAATCTGTATTTCAACCTTCTTTTCTCACCTTGGCCCTGGCAACTTGAGTCTCTGACAGAAGCTACAATTCTAGCTCCTGAAGAAAACCAATCAGCCAGTGAGACAACAGTCTTAGATTGCATTACTCAGATCCAAGATCTTCCAGATTCATACAGGATCCATCACAAAAGAAGTCGCTGCCATTATAAATATAATTTGCTGCAGCAAGTTGACGCATTCACAGCAACAAAGATCTAGTTGGCACCTCTGAGAGGAAAAGTGCTGACTATATGATGTAACTACTCTTGTCATTCTCCGATGACAAACTCAAACAAAATTATCATCAGAGTAGCTAGTAAGGGACACCCGTGCATATGGGACAGAGATGAAACTGACATTTTTCATTTGATATGGATAATTTTGTGACGAAAGAACAAAGCTTCTATATTGCAGCTGCTCTCGCGTCCCCAAGGCATCTATTTATCCTAGTTCATGACTATTTTTGGCAACTAGAAACGACCATGTGACAACATTTGACACCTGCCAATGTGATAATAAAGAGTTAATATATAAAAATTCTAGTAAAAGCACCATTTTTCATTAACGTAACTGTTTTTCTCTTTTCAGTAAAGAAAAAACTTCTAAATCTTTTGGTCTACTAGGATCTTCAGTAACCTTGAAACAAACAACGAAACATCTTGCCATCCTCCTTGTCATAGTGATCATCGAAGTATTTTCGGTCTCTCCAGTAACATTTGCACTCCAGTTAAAGGTTACAATTTTTAAGCATCTGCTACTGAATTAGCAGAAGCATTTGATAGCAGAAGCATTTGACAGTCCTGCAGTCTTAAGTTCTTCTGTAGACCATGCACGTAGGTTCATTATTTGACTTAGTATCATGATAACTCTCCTGGGAATCTTTTTCCACAATAAGCATTCAGGCTTTTATAAACCCGAGAAGAATATCAACTTCCAAGTTCATATCAAATGATGAAGAAACCTGCTGAAAATTAAAATCAATATGATTTGGTCCTCCTACAGGAATCTGCAAGGATTAGTGACAAAGTAGTCTTAGATTGCAAGTAGACGCACTTGCCATGACAATGATCTAGTTGTCACCTCTCAAGAGGTCAAATGAAGACTATATATTATAACCACTCTTATTCTGCAATGACAAACTAAAACTTTATTATCATCGGAATAGCTAGTAACCAGTAATGGGGTATGTGGGACAGAGATGAAAAGGCATACATCTTTCATTTTGATTTGGATCACCCAATGATGTTAAAACAGAGCCTTTGAAATTGCAGTTGTGCTCGTGTCTCCAAGTTATCTATATATCCCAGTTCATACGGATATATGAGCAAAACCATAGTATAGCAGCAAAGAATGTAAAATGGCACATGTTGATCAGAGGGCCAAACAGAAAGCTACAAAGAGATTCACCAGAAAAAGAAGGAAACCTGCAACACTCGCAATGTTTTCAAAGAGGTCAGAAGCTTTAACCTCAAGAACAATTTCTACCCTATATATGGCTACTAGAAATGATTATTCTACTCTGTGAAATAATTGTTGAGATTATCTTCGATCTCTTCAATAACAAATAGATCCCAATTTCTTTTGAGGGCCACTGTCCATAAAAAGAACCACAAATGACGTCCCTGCCTTCATCCCTCATGGTGCCATGGATTTAACCTCCATTGTCTCTATCCTGGTCGACTTCGTTAAAGCGAAATACCAGGGGAAGTTGACTTCACCCTTTGAAACTCACCCCGTCACCACCATCGTCGCAATCTGCAGCCTGCTCCTGCATTTCTTGTTGCTGCGTTTCGCTTATCTAGCAGCTGTGCTCCTTCTTGTGATGGAGCATCATCCCTCCTCATTGACTTCACCGGTTTGATATTGGTGGCTTTGCTCGCTTGGTTGCTGCTCCACGACTCCTTCCACTCTGTTCCCTGGTTTGTGCCGCTCCTGTTGCTTTCCATGAGTCTGTTGCGAGGCCCCATTCAAAAACTCTGGCTGTGGTTTTACTGCAAACTCATTCTCATGATAATCCATCCACCACAGTCTCGTTTATGGCATGGTGGAAGAGTGCAGCCGCATTTGCCTTGCACGGTCATGTATCTGCATTTCATGTTGGAAGTCTGAGTGCCATAGTTGTTCAACTGTTCCCTGCTTGGAAAAAGTAATCTTGTTCTATATTGGCCACTTTAAAACAAGTGACAAGTACCTTAGGAAGCTAGCTAGTATTTTATAAGAGGCATTTGGGGCTTTCTTCTCTTTATCTGAAACCATAAGGAGTTCCCAAGCCTTTGGCATCATCAAATTATCTTCCGACCATATGAAAGTAAAAACTACCCATGTACCGTTCCTATACCTAGCCATGAATGGGGATGCACCTTGGAGCAACTAAACTCCAAACTGACAGTGGCAGTGATCCTCCCAGTTCCAGACTGTCGTCTTTTATGCCACTCTGCTATCCCTGCCTTCACCCCACCACTGGATTGGAGGAACGCCTTTGAACTTAACTTTCCTATTGAAGTTTCAATAACCAGGCTGGCAAAAAACAATAAATAAGAGAAAAACAGTAAGCCCAAGCCCAAGTGTCTCGTTTAAGCACTTTCTTTGGTCTTGCTTCAGTTGATGCCATTGCAACGGAATTACTAGTGCAGATAGAGAGAAAATAAAAAATACAGTCTGGCCAAGAAGAACCCCAAAAGAGGAAGAAAGCAGAGTCCGGAGAAACAGACAAAAAGACATAGATGAGACAGGGGGCTCTCGCTGCATGCACTTTTGAGCAGCTTGGTCAAGCCGGATTATCTTAGCAATCGGTAAGGATTTGAAACTTTTATTTATCTAATTGAAGACGTTTTTGTAGGGAAACTGTAAATTAGATTTTTGCAGTTGTGTGCAGTGCAGTCTTAATCCTCGCAGATTGCCTTCCACTTCAGTAAAAGATTGCCATTAACTTCCATCAACTCGCACTTTACGCTTTGTTCATCAAAGATAATACCAGTTAGCAGCACTACTGTGCCCTTTGTAATAAGATAAGGGACACGAATCTGGGTGCTTATTACTGTGATTAATGCCCTTGCCCATCTATTACTCATATCAAATACGTTTTACCATGATGCGCTTGTATCACAGTAGAACTCTCATGCTAAACAGACTTCAGCCAAATTTGGATACAAGATGCTGCCATGCGATGTGGTGAATAGTCATGTTCCTTTTTAACATCATATATAGAGACTCATCTCCACAGTAAGTAATAATCAACAGAAAATGCGCCAATACCAAACAGTGTTTAATACAAGTTGCTGGAATAGTGCAAGTACCTGAAGACCCTGCTATTGCTGATCTAGATGAAAATAATTAAAATTCTGCAGGAAAAAGTGGGCACATACTTGGAGGTACTCAAGAAAAGACATGCGATGCTTGTTTCCAAAAGTCGCAAGCGAAGTGCATGTAGTTGCAGAGTTGGAAAGGCACTTAACAAGATGAAAAGAATACGGGAGTCGGGGGAACCTACCTTTCTGTTTGATGTTTCAAGTTGCACTCTTATGCAAGTCAATTGGACTCACTGCTACAGTCAACATCCAAGATTGTTGTTCTCTGCAGTAAAAGCAGATAAAGATCATATTTTTGAAGTGCAAGACCTGTGTACTCCATTTTATGAATCGGAGTATTAACATTGGGATGCATGATTTGACAATGAATCAACTTGTCAGGTGGCTTGCCAATCTAATTATTTCCACAGATATGAACATCAGATGTGTGTAGTTTGTACAGAATTGTCTCGGCCATCTGCATACAATCTATCTAGCTCTGCATACATGAACTGTAAATTCTATAGCACATGAAGATGGTAAAAGTTCGGTTTTAACATCTACAGTCTGCCAAAAATTAGTAATCATGAAATAAAGCCTAGAGAAAAAAAATCAACATTTCAGATTCTTTTCTCACCTTGGCCCTGGCAACTGAATGTCAATCAACCAGCAAGACAACGTAGTCTTAGATTGCAAGTTAATGCTTTTGCCACAGCAAAGATCTAGTGTCACCTCTCAGAGGTAAAATGAAGACTATATGATGTAATGACTCCAACATTCTGCAGTAATGGTGTATATGGGACAGAGATGAAAGAGCTGACATCTTTCATTTTGATTTGGATCGCTCATTGATGTTAGCGTTAGATCAAAGCTTTTGAAATTGTAGTTGTGCTCGCGTCTCCAAGGCATCAATTTATCCCAGTTCATATGGAAAAATGAGCAAAACCATAGTACACCAGCAAAGAATGTAAAATGACACATATCCATCCACTGGCCAAACAGAAAGCTACGAAGAGATTCACCAGAAAAAGAAGGAAAATCTGCAACACTCAACAATGTTTTCAAAGAGGTCAGAAGCTTTAACCTCAAGAACAATTACTATCTCTTACCTGGCTACTAGAGTAGACCTACTCGTCGAAACGATTGCTGAGGTTATCTTCGATCTCTTTGATAACAGTGGATCCCAATTTCTTTTCAGGGCTTAGCTTATCTTAATCAGATCTAGTCGCTACAAGGTCCATCACCGTTCATAGGTGGTTTGTACTTGTCCCCTGCTCTCCTTTCTTATGGTTGGGAGATAATTTGATGATGCCGAAGGCTTGGGGACTCCTTATGTTTTCAGATAAACGGAAGAAAGGCCCGAGTGCATCTTACACAAAACTAGCTTAGACATGCGGCCTTAAACGCTGATCCACGACCGGGAGACCACGCCGCACGGATGATCACCATGAGGATTTTGTCGTTAAACCACAGACAAATTTTTTGAAAGAGGCCGCGCAACAGACTCACGGAAAGCAGCAGGATCAGCACGAACAACCAGGGGACGGAGTGGGAGGAGTCGTGGAGCAGCAACCACGCGAGAAAAGACACCTACCAATATCGAACCGGCGAAGTCGATGAGAAGATGCCATGCTGCATCCCAAGAAGGAGCACGGCCGCTAGACGGTGGTGCCCGATCAACGAGACGCAGCAACAAGAAATGCAGGAGCAGGCTGCAGATGGCAGCGCTGATGGCGACGGGGTGAGTTTCAAAGGGCGAAACCGACGTCCCCTGATATTTCACTAGGATGAAATCGACGAGGATAGGGACGATGGGGGTAAGATCCATGGCGCCGTGTTGGGCGCAGGCAGGGACACCATTGATGCTTCTGCTTCTTTTATTCGAAGTGAAATTTGGACATCATTCATATTCACAGCATGAATAGGTGCAAATGTCACCTCGAATGAAAGCAGCAGAACCATCAATCATGTCCCTGCGTTCACCCCACCACTGGGGTGGACAGTGGAGAAACGCCTTGAAACTTTCCTATTTATTTTTTACTGTGTTTCAGCAGTGGTAAGGGAATTATTAGAGCAAAAAGGGAGAAAAAAATGAAAACAGAGTCTGGCCAAGATGAGCACGAAAAATAAAAATAAAAAGAGATCCCACTTTCTTTGATGTGAGACACTTTGGATTGTTTTAATCTTTATGGGCTAATTTCACAACTTTAATTCTAATCTCAATTTTACTTCAATTTTATTTTGTTAAAAAAAAATCTCCAACTTCAATTGAGATCTCATATGTGCCCCACGGGGACATAGGATCATCATGTGACACTGTGCGGTCCAACCATTGCTACGTGGCTCGTTGGACCTGATTAGCATAATAAAGTCGAATTTTAGCAAAAATTCAGCCTCGACATGGACTGCACGGCTACGTTCACAAGATCTAGAGCCAATAAGGACTCGGTTTTTAACCATTTCAACAATCAGCATCGACTGGTCTTACACAAAAAGCTCGAGAGCAGAATCCGGTGCAAAGCTTGCGAAGAGAACGTACTAGGTGAGGTCTATGCTTGTCTTGATTGCCTCTTATTTCTCACAATCATCCTTCGCCGCTGGTATTGTCACATGAAGGATGGTCCGTGCAAGGCTCGAGATGAATGCGTCAAATGTCTAGCCTAACGCAGGGTGGAGCAGAGCAGCTCTTTTCAGCTCCATAATTCTTGTGCTAAATTGCCCTCTGTTATGCAACAAGCCGTTCACCCCGCACATCCTTTTTTCTTCTCGTATTGGGAAGGAGCAGTGTTGACATATGTCATAAAGATTGTCGACGCTCTTTCACTGCACGGAAAGTGACAACGACTTCAAGATTCCATGCACTTTTGATAGGCCCACTTTGAAACATCACCTCCACGACGATATACTCCTTCTTAATTTAGATCTACCGAACCGTGCTTCCTGTGCAATGTCTGTGGTAAATTTTGCAGGTTCGACTTCTACGGTTGTGTGCATTGCACTCATAATCATCAGAGATTGCCTACCACTACAGTAAAGGATTCCCATGAACTTCCATCAACTCACACTTTACGCTTTGTTCATTGAAGATGATACCAGTGAGTACTATTGTTGCCTTTGCAAGAAGATAAGGGACCTGAGTCTGGGTGCTTACAAGTGCAATGAATGCCCTTGCCCATTGATTCCTAATATCAAACGCGTTTTACCCACGGTGCATTTTCATCCCAGAAGTGCTCTCTTACTAAACAGACTCTAGCCATCTAATAGATATAAGATGCCGCCAGTGCCATTTGCTGCAGTGAATAGCCTTGTTCCTTTTTAACACCACATATATAGACTCATCCTCCACAATAAGTAATAATTAACAGAAAACTTGCTAGTACCAAATACAGGTTGCTGGAATAGAGCAAGTACAGACCCTGCTATGGCTGAACTAGATGGAACAATTGCGACTCTGCAGGAAAAAGAGGACAGAGCGAGCACACGACTAGGGGTACTAAAAACAAGATGTGCAATGCTGGTCTCAAAAAGATGCAACCAAAGCGCATGTAGTTGCAGAGTTGGGAAGGCATTTATCCAGAAGAAAAGAATTGGGGAGGCAGGAGACCACCTTCCTGTTTGATGTGTCAACTTACACAGAATCACTGCTGACACTCAACATCTGAGATTTTATTCTCTGCAGTAAAAGCACATAAATATCATATTTTTGAGAGTAAGACCTGTGTGGTCTATGTTATGAGTTGGAGTGCTAACAAAGGGATGCATAATTTGATTATGAATCAACTTGTCAGGAAGCTTGCGGGTCTTATTATTTCCTCAAAAAAAGAATATCAGATGTAAGTAGTTTGTATGGACTAGTCTCAAGCTTTTGCATACTATCTATATGGCTTTGCATTCATGAACTGGAAAAATTCTTTTCCAGCACATGACGATGGGAAAAGTTCAGTTCTAACATCTGCAGTCTACCAAAAGTCAGTTATATTGAACTAAAGCCTCCCATAAAAGAAATCCATATGTCAGCATTCTTTTCTCACCTTGGCCCTGGCACCTTGAATCTCTGACTGAAGCCACAATTAGCTCCTGATGAAAACCAATCAGCCTGTGAGACAACATAGTCTTAGATTGCATCACTCAGATCCAAAAGCTTCCAGATACAAACAGGATATATCACAAAAGAAGTCGTTCCCTTTATAAATATTATTTGCCAAAGCAAGTTGATGCATTCGCAGCAACAAAGATCCAGTTGTCACCTCTGAGAGGTAAATTGCTGACTATATGACGTAACCACTCTTGTCATTCTGCAATGACAAACTCAAACAAAATTATCATCAGAATAGCTAGGTAGCGGTACCCGTGCATATGGGACAGAGATGAAAAAACTGACATTTTTCATTTTGATATGGATAACTCTGTCACGATAGAACAAAACTTCTGTATTGCAGCTGTGCTTGTGTCTCCAAGGCATCTATTTATCTTAGTTCATAACTTTATTTTGGCAACTAGAAACGACCATATGACAACATTTGACACGTGCCATAAAGAGTTAATATCTGAAAATGCTAGTAAAAGCACCATTTTTCATTAACATGCCTCTTTTTCTCTTTTCAGTACAGGAAAAAACTTCCAAATCTTTTGGTCTAGTAGGATCTTCGGTAACCTTGAAACAAACAATGAAACATCTCCCCAACCTCCTCGTTGTAATGATTGTCAAAGTATTTTTGGTCTCTTCAGTAACATTCGCACTCCAGTTAAAGGTACAATCTTTAAGTATCTGCTACTGAATTAGCAGAAGCATTTGACAGTCCTGCAGTCTTAAGTTCTACTGTAGATCATGTACTTAGCTTCATTATTTGACTTAACATAATGATAACTCTCCTGGGAATTGTTTTCCACAATAAGCATTAAGGCTTTTATAAACCTGAGAAGAAGATTAACTTCCAAGTTCATATCAAATGATAAAGGAACCTGCTGAAAATTAAAATCAATAGGATTTGGTCCTCCACAGGAATCTGTAGGGATTAGTGTTGTGAGAGTGCGATCCACAGACGTATGGGACTCACCCTTGCCTGTGGAATGCAGAGGGGACAGAACCGTGCTTATATTAGATCTACCAAACCATGTTTCCTATGCAGCATCTGTGGTAAATTTTGCAGGTTTGACTTTTACGGTTGTGTGCAGTGCAACCTTAATCATCACAGATTACCCTCCACTACAGTAAAAGATTGCCATTAACTTCCTTCAACTCATATTTTACACTTCGTTCATCGAAGATGATACCAGTGAGTACTAATGTGACCTTCACAAGATGATAAGGGACCCAAATCTGGGTGCTTAGGGCTCCAATGAATTCCCTTGCCCATTGATTACTCATATCAAATGTGTTTCACCCACGATGCACTTCCATCACATAACGGCTCTCTTACTAAACACACTTTAGCCAACAAATGGATACGAGATGCTGCCATGTAATGTGGTAAATAGCCATATTCCTTTTTGAACGTCATATACATGGACTCATCCTCCACAATACCAAACATTTTTTTAATAATCAACAGAAATCGCACTAATACCAAACATTTTTTAATATAGGTTGCTGGAATAGTGGAAGTACCTGAAAACCCTGCTATTGCTGAATTAGATGAAAAAAATTGCAATTCTAAAGGAAAAAATGGGAAGAACGAGCACATAATTGGAGGTACTCAAGAAAAGACGTGCAATGCTGGTTCCAAAAGCCACAAGGGAAGTGCATGTAGTTGCAGAGTTGGGGAGGCACTCACCAAGATGAAAAGAATTCGGGAGTCAGGAGAACACCTTTCGGTTTGATGTTTCAACTTGCATTCTTATGCAAGTCAATTGGACTCAATGCTATAGTTGACATCTAAGATTGTCGTTCTCTGCAGTAACAGCAGACAAATATCATATTTTTGAAGTGCAAGACTTGGGTGCTCTGTCATGTATCAACGTATTAACATCGGGATGCATAATTTGATAATGAATCAACTTGTCCGGAAGCTTGCCAGTCTAATTATTTCCTCAAGTACAAACATCAGATGTGTAGTTTGTACAGACTTGTCTCAAGCATCTGCATACTATCCATCTAGCTTCGCATACATGAACTGTAAATTCTTTAGCACATGAAGAGTGGGAAAAGTTCGGTTCTAACATCTACAGTCAACCAAAATTCAGTTATCTTGAACTAAAGCCTCCTGAAAAGAAATCTACATTTCGGCATTTTTTCTCACCTTGGCCCCAGCAACTTGAATGTCCGACTGAAGCAACAATTCAAGCTCCTGGCCAAAAACCAATCAGCCAGTGAGACAACGTAGTCTTAGATTGCAAATTGACCCCTTTGCCACAGCAAATTTGTACTTGTCACATCTCAGAGGTAAAATGAAGACTATATGATGCAACGACTCTCACTCTGCAATGACAAACTTCAACTATATTATCAACAGGATGGCCAGTAAGCAGCAATTGTGTTGATATGGAACGAGATGAAAAAGCTGACATCTTTCATTTTGATTTGGATTACTCAATGATGTTAGTGTTAGAACAAAGCTTTCGAAATTGCAGCTGCGCTCGTGTCACCAAGGCATCTATTTATCCCAGTTCATACGGACATATGAGCAAAACCATAGTATACCGGCAAAGAATGTAAAATGACACATTGATCAGCTGGCCAAACAGAAAGCTACAAAGAGATTCATCAGAAAAAAGAAGGAAAAGTGTAACGCCAGCAATGTTTTCAAAGAGGTCAGAAGCTATAACCTCGAGAACAATTTCTACCCTTTATATGGCTACTGGAAACGACCATTCTTCTCTTTGTAACAATTGTTGAGGTATCTTTGATCTCTTCAATAACAATAGACCCCACTTTCTTTCGAGGGCTTAGCCTTAATTGGATTTAGTTGCTTCAAGGTGCATCGCCATTCATGGCTAGGAATCCGAACCATACATGAGTGGTTTTTACTTGTTCCCTGCTCTCCTTTCTTATGGTCAGGAGATAATTCGATGCTGAAGGCTTGGGGACTCCTTATGGCTTCCCATAAAGAGAAGAAAGCCCCAACAGCCTCTTATACAAAACTAGCAAGTTTCCCGAAGTACTTATCATTTGCTTTAAAGTGGTTAGATTTGTTTTTCCAAGCAAGGAAATCAGATTTTCCTCATGAAACGCAGGTCCATGACCGTGCGCGGCAAAAGTGGCTGCGCTCTTCCACCATGACGCACCCGACAGCGCGCCGCACGGATGATCATGAGAACAAGTTTGCGGTAAAACCACAGGCAAAGTTTTTGAATGGGGCCATGCAATAGATTCATGGAAAGCAACAGGAGCAGCATGAACCAGGGGACGGAGTGGAGCAGCAACCTCGCAAGTGAAGCCACCGATATCAAACCGGTGAAGTCGATGAGGATGTGCTGTGCTCCACCGCAAGGAGGAGGAGCGCGGCCGGTAGATGGTGGTGCCCAATCAGCGACACGCACCAACAAGAAATGCAGGAGCAGGCTGCAGATGGCGACGCCGACGGCGACCGGGTGGGTTTCGAAGGGCGAAATCGACTTCCCCTGGTATTTCACTTCCACGAAGTTGACAAGGATAGAGACAATAGAGGTAAGATCCATGGCGAGGAGGGGTGAAGGTACGGACATCGTTGGTGGTCCTTTTATGGGAAGTCTCTGAAACTTTCGTGGCAGACTTTTTTGGGCAGAAAGACTGATGGAAAGTCTCTGAAACTTTTATGCTGAGAAAAGACTCATGAAAAGTCTCTGACAGCTAAAAGCGAAACATTAAAAGTTGTGCAAGGCTTTTATTTTATTATAAAACATTTTTTAATCATTTAAATGCCAACTTCTTTAAAAAATTGGAGAAGTGTATAAGTATAAGTACTAAAATTATCACAATACTTCAATTAAGTTCTAAAATTTTAAAAAGAGTATAATTAAATTATAAAATTTGTTAAGAAAACGCAATTAAGTCATAAAATTTAAAATATATATAATTAAATCCTAAAAATTATTACTAACGTGCTAGTTGAATTTTAAAATTTTCAAAAAGTATTATTAACATAAGGATTTGATTTGATTAGTTTGATAATTTTTAGAATTTAATTGTATTTTTTGAAAATTTTAAGACTCGATTACACTTTTATGATAAGTTTAAGAATTTAATTGCACGTTTTCAAAATTTTAAGATTAAATGATACTTTGTTAACAACATATTTATCCCAAAAAACTCACATACTAATTTTGATGGTAGTTGGAAATTCGACGTGACTAATTTTTATTAATTCTTCAGTCCAATGTAACTTATCGACATTGCCCAATCAACATATAACTTTCCCCCTGATATAATTCTGGAACCAATTTTCTTGAATATGGTCTGGTCTCATGGAAATCAATCCGAAGGCCAGCGAGGTGACGCTAACCGGAGATGATGGACGATGGATACTGATGGAGAAGCCGCCTCTGGAATCTCTGAACGGATGGAGATGATCCATCGCCCTCTGTTCCAATGCCCACAGATCCAATCACATGAGAAGAGAGACTACCAAGAAGAAAAGAGAGATCTCCAAGATCCCCTAAAGTGGCCAATTCCCTTGCGGCAGCTGAGTAATTGCTCCCCAGGAACAGAATTCGAGATGGAAAGTTCGTTTTGGCGAAGAGGGGCGCGAGGAAAGGTGAAGCTGAATGGCGTTCAGAGACTGAGATTAGGGGAGGCCAAATCAGGACGAGTGGCTTGCTAGTGACGCGTGCTCGTCCGTGACCATCGTCGGCATTGTTTGGCCAGATCTGGTCGGCTCGGTTAGTGCAGGCGACTTGGCTGGTGGCATCAATGGGGGAGGAAGCGACTCCAACGTACAAGAAGAAGTGAAAGAAAGTAGTGTTGTGGCTGTGTTTTTGTTTGTTGCTGATGGGCTCAATGAAGTGGCATTATCGCCCATGCTTTTGTTTGTCAATGATAGGTTAGTCCAATGAAGTAGTGTTGAGGTTTTTTTTCTTCTTTTTTTCGGCTCGATGATGGCTCATTGGTTTGGAGGATCGATATACTGTCAGCACTAATATACTGTCATCAACAACAAACTTGGTTTAGTTTCTTTTTGTTGGGGGATCAATATACACTATCGTCACAAATATAGTGTTGCGGGTATTTTCAGGACAGATTGCTCTGAGGAGAAGAAATACAATTTACTGTCAGCAAAGATTGCCCTAGATTTTACATAATTCTTCCATGTGAATCTTCCACATTTGAGCTATTAAGAATACATTTGTATATCAGATTTCAAGGATGAAAAACAAGAACAATCTTGAATGAGATTTTTTATCTTCGCCACCAACAACAAACTTGCTGTGATAGGTGCAGGATAGAAACGCAAGTCTGCAACTGTAGAAAAGAATTGACTCAATCAAATCCGCAATTTCATATTTACCATTGAGATTGTAGAAACCTTTTTTTTAAACAGGGGCTGTAACCCTTTGAACTGTTAAAAAAACCCAAAAATCACAAAGAACATTCTCACAAACTTATGTGCTTTTCAGATTGCAAAAAGCCTTCATTTATCCCACAAACAGTGTACATACATGCACAAAACATGTTGATGAATACAAAATATATCAAAATAACACACTTCATGGCAAACTCAGAGTGTGTTAGAACTATAAATATCAACAACGCAACCAACATCATCTTCAATCTGGAATTTTCTTTCTTCAGGTTTTGCCAAATCTTGTTTCTCAAGTTTCCGTTATGCCTTGAGATCTTTGACTTCAGCATCCATCGAATAACCATCATCCTCACTATGGGTTGACATTGGTTCTTGTTCAACATTGATCCAATGAAAACTTTTGGTCACACTCCTTGCCGATTGGACATGCTGGAGTTTCCTTTTGTGATTTTACCATCTGCAAGGGAAAAAGTGAGGATAGCATAGGCTTAAAGAGAATCCAGAGGGACACTTCCAATAATCAAGACAGCAAGCTAACATGATGAATAGATGTTATCAGATAAACACTCCCCGTAAGAACGCATCGCATAGGAGCAGATGTAATAAGAGAATTCAAATGCATTCACAATCAGAAAGTGCACACTTCAAGTATTTTCCTTAGTGATTGTTGTGAGCATCTACTCACTCATAACACAGAGAAGGCAAAAAGATAGTTCATCTATGATTTACGCTTCTAAACCTTTAAAACCGAGCATCACCATTGTTCTGTTACGCTCGTCATCAACCCACTGCTGGAGTCGCCAGTCAGCACCACCGTCAACCATGATGATTTCCAAACATTACAGGTCATAAATCACCGAGACACACGGTACATGAACATAAAATAAGTTGGGGTGCTACGAGCGTGAAGTTCACCAGAAAATCACCATGCGTATCAACGATTCCAGACCATATCTCCCAGCAGGAACCGCAATGTAAGGCCACAAGACATGGCACATTAAACAGAGAAACAAACATCCTTCCGTTGTTCTTACTTTCGGATTCAAATATCATAAAACGAGAGTAAATGAATGAATCAAAAGTGCCCATTATGATTTGTATACGTGATGAACGTTCAGATATCTAGATCCAGAGGGAAATTTTTTGAAGAAGTTCGCTTGGGCATTTTCACAAACAGCCAGCAGACACGTCAACCAAGGGATACAGACGTGAGAATAAAATAACCATCCCTCCCCAACTAATGAACAAGTCGTCAGAACACAATTTACATCGGTAGCAAGGCTTCCATTGAGAATGATTTTTCATCCAAATCATGTATAAAGCAGTTCCAAGTTCTTTGGACTGAGGCGTTGGGTGACCATGACAGCACCAGCCTCCAGCCAGTCCGGGCCGCGCAGGAGGGCCAGTTGGCTGGACATTCACGTAAGCATTCTTTGGGCTAAATTAGTCGAAAAATTAAATCGACAAATTATTAAAAAATTAAGATTTTTTTTGACAATTTTCCCAAAAAATTCGCTAAAATAAAAGAAGGAAATCCGCAACACGCACAATGTTTTCAAAGATGTCAGAAGCTTCTTAACACAGCTACTAGAGTCAACCATTCTACTCATCGTAATAATTGTTGAGGGTATCTTCGATCTCTTCGACAATAAATAGATCTCAATTTCTTTTGAGGGCTTAGCTTATCTTAATTGAATTTATTTGCTACAAGGTGCATGACCATTCATGGATTCCTAGGAAAGATGTTGGGAAAATACTGCTTCGAATTAGGTAGAACAATGAAGTCGGATCTTTAGAGTACTAATGTCGGACTTTGAGGCGTGATATCACTTTCTTTAAGGATTTATTTGCCTCACAAAGTTGCTAATGGTCATCGGCAAATTTTCTCGAGGATACAACAAAGTCTCAAATGAAAATACTAGATAGCAATTCTAGTATTTCTCCAGGGTCTCTTATGGGAAACAATTGGAAACAATGGCTGTAGTTTCTCTCCAAAGAAAAACGAAAAGATGGAAGAAGATATGTGTTTAATCTCAAAACAAACATACTTATCTTTGTCTTTCGAATAGAGACAACTCTTCAAAAGATTGCAAAAAGAACAAAGGCAACATTTCGTGAACAAGTACGTCTCAAATGTTACATTGAAAAGAAATAAAGAATTCGGAATTAAATAAATAATAAATAATAAATTACCGTAACTTTTCGTGAACAGTAAATCTTGTTTCAACAAGACTTTATAATTAATTTTTATAGAAATAAATCCGAATTTTCAATAAATAAAATAATGATCATCGGTTAGTGCCAAATCTCATCCATGTGCGCACTCACATCTTTTCGATGTGGGACAAGGCACCTCTTCATTTGTTTTATAAACAAATTACCAACAAAAGATACATAGGTGGTTTTGCACTTGTTCTCTGTTCTCCTTTCTTATTGTGGTCGGGAGATAATTTGATGCGGAAGGCTTGGGGACTCTTTATGGCTTCAGACAAAAGAGAAAGCCCCAAGTGCCTCTTATACGAAACTAGCAAGTTTCTTAAATTACATATCATTTGTTTTAAAGTGGTTAGAATACTTTTTCCAAGCAGGGAACAGTTGAACAACTACGGCACTCGGACTTCCAGCATGAAACGCAGATCCTCGACCACCCGCTGAGGTAGCTGCGATGTTCCACCATTCCATACATGAGACCATGCCGACCGAAAAATCATGAGAACAATTTTGCCGTAGAACCACAGCCAAAGTTTTCGACTGAGGCCGCACAACACATCATGGAAAGCAACAGGAGCAGCACAAACCAGGGGATGGAGAGGAAGGAGTCGTGAAGCAGCACAAGATTGTTGTTCTCTGCAGTAAAAGCAGATAAATATCATATTTTTGAAGTGCAAGACTTGTGTACTCCATTTTATGAATCGGAGTATTAACATTGGGACGCATGATTTGACAATGAATCAACTTGTCAGGTGGCTTGCCAATCTAATTATTCCCACAGATATGAACATCAGATGTGTGTAGTTTGTACAAAATTGTCTCGACCATCTGCATACTATCTATCTAGCTCTGCATACATGAACTGTAAATTCTATTAGCACATGAAGGTGGGAAACGTTCGGTTTTAACATCTACAGTCTGCCAAAATTTAGTAATCTTGAAATAAAGCCTATAGAAAAAAAATCCACATTTCAGCATTCTTTTCTCACCTTGGCCCTGGCAACTTGAATGTCAATCAGCCAGCAAGACAACGTAGTCTTAGATTGCAAGTTAATGCTTTTGCCACAGCAAAGATCTAGTTGTCACCTCTCAGAGGTAAAATGAAGACTATATGATGTAATGACTCCCACATTCTGCAATGACAAACTACAACTATGTTATCATCAGAATAGCTATTAAGCAGTAATGGTGTATATGGGACAGAAATGAAAGAGCTGACATCTTTCATTTTGATTTGGATCACTCATTGATGTTAGCGTTAGATCAAAGCTTTTGAAATTGTAGTTGTGCTTGCGTCTCCAAGGCATCAATTTATCCCAGTTCATATGGAAAAATGAGCAAAACCATAGTACACCAGCAAAGAATGTAAAATGACACATGTCCATCGACTGGCCAAACAGAAAGCTACGAAGAGATTCACCAGAAAAAGAAGGAAATTCTGCAACACCCAACAATGTTTTCAAAGAGGTCAGAAGCTTTAACCTCAAGAACAATTACTATCTCTTACCTGGCTACTAGAGTATACCTACTGGTCAAAACGATTGCTGAGGTTATCTTCAATCTCTTCGATAACAGTAGATCCCAATTTCTTTTAGGGCTTAGCTTATCTAGTCGCTACAAGGTCCATCACCGTTCATAGGTGGTTTGTACTTGTCCCCTGCACTCCTTTCTTATGGTTGGGAGATAATTTGATGATGCCGAAGGCTTGGGGACTCCTTATGTTTTCAGATACACGGAAGAAAGGCCCGAGTGCATCTTACACAAAACTAGCTTAGACATGCAGCCTTAAACGCTGATCCACGACCGGGAGACCACGCCGCACGGATGATCACCATGAGGATTTTGTCGTTAAACCACAGACAAATTTTTTGAAAGAGGCCGAGCAACAGACTCACGGAAAGCAGCAGGAGCAGCACGAACAACCAGGGGACGGAGTGGGAGGAGCCGTGGAGCAGCAACCACGCGAGAAAAGACACCTACCAATATCGAACCGGCGAAGTCGATGAGAAGATGCCATGCTGCATCCCAAGAAGGAGCACGGCCGCTAGACGGTGGTGCCCGATCAGCGAGACGCAGCAACAAGAAACGCAGGAGCAGGCTGCAGATGGCAGCGCCGATGGCGACGGGGTGGGTTTCAAAGGGCGAAACCGACGTCCCCTTATATTTCACTTGGATGAAATCGACGAGATAGAGACGATGGGGGCAAGATCCATGGGGCCGTGTTGGGCGCAGGCAGGGACACCATTGATGCTTCTGCTTCTTTCATTCGAAGTGAAATTTGGACATCATTCATATTCACAGCATGAATAGGTGCAAATGTGACTTCGAATAAAAGAGGCAGAACCATCAATCATGTCCCTGCGTTCACCCCACCACTGGGGTGGACAGTGGGGAAACGCCTTTAAACTTTCCTATTTATTTTTTGCTGTGTTTCAGCGGAGTGTGCAATTAACCTGGAAGATTCGTGTGCAAGAATAAAGTTTCAATAACCGGCTGGCAAAAATTAATAAATAAGAGCATAACAGTAAGCCCAAGCCCAAGTATCTCGTTAAAGCCCTTTCTTTGATCTTGTTTCAGTTGACGCCGTGGTAAGGGAATTATTGGAGCAAAAAGGGAGAAAAAAGATGAAAACAGAGTATGGCCAAGAGGAGCACCAAAAAAAAAAAAAAAAAAAGATCCCACTGTCTTTGATGTGAGACACTTAGGATTGTTTTGATGGAATCATGAATCTTCATGGGCTAATTTCCTAAAAAGATGCACAGCTTTAATTTTACTTCAATTTCTTTTTATTACAAAAAATCTCCAACTTCAATTGAGATCTCATATGTGCCCCATGGGGACATAGGATCATCATATGACACTGCATGGTCCAACCCTATGTGGTTCGTCGGACCCTGATTAGCATAATAAATTTGAATTTTGGCAAAAAAAGCATACAAACTAGTAAAATGAAGATGATCGCCACAGATGAAAAATGCCTATGCATCGTAATCTTCATTTCGTCCAAATTGCATCATAAATGTCATATTTTCGTGACAGAGAAAGAATGAGGAATTGAGGAGGAATATTTGTGGAAACTTTTAGAGAGGAGAGGGAAAAGGGGGGAGGCCACGTGAAAGGGACGAACGGGGGATGAGAAATGAGTAAAAGAAGGGAGGAATGAGAAGGGCATAAGTCGTCACCGCTTGCAGTGTCGTCTTTCAGAGATGCTTTTCATCCATTTATGTCGCCGCCTTGATTCACCCAACCGTAACGCGCATACACATACAGTATCATTTTATTTTCCTAGCAAAGTTGATCACGACACAATGAAATACACGACCTCACCGGTCTAGTGATATAGATATTATATATATTCCAATGAATATTTCACTTTTTATATATGAAAATTTTCTCTTACCATTTGAACAGGTCGATTGTTATTGCACAACTCGATATAGCTTCGTCTGCTTAGTCACAACTAAGCCTCGATGGGGATTCTCAGAATATGGCCATCCAACATCTGCTCAAGAGCCGCTCACATCCCATCATCTCAGGATGAAATGTAGAAATAAATGCAAAATCTGTGAGCAAGCGATCTTGGGGGAGGTCTATTGAGGCCATGCGTGCATATTCTTTCTCCACAAACACTGTGCCGAATCCCCCACAGAGATGCAACACCCGTCTCTCCATGATTACCCTCTCTCTCTCTCTTGCTTTCGATCAAGTGGAGGAGCTAAATGTAATGCTTACCATGGTTTCCTACAGCAGCGAATGCAAATTCAGCCGCAACATGGACTGCACGGCTACGTTCGCAAGATCTGGAGCCAATAAGGACTCGGTTTTTAACCATTTCAACAATCAGCATCGACTGGTCTTACCCGAAAAGCTCGAGAGCAGAATCCGGTGCAAAGCTTGCGAAGAGAACATACTAGGTGAGGTCTATGCTTGTCTTGATTGCCTCTTCTTTCTCACAATCATCCTCTGCCGCTGGTATTGTCACATGAAGGATGGTCCGTGCAAGACTCGTGATGAATGCGTCAATGTTTAGCCTATCGCTGGCTGGAGCAGAGCAGCTCTTTTCAGCTCCATAATTCTTGTGCTAAATTGCCCTCTGTTATGCAACAACCCGTTCACCCCGCACATCCTTTTTCTTCTTGTATTGGGAAGGAGCAGTGTTGACATATGTCGTAAAGATTGTCGACGCTCTTTCACTGCATGGAAAGTGACAACGACTTCAAGATTCCATGCACTTTTGATAGGCCCACTTTGAAACATCACCTCCACGACTATATACTCTTTCTTAATTTAGATCTACTGAGCCGTGCTTCCTATGCAGTGTCTGCAGTAAATTTTGCAGGTTCGACTTCTACAGTTGTGTGCATTGCACTCATAATCATCACAGATTGCCTACCACTACAGTAAAGGATTCCCATTAACTTCCATCAACTCACACTTTATGCTTCGTTCATCGAAGATGATACCAGTGAGTACTATTGTGGCCTTTGCAAGAAGATAAGGGACCTGAGTCTGGGTGCTTACAAGTGCAATGAATGCCCTTGCCCATTGATTCTTCATATCAAACGCGTTTTACCCACAGTGCATTTTCATCCCAGAAGTGCTCTCTTACTAAACAGACTCTAGCCATCTAATGGACATAAGATGCCGCCATTGCCATTTGCTGCAGTGAATAGCCTTGTCCCTTTTTAACGCCACATATATAGACTCATCCTCCACAACAAGTAATAATTAACAGAAAACTTGCTAGTACCAAATACAGGTTGCTGGAATAGTGGAAGTACCTGAAGACCCTGTTATGGCTGAACTAGATGAAACAATTGCAACTCTGCAGGAAAAAGAGGACAGAGCAAGCACACGACTGGGGGTATTAAAAACAAGATGTGCAATGCTGGTCTCAAAAAGAGGCAACCAAAGTGCATAAAGTTGCAGAATTGGGGAGGCAGGAGACCACCTTCCTGTTTGATGTGTCAACTTACACAGAATCGCTGCTGACACTCGACATCTGAGATTGTTATTCTCTGCAGCAAAAGCACATAAATATCATATTTTTGAGTGTAAGACTTGTTTGGTCTATGTTATGAGTTGGAGTGCTAACAAAGGGATGCATAATTTGATTATGAATCAACTTGTCAGGAAGCTTGTGGATCTTATTATTTCCTCAAAAAAAGAATATCAGATGTAAGTAGTTTGCACAGACTAGTCTCAAGCTTTTGCATACTATCTATATGGCTTTGCATTCATGAACTGCAAAAATTCTTTTCCAGCACATGACGATGGGAAAAGTTCAGTTCTAACATCTGCAATCTACCAAAAGTCGGTTATATTGAACTAAAGCCTCCCAAAAAAGAAATCCATATTTCAGAATTCTTTTCTCACCTTGGCCCTGGCACTTTGAATCTCTGACTGAAGCCACGATTCTAGCTCCCGATGAAAACCAATTAGCCTGTGAGACAACATAGTCTTAGATTGCATCACCCAGATCCAAGAGCTTCCAGATACAAACAGGATATATCACAAAAGAAGTCGCTGCCTTTATAAATATTATTTGCCAAAGCAAGTTGACGCATTCGCAGCAACAAAGATCTAGTTGTCACCTCTGAGAGGTAAAGTGCTGAATATATGACAACCACTCTTGTCATTCTGCAATGACAAACTTAAACAAAATTATCATCAGAATAACTAAGAAGTGGTACCTGTGCATATGGGACAGAGATGAAAAAACTGACATTTTTCATTTTGATATGGATAACTCCGTCACTATAGAACAAAACTTCTATATTGCAGCTGTGCTCGCGTCTCCAAGGCATCTATTTATCCTAGTTCATAACTTTATTTTGGCAACTAGAAACGACCATATGACAAAATTTGACACGTGCCAATGTGATAATAAAGAGTCAATATCTGAAAATGCTAGTAAAAGCACCATTTTTCATTAACGTGCCTCTTTTTCTCTTTTCAGTACAGAGAAAAACTTTCAACTCTTTTGGTCTAGTAGGATCTTTGGTAACCCTGAAACAAACAATGAAACATCTCCCCAACCTCCTTGTTGTAATGATTGTCAAAGTATTTTTGGTCTCTTCAGTAACATTCGCACTCCAGTTAAGGGTTACAATTTTTAAGTATCTTCTATTGAATTAGCAGAAGCATTTGACAGGCCTGCAGTCTTAAGTTCTTCTGTAGATCATGTACTTAGCTTCATTATTTGACTTAGAATAATGATAACTCTCCTGGGAATTGTTTTCCACAATAAGCATTCAGGCCTTTATAAACCTGAGAAGAAGATTAACTTCCAAGTTCATATCAAATGATAAAGGAACCTGCTGAAAATTAAAATCACTAGGATTTGGTCCTCCCACAGGAATCTGTAGGGATTAGTGTGTGAAAGCGCGATCCACAAACTGATGTATGGGACTCGCCCTTGCCTGTGGAATGCAGAGGGGACAGAACCGTGCTTGTATTAGATCTACCAAACCATGCTTCCTATGCAGCATCTGTGGTAAATTTTGCAGGTTTGACTTTTACGGTTGTGTGCAGTGCAATCTTAATCATCACAGATTACCCTCCACTACAGTAAAAGACTGCCATTAACTTCCTTCAACTCATATTTTACACTTCGTTCATCAAAGATGATACCAGTGAGTACTAATGTGACCTTCACAAGATGATAAGGGACCCAAATCTGGGCGCTTAGGACTCCAATGAATTCCCTTGCCCATTGATTACTCATATCAATTGTGTTGGACCCACGATGCACTTCCATCACACAAGGGCTCTCTTACTAAACAGACTTTAGCCAACAAATGGATACAAGATGCTGCCCTGTAATGTGGTAAATAGCCATATTCCTTTTTGAACGTCATATATATGGACTCATCCTCCACAATACCAAACATTTTTTTTAATAATCAACAGAAAATGTGCTTATACCGAACATTTTTTAATACAGGTTGCTGGAATAGTGGAAGTACCCGAAAACCATGCTATAGCTGAATTAGATGAAAAAAATTGCAATTCTACAGGAAAAAGTGGAAAGAACGAGCACATAATTGGAGGTACTCAAGAAAAGACATGCAATGCTGGTTCCAAAAGCCGCAAGGGAAGTGCATGTAGTTGCAGAGTTGGGGAGGCACTTACCAAGACGAAAAGAATTTGAGAGTCAGGAGAACACCTTTCTGTTTGATGTTTCAACTTGCATTCTTATGCAAGTCAATTGGACTCAATGCTATAGTCGACATCTAAGATTGTTGTTCTATGCAGTAACAGCAGACAAATATCATATTTTTGAAGTGCAAGACTTGGTTGCTCTGTAATGTATCAACGTTAATATTGGGATGCATAACTTGATTATGAATCAACAAGTCAGGAAGCCTGCATGTCTAATTATTTCCTCAATTACAAACATCAGATGCGTGCAGTTTGTAAAACTTGTCTCGAGCATCTGCATAGTATCTATCTAGCTTTGCATACATGAACTGTAAATTCTTTAGCACATGAAGAGTGGGAAAAGTTCGGTTCCAACATCTACAGTCAACCAAAATTCAGTTCTCTTGAACTAAAGCCTCCCGAAAAAAAAAAACTACATTTCAGCATTTTTTCTCACCTTCGCCCCTGCTACTTGAGTGTCCAACTGAAGCAACAATTCAAGCTCCTGGCCAAAAACCAAACAGCCAGTGAGACAACATAGTCTTAGATTGCAAATTGACGCCTTTGCCACAGCAAATTTGTAATTGTCACCTCTCAGAGATAAAATGAAGACGATACGATGTAACAACTCTCATTCTGCGATGACAAACTTCAACTATATTGTCAACAGGATGGCCAGTAAGCAGCAATATTGTGTATATGGGACAGAGATGAAAAAGCTGACATCTTTTATTTTGATCTGGATTACTCAATGATGTTAGTGTTAGAACAAAGATTTTGAAATTGCAGCTGTGCTCGTGTCTCCAAGGCATCTATTTATCCCGGTTCATACGGACATATGAGCAAAACCATAGTATACTAGCAATTTTTTTTTTTTTGTGAAAGGTAATTAATATATTGAAAAAGATCGAGTGAACAAAAAGAATACGGTATCAAAACCCACACTCAAAACAATGGATTATAATGAGTGGAGAAATGCCGTAAAAAGCCACAGCTGTGGTAACCTACTAACAATTAGAAAGGAAAAGCATGGCATGAACAACCAGCAAACAAATACAAAACGCCCTCAGGTAGGAAAAAACCATCCTCAGAATTCAGTAAGAATCGCCGCATCAAATGCCTTAATCAACAGGCCAAACAGAAAGCTACATAGAGATTCACTAAAAAAATAAAAATAAATAAATTTGCAACACCTGCAATGCTTTCAAAGAGGTCAAAAGCTTTAACCTTGAGAACAATTTCTACTCTTTATATGGCTACTAGAAAAGGCCATTCTTCTCTTCATAACAATTGTTGAGATACCTTCGATCTCTTCGATAATAATAAACCCCAACTTCTTTTGAGGCTTAGCCTATCTTAATTGGATTTATTTGCTTACTGTGCATCGCCAGTGATTTTTACTTGTTCCCTGCTCTCCTTTCTTATGGTCAGGAGATAATTCGATGCTGAAGGCTTGGGGACTCCTTATGGCTTCCCATAAAGAGAAGAAGGCCCCAACTGCCTCTTATACAAAACTAGCAAGTTTCCCGAAGTACTTATCATTTGCTTTAAAGTGGTTAGATTTGTTTTTCCAAGCGAGGAATTCAGATTTTCCTCATGAAACGCAGGTCCACGACCGCGCGCGGCAAAAGTGGCTGCGCTCTTCCACAATGCCGCACCCGACAGCACGCCGCACGAATGATCATGAGAACAAGTTTGTGGTAAAACCACAGGCAAAGTTTTTGAATGGGGCCGTGCAACAGATTCATGGAAAGCAACAGGAGCAGCATGAACCAGGGGACGGAGTGTAGCAGCAACCTCGCAAGTGAAGCCACCGATATCGAACCAGTGAAGTCGATGAGGAGCTGCGGTGCTCCATCACAAGGAGGAGGGCAGCCGGTAGACGGTGGTGCCCGATCAGCGACACGAACCAACAAGAAATGCAGGAGCAGGCTGCAGATGGCGACCCCGACGGCAAGAGGGTGGGCTTCGAAGGGCGAAATCAACTTCCCCTGGTATTTCACTTCGATAAAGTTGACAAGGATAGAGACAATGGAGGTGAGATCCATGGCGCCGTGAGGAGGGGTGAAGTCAGGGACATCGTTGATGGTCCTTTTATGGGGAAGTTTTTGAAACTTCCATGCTGAGAAAAGACTGATGGGAAGTCTCCGACAGCAAAAGGTGACACATTAAAAGTTGTGTAAAGTTACTTTATTGCAATAGTTTTTTCAATCAGTGTCAGTTATCACGTGTCAATCTCGATTAAAGCCGCTCGTAATCATGAATAATTTTTATTAATTTTTCAGTTCAATGGGACTTACTGACATGCTATATAACTTTTTTCTAAATACAATTCCTGAATCGATTTTCTTGAGTGTGCTCTGGTCTCATGGAAAGCAATCCGAAGGACGGGCTTTGGCCGGCGAGGTGACGGAGGCTCTATGCTAACCGGAGATGATGGACAATGGATACTGATGGAGAAGCCACCTCTGGAATCTGTGAACAAATGGAGATTTTTTACTTTGCTCCCTCTCAATGATCCATTGCCCTCTGTTCCAATGCCCACAAAAAGATCGATCATATGAGAAGAGAGACAGCTAGAGAGATGAAGAAATTCCCTCTGGGCGTCGCCCTGTGACCTCCTTGTGCGTCCTTCACGGAGCGCATGCATTTCCCACCATGAGACCACCAAGAAGAAAGAGCGATCTCCAAGATCCCCCAAAGTGGCCAATTCCCTTGCGGCAGCTGAGTAATTGCCCCCTAGGAATAGAATTCGAGATCAACAACATACTTGCTATGAGAGGTGCAGGATATATACGCAAGTCTGCAAAAAGCCTTTCTCTTCAGTATCAACAACAAAGCCATGAGAGGTGCAGAAAAGAATTGACTTAATTAAATCCCCAATTCCATACTTACCATTGAGGTTGTAGAAACCTTTTTTTAAACAGGGGCTATAACCCCTTGAACTGTTAAAAACCCAAACATCATAAAGGGCATTGTCCCAAGCACATGTGCTTTTCAGATTGCAAAAAACCTTAACTTCATTTATCCCACAAACAATATACAAAACATGTTGACGAATACAAAACATGTTCAAAATAACACAATTTACAGCAAACTCAGAGTGTGTTATTTTTATAAAAATCAACAACACAACTAACATCGTCTTCAATCTAGAGTTTTCTTTCTTCAGGTTTTGCTGAATCTTGTTTCGCAAGTTTTGATTGTGCCTTAAGAGCTTTATTATTTCCTCGAAAAATGAATCAGACTTGTGTAGTTTTTTTTTTTTTTTTTTTTTTGATGACCGAGAGACTACCGGAGATCACCCTTCAGGAATCACACGACCAATCAGACTTGTGTAGTTTGTAAAGACTATTCTCAAGCTTTTGCATACTATCCATATGGCTTTGCATTCATGAACTGAAAATTCTTTTCCAGCACATCAAGATGGGAAAAGTTCGGTTCTAACATCTGCGGTCTACCAAATTCGGTTGTATTGGACTAAAGCCTCCCAAAAAAGAAATCTATATTTCAGTGTTCTTTTCTCACCTTGGCCCAGGCAACTTGAATCTCTGACTGAAGCAACAATTCTAGCTCCTGGATGCAAACCAGTCAGCCAGTGAGACAACATAGTCTTAGATTGTATTACTCAGATCCAAGAGCTTCCGGATACATAGAGGATATATCACAAAAGAAGTCACTGTCTTTATAAATCTTATTTGCTGAAGCAACTTGACGCATTTGCCAGAACAAAGATCTAGTTGTCGCCTCTCAGAGGTAAAATGCTGACTATATGATGTAACTAATCTGTCATTCTGCAATGACAAAAACAATATTATCATCAGAATAGCTACTTGTCCTTCTCAAGGTGCTTAACGACTCAGTTCTTTACCATTTCGACCATCAGCATCCATTGGCATCCACACACAGCTCGACTGCAGAACCGGGTGCAAAGCTTGTGAATGGAACATATAGGTGAGGTCTTTGGTTGTCTTGATTGCCTCATCTTTCCCCACTACATGATCATTCTCTGCCTCTGGAACTGTCATATGAAGGGTGGTGCGTGCAAGGCTTGTCTTGAATGTGTAAAATGTTTAGCCTATCACTGTACTGAGCAGAGCTGCTCCACTCTGCTCCATAAATTATGTGCTGCATTGCCCTCAGATGCAACGACCTGCTTACCCCACACATCCTTTTTCTTCTCGTATCAGGAGGAGCACTGTTGACATATGTCGTGAAGAATGTTGATGCTCTGTCTTTCACTGCGCATAAGTGAGAACGACTTCAACACTCCATGCACTTTTGAAAGGCCCACTTTGAAACATCAGCTCCACAAGCATATACTCTTTCTTATTTTAAATCCACCTAACCATGCGACCACAAAGTGTCTGGAGTAAATTTTGCAGGTTTGGCTATTGCAGTTGTTTGCAGTGCAATCATAATCATCACAGATTGCCTTCCACTACAGCAAAAGATTGTCATTAACTTCCATCAACTCACACTTTACGCTTTGTTTATCGAAGATGATACCAGTGAGTAGTACTATTCTGCCCTTTGTAATAAGATAAGGGACACGAAGGTGGGTGCTTATGGCTGCAATGAATGCCCTTGCCCATTGATTACTTATCAAATGCGTTTTACCATGGCGTGCTTGTATTGCAGTAGTGCTCTCTTGCTAAATAGACTTTAGCCAAAATTGAATACAAGATGCTGCCATGCGATGTGTTGAATAGCCACATTCCTTTTTAATATAATATATTAAGTAATAATGAACAGAAAATGCGCTAATACAAAACAGCGTTTAATACAGGTTGCTGGAAACTACCTGAAGACCCTGCTATTGCTGAACTAGATGAAAAAATTGAATTTTTGCAGGAAAAAATGGGCACATAATTGGAGGTACTCAAGAAAAGACGTGCAATGCTGGTCTCCAAAAGCCGCAAGCAAAATGTACGGAGTTGCAGAGTCGGGGGTACCCTTACCAAGACGAAAAGAATTTGGGACTCAGGAGAACTGTTGGATTTTGCGGAAGCTTGTGTGTGCGCGCAAGTGTGTATGTGAATAAAAGTGGACTACAATGGCAAGGGAGTATAGGTAAAAAAGGAACTTTTATTATGGAAGTTGATATTACAAGGGAATGAGGGTTTTCTGGTTTTTTTTTTTGGCTACAAGGAACAAAGACATCCAACTCCTATTTATAGGCGTGAGCACCGCCTTTCTTCACCGACATCTAGTACAAAAATCAATATAAAATTACAAGTTTGCTTTTTATCTTCTGCTTGTGCGGCTTCTTCGAGATCTTCCGGTGACTTCTCCAATTTTCTGCATTTTTCTATTCTGCAGCAGCTTTTGTTGACTTTTCTTTGGCCTTTTTGCTGTCCACGTGTTCTGCTGCTCACGTACCAGAAAATTCTTCAGCGTTTGAGTCTTCTAGGCTTGCTTTTTGCCGGTTTGTTTCCGCCAACTTTTTCTGTCTTGTGTAGTCTAGTGTAGTCTAGAATTTTCTAAAAATGGATCACTTTTTTTTAACAAGAACACCTTTCTGTTTGATGTTTCAACTTACGTTCTTATGCAAGTCAATTGGATCCATTGCTACAGTTGACATCCAAGATTGTTGTTCTCTGCAGTAAAAACAGATAAATATGATATTTTTGAACTGGAAGACATTTGTGCTTTATGTCATACATTGAAGTATTAACATTGGGATGCATAATTTGATTATGAATCAACTTGTCAGGAAGCTTGCTGGTCTAATTCTTTCCACAAACATGAACATCGGATTTGTGTAGTTTGTACAGACTAATCTCAAGCTTCTGCATGCTATCTATCTAGCTTTGCATTCGTGAACTGTAGTTCTTTTCCAGCACATGAAGATGGGAAAAGTTTGGTTCTAACATCTACCGTCTGCCAAAATTCAGTTATCTTGAACTAAAGCCTCCTGATAAGATATCTACATTTCAGCATTCTTTTTTCACCTCGGCCCCAGCAACTTGAATGTCTGACTGAAGCAACGATTCAAGCTCCTGGCCAAAAACCAATCAGCCAATTAGACAACGTAGTCTTGGATTGCAAGTTAACGCATTTGCCACAGCAAAGATCTAGTTGTCTCCTGTGAGAGGTCAAATGAAGACTAAATGATGTAATGACTCACATTCTGCAATGACAAACTACAGCTATATTATCATCGGAATAGCTAGTAAGCAGTGAAGGTGTATATGGGACAGAGATGAAAAGGCTGGCATCTTTCATTTTGATTTGGATCACTCGATGTTAGAACGAAGTTTTTGAAATTGCAGCTGTGCTTGTGTCTCCATGGCATCTATTTATCCCAGTTCATACGGATATGTGAGCAAAACCATTGTATACCGGCAACAAACTTAAAATAACACATCGATCTCGCTGGCCAAATAGAAAGCTACAAAGAGATTCACCACTTAAAAAAAAAAAAAAAAAAGAAGGAATGCAACACTTGCAATGTTTTCGAAGGGGTCAAGCTTTAACCTCTAGAACAATTTCTACCCTTTATATGGATACTAAATACCACCATTCTCCTCGTCATAATAATTGTTGAGGTATCTTCAATCTCAACAATAGATCCCAATTTCTTTTGAGGGCTTAGCTTATCTTGATCAGATCTAGTTGCTAGGTCCATCATGGTTCATGGCCAGGTATAAGAACGATACTAGGTGGTTTTGTACTTGTTCCCAGTTCTCCTTTCTTGCGGTCGGAAGATGATGATGCCGAAGGCTTGGGGACTCCTTATCGCTTCAGATGAAGAGAAGAAAGCCCCAAAACTAGCAAGTTTCCTGAAGTACTTATCATTTGTTTTAATGTGGTTAAATTAGTTTTCCAAGCAGGGAACATTTGAACAATAACGGGGCTCAGACTTCCAGCATGAAACACATATCAACGTCCGTACGTGGCGAATGTGGCTGCGCTCTTCCGCCATACCATACATGAGATTGCGCCGCACAGATGATCATGAGGACGAGTTTGTGGTAATACCACAGCCAAAGTTTTTGACTGAGGCCGCGCAACAGATTCATGGAAAGCAACAGGAGCAGCACGAACCAGGGGATGGAGTGGAAGGAATCACGGAGCAGCAACCATGCGAGTGAAGCCACCGATATTGAACTGGTGAAGTCGATGAGGAGGTTCAATGCTCCATCACAAGGAGGAGCATGGCTGCTTGACGATGGTGCCCGATTAGCAAGACGCAGCAACAAGGAATGCAGGAGCAGGCTGCAGATGGCGATGCCGGCGGCAACAGGGTGAGTTTCAAAGGGTGAAGTCAACTTCCCCTGGTATTTTACTTGGATGAAGTCGACCAGGATAGAGACTGTGGAGGTAAAATCCATGGCGCGGTGAGGTATCAAGGTACGGACAGGGACATTATTCGTGGGTCTTTTTATACACAGTGGCATAAAAGACGACAGTCTGAAGCAGACTCCAAACTGACAGTGGCAGTGAGCAGACTTCAAAGTGATCCCTCCAAACTGACAGTGGCGGTGAGCGGACTCCAAAGTGATCCCTCCAGTTTCAGACTGTCGTCTTTTCTGCCACTGTCAGTTTAAAGTCTGCTCACTGCCACTGTTAGTTTGGAGTATGCTCCAGTTTCAGACTGTCGTCTTTTATGCCACTCTGCTGTCCCAGCCCTCACCCCACCACTGTAGTGGAGGAACGTCTTTGAACTTTCCTATTTACGTTTTCTTGGGCTAAAAAAGAAAGACTTTGTTCGGCCCTACTTGAATTCTCCTCTCTCTCTTCTCAGCGGAATGTGTCCGCATAGTTTGCCTCAATGGGTAATAACCTCGACGCTTCATGTCCATGAATAAAGTTTCAAAAACCGGGCTGGCAAAAAATATTAAATAAGAGCAAAGCAGTAAGCCCAAGCCCACGCCCAAGCATCTCGTTGAAGCCCTTTCTTTGGTCTTGCTTCAGTTGATGCCATTGTAAGGAATCACTAGAGCAGATAGAGAGAGAGAATACACAAAGTCTGGCCAAGAAGAACCCCAAAAAGGAAGAAGAAGGAAAGCAGAGTATAGAGAAACGGACAAAAAACAAAGAGGAGACGAGAAGGGGGCTCTCGCTGCACGCACATTTCAGAGGCTTGGTTAACCGGGAGTATTACTGTTTCGTAGCAGCCTATAAGGATTCAAAACTTTTATTTATCTAATTGAAAGAGTTTGTGTAGTTATGCTGTAAATTAGGGATTGTTTGGATTCTAGGTCACTGGGTTGATTCCAGAGGTTTATAAGTTGTGAAATTATGTTGTAAAAAAATTTCACGGTATCGCAAAGTGGGACTTCGAAAGTCAATTTAGGGTTATAATTTGATATGGATAAATTCTTAAAGTTTTGTGCACCGCTTGGGACTTCGGGAAAGTCAATTTAGGGTTATGATTTGATATGAATAAATTCTTAAAATTTTGTGCACTGCTGGAAACAGTTTTTTGAATTGCCGTGTATGGCAATGGTTTTTCTCCCGTCTCTGACCATCTTTTGGGTTTATGGTTTTCCAATAGTTTAAAAAAGTTTTCTTTTGACAATAAGTTCGAAGTTCAAAGATGAGATCAACTTTGTTTGCAAAGCAATTGTTTGAAGGTTTTTTTTGTCAAGTAGACGATTTGACTCAAAAAGAATATGGTGTTGCCTACTAAAGTTTTAGTCGAGTTTAGTTGATTTGTAAGTTTGATATTTAGTTAATCTTCAATAGGATTTGGAAACTTTTCAAGTGGCATAACTTTCGATTTGGAGTTGTGATCTTATACAAATTTGTAAACTCATATCTTGAAAGTGATAGGGATTTGATATATTATAAGTTGTGAAAGGCATCGCACAATATGATTTTGTTAAAATGAAAAAGTAATGTTTAAAACATATTTATTGCATAAATCCGAATGTAGCGTTTACTATCCTTTTGGTATTTGAAATTTAAATAAAATTGAGTTGAAGTGATAGCACTCATATTTAGATTTTACAGTACATTACATACTTAAGCTACATAAGATAATGGTAAATGATATCCTTAATATTATTATCGTCATTAAAAAATCTCAAGCCATCCTTCAATTCTTTCCCAGGAACACAATAATGTAATTTTTGTACTTTGCATCATAAAAAATACACCAAATCTCTCAAAAAAGTAATATATGATGGCTTCCAAACATTGACATAAATAGTACATTCATTTCCACCAGTATATTGCCAATCATCGGCGCCAATAAGAAACTCTCCACCATAGCAAACAATGATGCATACCTGATTCGTGTCCATGTCGATGCTGCACCCAATGAAAAAAAAACAAATGTCATTATTTGTTGGGACCACATGATAGAATCAGCAACTTCACATGGAAGTCATTGTTGTTTTGTTGTGAAGAAACAAATGTAACTAATCTCCTCAATTCGGTGCTTTTACAGAAACAAAAGAAACCGAATAAGTGAGGTCCCACTACCCATTTTTCAATTCAATCACATTCGGCTCCCCTGTTTCCCCCACAGAAGCAGTCCAATTAATTAAATAAATTCGGTCCCACCATTGTTTCCTCCCGAGTCGAGCCCCCATTTTCCCCTCCTCGCCCTAATTTTCTATTTGGTCCCCACAAAAGAAAGCGAACGAACGACGAAACCCTCAAATTTTCTATTTGGTCCCCACCACTTTCTCCCTGAGACGAGTCCTCAAATTTGGTCCCCACTACTTTCCCCACCACTTTCCTCCTGAGCCGAGCCCTCAATTTACCTTCTACGCCATAACTTGCCCGTCGGAACCCTAATTTTGCACTAAATTGAACCACGTAGAGAGCATGACAAACCTAAGTGAGCGAGAGTTGAGGACGCAGCCAGTGAACGAACGTGAACAACGGCGCAACTATAGCGGTGGCCGAGCGACGGCGGGCGAGTGAACGACAGTGGGTCAGCGAGCTACGGCCAGCAGCGTCGAGCAAGAATCCAATACAAACACCGTTTTTGGCCCACGTCGTTTTTGACCGTAGTCAATCCACTATACGACGATCGTTTTGTAGGTAATCCACGTGGAATGGTAAAACAACGTCGTTTCTTACGAAGAAAAGGAAACGGCATCATTTTATGCCATCCACCGTGGACAATAATAAGAGTTGTCGATTTTTTTTTTTTAAATATAAATGCCACATAATCATTTTGGCCAAAATTTCTACCATAGGTGGCACCAAAGTGATCGTTTTTCTCCGATTTAAGACTTAAGTGATCCAGGTGGAAACAAGCACCAAAGTGAGCGTTGTCTGACACAACTTATGACACAAATAGTGTACTTCTCCCGTTCTTCACCCGTCTCTGACCATCTTTTGGGTTTATGGTTTTCCAATAGTTCGAAAGAGTTTTCTTTTGACAATAAACTTGAAGTTCAAAGATGAGATCGACTTTGTTTGCAAAGAAATTGTTCAATTTTTTTTTTTTTTTTTGTCAAGTAGACGGTTTGACTCAAGAATATGGTGTTGCCTACTAAAGTTTTAGTCGAGTTTAGTTGACTTGTAAGTTTGACATTTAGTTAATCTTCAATAGGATTTGGAAACTTCTATTGAATTGGAAACTTTTCAAGTGGCATAACTTTTGATTTGGAGTTGTGATCTTATACAAATTTGAAAACTCATGTCTTGAAAGTGATAGGGAATTGATATATTATAAATTGTGAAAGGCATAACACAATATGATTTTGTTAAAATGAAAAAGTAATGTTTAAAACATATTTATTGCATAAAGCCGAATGGAGCATTTACTATCCTTTTGGTTTTTGGAATTTTAATAAATATTCTGATAAGTATAAAACTGAGTTGAAGTGATAGCACTCATATTTAGATTTTACATTACATTATATACTTAAGCTACATAGGATGGGAGCGCTATCGACAAGAAATTTATGAGTTTAGATACTTGTATATGCCTATGATGATATTTTTGGGTTTAATTGAGTTTGGATATGTATATATTTTTTTTTTATGAATTCCAAAACTCTTGATCTGGTAACCAATTTTCCGTAAGTATATAGATGAATATATATTTTTGATAACATGTTCACGTTCGTTTGTGTTTGGGATTGCCTCCTTCTGGTAGGGGGATAGTGATATCATTTTCCCTTTGGGGGTGTGACAAAGGCTAATTGACATGTCTTATTCACAAAATCTACAACATGAAAACATAGAGCAATATATTGCTAATGTTTCTCTATTTCAGTACAATCTTACCAATTCATACTACACATAATAGCCTCTCATCCCTTTTCTTGAGACCTGGAGTTAACTTTAGATTAGGAAAAAGTATTTACTAGGATCCGAGCATTCTCTTGTCGCCATGTTTTAACCACAATCTCACCCATTTCTATAATTGTTGGATATACTAAATCCTACTAAAATACTTTTGAAGAAGCTGAACATTTTTTCTTGATGAATATTGCAAAAATAGATTACCATCTTCACAAAAAGAACGTATTTTTTTTTTCTTTTTTTCAGTTTGAGACATCTTAGCTTGTTGATGGAAGCATGAATTTTCATGAGTTAATTCCCTAAATGATCCCCGACTTTCAATTCTAATCTCAATTCCATTCCGAATTTTCTTTTGTCTAAAAGTAAATTTCCCGACTTCCACTAACATCCCAAATTTACTCACGCATGTAAAAATAGTCACTTGTTTTTTTCAAAATAATCAACATCAAGGTCGATTAGAGGTTCATTATCAGTACCCACATCTTCATTAACACCCTCACCTTCTCATGGAATGGCAACAATCTCATAATATTGATCGTATCGTGTTACAAGTAATCATGGATTTAGAAAAATCAAGTTATGTTTCTCTTTTAGCGTGCTTAAATTAATCGATATCCAAGAACATTGATTAATAACGTCCCTATAAAGAAAATTGCTGCTCATTTTGAGTACTCTAAGCTTTACTTAACGACATCTATAGATGCTCCATCTTGAAGGTTCGCCATCAAGTTTATTTCCCTAGCATTGCCAGGCCCCTCGATGTTTGGTAACACCCTAGTCCTGCGGCAGAAGTTAGGTGTGATAAAATGGATGGACCCGATAAGGTTCCATCTCTTCTATAATACACCGCCGGTTTTAGGTGTAATCAACTGAACCCATGACGACTCCTCCATCAAGAGCCTCTCCGCTCGCGCTCCCGGGCTCCCATGGGCTGGCGACCCTGGCACGACGGCTCCGTCACCACAAGCCGCCGCCGCCTCCTTCCTGGCAAACGGATTGGCGACAGCACGAAACACCAGACAGCTCCGACGAGAGCGCCGGTCGGAGGTCAGGGACTGCGGTGGAGTCTCTCCGCCGCCGGCCCAACTCCGCGAGAGCCGCCGTTCTGATCTGCCTGTTCGAAGGCGACGATGGCAATCTGCGTGTGCTCCTCACCAAACGCGCCTCCACTCTTGCCACCAACCCAGGTAGGATTTTGCGTAATTTACGAATTAATCCATGCCGAGAGGTTTGTCAGCATCTCATTACGTCGCGATTTCATAATAAGTAAGCATAATATGTCCAAGCGGCTGAAGTTGTACAGCCGCATGAGCCATCAATATTTGACCACGCTGGCAATATCGACACGATGGGAATAATTAAATTGCTAAGTGCTCAATCCAATCTTTCATTAGAAGATGAAAAATGCCAGGGGTATTAAGGGCGTGTTTGATTTAGTTTTTCTAAGGTACTTTGAGTCTCCAGAGCCCCTTAGGAAAAACATGAGGTGGTTGATAAACTTTTTGTATAAACACTTTGATGATGGGAAAATTACAGAAAAAGTTTAAAATCTATTGTATGGCGGCCAATTTAGTCTTAAACCTTCTAATTTGATTAATTTAGTTATAAATATTTGACGATTTACTAATAAATCCTTTTAGCCAATTTTAATATGAAATCGCTAACATAGATAACACTCATTTTATGTCAAATGATCAATGCCGATACTGATAATTTGTTTCATTTCTTATCTCTTTCGTTCTTCTCTTAACTCTTTCCTTTTCCAATTCTATGTTGATGATGCTAGCAATGTTTGCCTAGACTGGTCGAGGGGGTCATGGCCTCGTCAACCACAGGCGAGGGACTCAAGGCCATCACCTAGTTCCAAGTGAAAGTCACGACCCTCGCTTGTTGGTCGGAGCCGTTTCTCACCTGTGGTCGGCTATCACCGTGGCCCTGTTGGCTAGAAATTCAAAAAAGAGAGGAAAGGAAAGAAAAAAGGGGCGAAAGAGGAAAAAAAAAGGAAGAAAACTCATAAATATTTTTAAAGAATTGCAAAAGTTGTCTACGTTAGTATTGGCCGTGTCATGTAGGATGGCCATTGTCTGCGTTAGTGATTTCCGGACAAAATTGGTCCGAATGACTCATTAGCAAATTTTCAAAATATTTATGATTAAATTGGCAAAATTGAAAAGTTTTTGACTAAATTTACTGTCATACAATAAATGTAAGACTTTTTTTGGTAATTTTCCATGTATAAAATAGTTAGATGTGATCCAAAAGATTGATCATCATCTATCAACTGCTTTACATGCTTTCACCGATATCATTGTCGTGTCATTTTACCCCGTTGCTATGACTTCTTGTTTCCATGCATGAGCGAAGACATGAGCTGTGTGGTGCATTTCACTTCTGCAGGGCACGTTTCATTTCCCGGTGGGAAGCAGGACGAAGGCGATGCCGACGACGTAGCGACGGCTTTGAGGGAGGCCAAGGAGGAGATCGGATTGGACCCATCTCTTGTTGAAGTCGTCGCTGTTCTTCAACCATATGCGACCAAGGTAAGGACATAAATCCAACTTGTAAATGCATCGGTTCTATTGCAGCTACATGAGCCTCGACTGTTTGCCCTCTCGCTCCATCTTCGGATTAAGGTTTTAGTGATGCCGAAGCTTGGCTAGTCGTTTGTCTGAACGATGTTGTTTCGTCGACATGGGGAAACTTTGCTGGAGATCATAGTACCGACAATCACAATTGGAGCCTCGAGGAAACTGCAGTCTCCACGTTTCTTCAGAATTTAGTGCAGGAATTGCGAAGTAATCGGCAGATATTGTTGATCTTGCCCATCTTATGAGTGAAAATAGATCATGAAACATTTCTGTCTCAAGTTTCTTTTGCTGTCTTCGATTTGCATAGATTGCTATCACGGTGATTCCTGTGGTAGGCATTCTTTTCGACAAGAATGCATTTCGTCCAACCCCGAATCCATCTGAGGTGGAAGCGATCTTCGATGCGCCTTTAGAAATGTTTCTTCAGGTACGGTGGCTGCTCCTTGTTTCTGTCGGGAAAACGCTTTGCTCTACTGAGAAATTTATCTTAGGAAGCCACTTAAATTTCATGTGCGTGTTACAGGACAGGAACAGGAGAACGGAGGAAGCGGAGTGGATGGGAGAGAAGTATCTGCTCCAACATTTCGACTATCAAACAGCGGATAAAATATATGATATATTTGGTCTAACAGCTGTGATATTGATAGGGATCGCATCGATCGTCTACGAGCGGCCACCGGCATTTGCAGAGCTCTCTTCCAAATTTTGGCATTCCTAGGATGTTGTCTTGTTGCATAATCAGTAACAATCTCAATGCAGCTCCTGCCTCAACATTCTGAGAGTAGCTATCTGTTTCAATCCAATGTAGAGACAAAAACCTGAATTTAAGCTACCAAGTTGCTAACTGTCAATTAGTCGCATTCCTTGGAACAACAGCGGTTGGTAGCAAATTCGAAATCATGATCAATATCTGTTAGCTATCCGAGAATTAGCGCCTCTGCCGTTTTCACTACCTAGAATTTGTTTCACGCTTTTCTCGTTATGTGATCGATGCATCGTGATGTATACGAATAGAGGAGAAGGAACGTTGCAACAGATAGAGGAAAAGCACACGACTGCAATGGAAACTCAGTTCGAAAATCGCGACTGTTTCATAACCCATCATGGAATCGCAGATCAAACGCATCGAATGGCAAGCAAATTGAGAAAGAGGGACTTCTTGCAGAAGGATCACTGTCCATAAGCAATCTCTCCTACTTCACTCTAAGCATTTCATTCATAAAAGAAGAACTACGGCGTGAAAACTATCCATAACCAGATTCAATTGATTCCGACGGATCTTTGCGAAGCCGACGCCTCACACACTTTGGAATCACAGTGGCGATATCTTCCGCGGTTACCTTGTCTCTTCCCTTCAGAGCAGACAAGGCCTTAGCTGCTCCGTTAGTCATGACACCTCCTCTTAGTCCATCCACGTCCAGCTTTGGCGCAAACCCTGGAGATTTTCACCTCGAGATCTTGGTCAATGTGAACAGAAGAGAGATTACTTCTAGCCGAAACTATTTGCTGCCGCAACTTCTCTTGCTCTGCATTGTAAAAATCACGGTAACTCCTTGTCGAATCTCGCTTTCTCCTCCACGATCTTTACCCTCAGCTCCGCATCCCTCGCTGTCCCTACCCGGGCGTGCATACCGAACCAATCAGGAAGCTGCAGTCTCGACTCCCTTTCTTCAGGACTTCCCGAGCCAACGGGAATGCACCGAGCCGGGCGCAAAATGGAGATTCCTGCTCTCTCCGGATGTTCCATCCCGAGACGGCGGAATCTAAAACAACATCCACCAGGCACGCACGTATGGAAGGTGAATACTGAATAGGCGGCACGGCGCTCGGTCTTTCTAACTTCCCGCCGCACGAGATGGGACAGCCAATGGAGCTTCTTGGCCTCCAGGATCGTTCGTTACCGAAATCCAAGACATCCCGTCGTACCTATATAATTGACTGGTCATTTTGCAACCAACCCACCAACCGAACCATGACTAGTACTCCTCCGTCAAGAGCCTCTCCGCTCGCTCTCCCGGACTCCCACGGGCTCGCCCCCCTGGCGTGACGGCTCCGTTGCTACGAGCCGCCGCCTCCTCCTTCCGGGCGAACGGATAGGCAACAGCCCGAAAAACTGGACAGTTCCGAGACGGGCGCCGGCCAGGGGTCGGAGATTGCGCCGGAGTCTCTCCGCGGCAGGCCCCGTTCGACGACAGCCGCGGTTCTGATCTGCCTCTTCGAAGGCGGCGGCGGCGGCGAGGGCGATCTGCGCGTCCTGCTCACCAAACGCGCCTCCACACTCTCTGCTCACCCTGGTAGGCTTTCCTTCCATTATCAGGCCCACGTGGTTTGCATTAATTACGAATCACCCGCGGGCCGAAATGTCCATTAGCATTTATCAGTAAGTTATCAACATAGGCGTCTATACTTGAATTTGTAGAAGCCAAGCGACTAAATATTTAATTAAAAAAAGTGATAATTAGGTAGCCGGAGTAGTGAGCAATCAAAAAAGTGGGAAGAGAAAAGTTAGGTTGTCATGAATTTTTTAAAATTCGAATTCTTCGAAGGGGCATATAATTTGTACAGCTGCATGGGCCATCGAAGTTGACCATGTTGGTAATTTCGACACGAGGGAAACGGTTGATTGGAAAATGGGAGAAACACGGAGAGGTTATTTTTTCTACTGAGTACGTGGCAATTTTCAATTGGATATTGAAACAAGTAGGACCCATATGTTGAATCTGTAATTACCATCGGTAAGTTTTAACCATATGCTTTTAATTAACATCCATTATCAACTTTTCTTCTTAGTGAGTTATTAAGCCCTTCCTCGCATACCAAATTGGTGATTTTTTTATTTAATTGAATTATTCAAATAAATTCTGGCGATGGTTATCTAACAAATTGAATTTCATTAAGTGCTGGCTTTTTTGTTTCCAGCATTTAAATGAAGTCATCGAACAGGTCCTTCGTCAAGAACTTCTACTAATATCTATCGGTACACGTTGCATTAGAAGATTATCTTTCCTAAAAATAAAGTGAAATGTGGATTCTCTCTCTCTCTCATGGCGTCATTTTCCCTTTTCGTTATGAAGTTCTGGATTCTGTGCGCGAGTCAGAACATGAGCCGTGCGGTGTATTTCATTTTTACAGGAGAAGTTTCGTTGAATGGTGGGAAACGGGAGGAAGGCGACGCCGACGACATCGCGACGGCCTTGAGGGAGGCCAAGGAGGAGATCGGGTTGGACCCATCTCTCGTTGAAGTCGTCACTGTTCTTCAACCATTCGTGACCAAGGTAAGGACGTTAATCCAGCTTGTGCATCCAATCTTAGCTAGTCGTTTCTAGGAATGATGTCGTTCCGTTGAGATGAGGAAACTACGCCGGAGATGATAGCCCCGATTCTCGCAATGGGAGGCTGCAGTCTCCATGTTTCTTCAGAATTTAGTGCTGGAATTGCGAAATGATCTGCTGATCTTGCCCATCTGACGACAGAAGATAGACTATGAAATATTTCTGTGTGAAGTTTCTCATGTCGGCTTCACTTTGCAACAGATAGGTATCACGGTGGTTCCCGTGGTTGGCATTCTTGCCGACAAGAATGCATACCATCCAGCCACGAATCCGGCCGAGGTGGAAGCGATCTTCGATGCGCCTTTAGAGATGTTTCTTCATGTACGGCGATTGCTCCTCATTTTTTTTTGTCGGGAAAACATATCCTCTAACAACAAGAAATTTATCTTACGAAGCCACCTGAATTTCGCTGATGTATCCCAGGACGAGAACAGGAGAGCGGAGGAGAGGGAGTGGATGGGAGATAAGTATCTGCTCCATCGTTTCGACTATCAAACAGCAGATAAGAAGTATTAGATATTTGCTCTAACAGCTGGAATATTGATAAGGACCGCATCGGTCGTGTACCAGCGGAATATTGATAAGGCTGGCATCTTTCATTTTGATTTGGATCACTCGATGTTAGAACGGAGTTTTTGAAATCGCAGCTGTGCTCATGTCTCCATGGCATCTATTTATCCCAGTTCATACAGATATATGAGCAAAACCATTGTATACCAGCAACAAATTTAAAATAACACATCGACCTGCTGGCCAAATAGAAAGCTACAAAGAGATTCACCAGAAAAAAAGAAGGAATCTGCAACACTTGCAATGTTTTCGAAGGGGTCAAGCTTTAACCTCTAGAACAATTTCTACCCTTTATATGGCTACTAGATACCACCATTCTCCTCGTCATAATAATTGTTGAGGTATCTTCAATCTCAACAATAGATCCCAATTTCTTTTGGGGGCTTAGCTTATCTTGATCAGATCTAGTTGCTAGGTCCATCATGGTTCATGGCCAGGTATAGGAACGATACTAGGTGGTTTTGTACTTGTTCCCAGTTCTCCTTTCTTACGGTCGGAAGATGACGACGACGAAGGCTTGGGGACTCCTTATCGCTTCAGATAAAGAGAAGAAAACCCTAAAACTAGCAAGTTTCCTGAAGTACTTATCATTTGTTTCAATGTGGTTAAATTAGTTTTCCAAGCAGGGAACAGTTGAACGATAACGGCGCTCAGACTTCCAGCATGAAACACAGATCAACGTCCGTACGTGGTGAATGTGGCTGCGCTCTTCCACCATGCCATACACGAGATTGCGCCGCACGGATGATCATGAGGACAAGTTTGCGGTAATACCACAGCCAAAGTTTTCGACTGAGGCCGCGCAAAAGATTCATGGAAAGCAACAGGAGCAGCACAAACCAGGGGATGGAGTGGAAAGAATCACGGAGCAGCAACCACGCAAGTGAAGCCACTGATATCGAACCGGCGAAGTCGATGAGGAGGTTCAATGCTCCATCACAAGGAGGAGCATGGCTGCTAGACGATGGTGCCCGATTAGCAAGACGCAGCAACAAGTAATGCAGGAGCAGGCTGCAGATGGCGATGCCGGCGGCAACCGGGTGAGTTTCAAAGGGTGAAGTCAACTTTCCCTGGTATTTCACTTGGAAGAAGTCGATCAGGATAGAGACAATGGAGGTAAAATCCATGGCGCAGTGCGGTATCAAGGTACGGACGGGGACATTATTCATGGGTCTTTTTATGCACAGTGGCATAAAAGACGACAGTCTGTAGCAGACTCCAAACTGACAGTTGCAGTGAGCAGACTTCAAAGTAATCCCTCCAAACTGACAGTGGCGGTGAACGGACTCCAAAGTGATCCCTCCAGTTGCAGACTGTCGTCTTTTATGCCACTGTCCGTTTAAAGTCTGCTCACTGCCACTGTCGGTTTTGGAGTCTGCTCCAGTTTCAGACTGTCAGTCTTTTATGCCACTCTGCTGTCCCTGCCCTCACCCCACAACTGTAGTGGAGGAACGCCTTTGAACTTTCCTATTTACGTTTTCTTGGGCTAAAAAAGAAAGACTTTGTTCGGTCCTACTTGAATTATCCTTTCTCTCTTCTCAGCGGAATGTGCCCGCATAGTTTGCATCAATGGGTAATAACCTCAACGCTTCGAGGTGCATGATAATCAAAATTTACGTTCCGAAATGATTTTTCTATTCGAGACCAATTTCTCGGAATGTAAAACTTGTTTGATAACGCTTATCAAATTTTCTATTGAAATAGAAATTGAGGAGAAATTAGAAGTAGAAATTTTCTACTTCGATTTCTCCCAAATCAATTTCTATTTCTCCCAACCGTAATTTTAAAATGAAATTTATTCGAATAAATAAAATGATATTTATTTTTATTTTTACGAATAAATTTAAAAAATCCTTAAAAATGAATAAATAAAAATAAAAATTATTATAAAAATATAATTTATTCATTTTTATTTTTTATTTTATTATAAATATTATTTTTATTTTTAATAAATAAATTTAATCGAAATAAATTTATTTATTAAAAATAAATTTAATTAAATATCATTTTATTAAAAATAAAAATAAAAATATTCATTTTATTCATTTAAAATTAAAAATAAATATATTAAAATAGATTAAAAATAAATAAATTATTTTTATTTATCATTTTATTTTTAGTTTATTAAAAATAAATTTATTAAAAATAATTTATTTATGATAAATAAAAATAATTATTTTTATTAAAATAAAATTATTTTTATTTGTCTTGAGTATTTTGTCAAATAATTTTTTTTTTTTTTTATTCATTTTAAAATAAATTTATTCGTAAAATAAAATAAAATAGAATAATAAAATAAATTTATTTTTAAGGATATTTTTATTTTAAAATAAAACGATATTCTTATTTTATTTTTTATGATTTATTTATTTATTTATTTATTTTTGTTAATAAATCATTTTTATTTTTATTTTTATATTAAAGGTCGCCGGTCGCCGCGCCGCCGTCCGAAAGGAAGAATTTTTGTGTCGTTATCAAACGAATTTCTATTTTTAGAGTAGAAATTTTGCGTCGTTATCAAACGGTTATTTTTGCTTAAAGCTTTCTAGAAATAAAAATAGAAAAATCTATTTACATTCGAGAAACTTTCCGGAGCAGAGAATGAATGGTTGTCATGCGCGCCCTTCATGTCCATGAATAAAGTTTCAAAAACCGGGCTGGCAAAAAATATTAAATAAGAGCAAAGCAGTAAGCCCAAGCCCACGCCCAAGCATCTCGTTGAAGCCCTTTCTCTGGTCTTGCTTCAGTTGATGCCATTGCAAGGGAATTTACTGGAGCAGAGAGAGAGAGAGAGAGAGAAAACAGAGAGTCTGGCCAAGAAGAACCCCAAAAAGGAAGGAGTAAAGCAGAGTCCAAAGAAACGGACAGACAAAAACAAAGAGGAGACGAGACGCACATTTTAGAGGCTTGGTTAAGCCGGATTATTTCTATTTCTAGCGATTGGTAAGGATTCGAAACTTTTATTTATTTAATTGAAAGAGTTTTTGTAGTTATGCTGTAAATTAGGGATTGTTCGGATTCTAGGTCACTGGGTTGATTTTAGAGGTTTTTAAGTTGTGAAATTATGTTGTAAAAAAAATTTCAGGGTATCGCAAAGTGGGACTTCGAAAGTCAATTTAAGGTTATAATTTGATATGGATAAATTCTTAAAGTTTTGTGCACCCCTTGGGACTTCGGGAAAGTCAATTTAGGGTTATGATTTGATATGAATAAATTCTTAAAATTTTGTGCACTGCTGGAAACAGTTTTTTGAATTGCCGTGTATGGCAATGGTTTTCGCCCGTCTCTGACCATCTTTTGGGTTTATGGTTTTCCAATAGTTTAAAAAGTTTTCTTTTGACAATAAGCTCGAAGTTCAAAGATGAGATCGACTTTGTTTGCAAAGCAATTGTTCGAAGGTTTTTTTTGTCAAGTAGACGATTTGACTCAAGAATATGGTGTTGCGTACTAAAGTTTTAGTCGAGTTTAGTTGACTTGTAAGTTTGATATTTAGTTAATCTTCAATAGGATTTGGAAACTTTTCAAGTGGCATAACTTTCGATTTGGAGTTGTGATCTTATACGAATTTGTAAACTCATATCTTGAAAGTGATAAGGATTTGATATATTATAAGTTGTGAAAGGCATCGCACAATATGATTTTGTTAAAATGAAAAGTAATGTTTAAAACATATTTATCGCATAAATCCGAATGGAGTGTTACTATCCTTTTGGTATTTGAAATTTAAATAAATACTCCAATAAGTATAAAATTGAGTTGAAGTGATAGCACTCATATTTAGATTTTACAGTACATTACATACTTAAGCTACATAAGATAATGGTAAATGATATCATTAATACTATTATCGTCATTAAAAAAAGTCTCAAACCATCTTTCAATTCCTTACTAGGAACACAGTAATGTAGTTTTTGTACTTTACATCGTAAAAAATACACAAAATTCCTCAGAAAAGTAATATATGATGGCTTTCAAACATTAAAATAAATAGTACATTCATTTCCACCAGTATATTGCCAATCATCGGCGCCAATAAGAAACTCTCCACCATAGCAAACAATGATACCTACCTGATTCACATCCATGTCGATGCTGCACCCAATGAAAAAAAACAAATGTCATTACTTGTTGGGACCATATGACAGAATCAGCAACTTCACATGGAGGTCCTTGTCGTTTTGTTGTGAAGAAACAAATGCAACTAATCTCCCCAATTCGGTGCTTTTACGAAAACAAAAGAAACCGAATTGAATAAACAAAGTGAGGTCCCATCACCCATTTTTCAATTCAATCACATTTGGCCCCCTTGTTTCCCCCACAAAAGCAGTCCAATTAATTAAATAAATTCGGTCTCATCATTGTTTCCCCCGAGTCGAGCCCCCATTTTCCCCTCCTCGCCCTATTTTTCTATTCGATCCCCACAAAAGAAAGCGAACGAACGACGAAACCCTCAAATTTTCTATTCAGTCCCCACCACTTTCCCCACCACTTTCTCCCTGAGCCGAGCCCTCAAATTCAGTCCCCACCACTTTCTCCCTGAGCCAAGCCCTCAATTTGCCCTCCACGCCCTAACTTTGCCTATCGGAACCCTAATTTTTCACTAAATTGAACCACGTAGAGAACATGACAAACCTGAGTGAGCGAGAGTTGATGACGCAGCCAATGAACGAACGTGAACGACGGTGCAACTACAGCGGTGGCTGAGCGACGGCGGGCGAGTGAACGACAGTGGGTTAGCGAGCTACGGCCGGTGGCGTCGAGCGAGAATCCAATACGAACACCGTTTTTGGCCCATGTCATTTTTTACCGTAGTCAATCCACTATACGACGATCGTTTTGTAGATAATCCACGTGGAATGGTAAAACAACGTCATTTCTTACGAAGAAAATGAAACGGCGTTGTTTTATGCCATCCACCGTGGACAATAATAAGAGTTGTCGATTTTTTTTTTAAAATATAAATGCCACATAATCATTTTGGCCGGAATTTCTCGCCGGTGGCATCAAAGTGATCGTTTTTTCTCCGATTTGGCACTTAAGTGATCCGTCGGAAACTTTTGGTACCAAAGTGAGCGCCGTACACAACTTATGGCACCAATAGTGTACTTCTCCCGTTCTTCGCCCGTCTCTGACCATCTTTTGGGTTTATGGTTTTCTAATAGTTCGAAAGAGTTTTCTGTTGATGATAAGCTCGAAGTTCAAAGATGAGATCGACTTTGTTTGCAAAGCAATTGTTCAAAGGTTTTTTTTTTTTTGTCAAGTAGACGATTTGACTCAAGAATATGGTGTTGCCTACTAAAAATTTTGTTGACTCTAGTTTGACATTTAGTTAATCTTCAATAGGATTTGGAAACTTTTTGAATTGGCATAACTTTCAAGTGGCATAATTTTTTGATGAGTTGTGATCTTATACAAATTTGAAAACTCATGTCTTGAAAGTGATAGATTTGATATATTTTAAGTTGTGAAAGGCATCACACAATATGATTTTGTTAAAATGAAAAAGTAATGTTTAAAACATATTTATTGCATAAAGCCGAATGGAGCATTTACTATCCTTTTGGTTTTGAAATTTTAAATAAATATTTTGATAAGTATAAAACTAAGTTGAAGTGATAGCACTCATATTTAGATTTTTTTATCATTCTTTAATTTTATAAATGAGTCTCTTAGCAAATGCTACATAAGATGGTAGCGCTATCACACGATTCCAAAAATTTATGAGTCTAGATACTTGTATATGCCTAAGATGATATTTGTGATGTTAATTTGAGCTTGGATATGTATATATACATTTTTATGAATTCCAAAACTCTTGATTAATTTAAGCTATTTTGTATATATACAGTTTAGATGAATAATACTTTTGATAACATGTTCATGTTTGTTTGTGTTTGGGATTGCCTCCTTCTGGTAGGGGGATAGTGATGTCATTTTCCCTTTTTTTATGCAGTTGGGGTGTGACAAAGGCTAATTGACAGGTCTTATTCACAAAATCAATAATATGAAAACATAGTGCAATATATTGCTAATGTTTCTCTATTTCAGTACAATCTTACCAATTCATACTACACATAATAGCCTCTCATCCCTTTTTCTTGAGACCTGGAGTTAACTTTAGATTAGGAAAAAAGTATTTACCAGGATCCGAGCATTCTCTTGTCGCCATGTTTTAAGCACAATCTCACCCATTTCTATAATTTTTGGATATACTAAATCCTACTAAAATACTTTTGAAGAAGCTGAACATTTTTTCTTGATGAAATATTGCAAAAATAGGTTCCCATCTTCACAAAAGACTGTATTTTTTTTTCCCGATTTGAGACATCTTAGGTTGTTGATGGAAACATGAATTTTCATGGGTTAATTCCCTAAAATGATCCCCGACTTTCAATTCTAATCTCAATTCCATTCCGAATTTTCTTTTGTCTAAAAGTAAATTTCCCGACTTCCACTAAGATCCCAAATTTACTTATGCGTGTAAAAATCATCACTTGTTTCTTCAAAATAATCAACATCAAGGTCGATTAGAGGTTCATTATTAGTATCCACATCTTCATTAATGCCCTCACCTTCTCGTGGAACAGCAACAATCTCATAATGTTGATCGTATCGTGTTACAAGTAATCACGGATTTGGAAAAATTAAGTTATATTTCTCTTTTAGCGTGCTTAAATTAATCGATATCCAAGAACATTGATTAATAACGTCCTTATAAAGAAAATTGCTGCTCATTTTGAGTACTCTAAGCTTTACTTAACGACATCTATAGGTACTCCATCTTGAAGGTTCGCCATCAAGTTTATTTCCCTAGCATTACCAGGCCCCTCAATGTTTGGTAACACCCTAGTCCTGCGGCAGAAGTTAGGTGTGATCAATTCTATAATACACCGCCGGTTTTAGGCGTAATCAACTGAACCCATGACGACTCCTCCATCAAGAGCCTCTCCGCTCACGCTCCCGGGCTCCCATGGGCTGGCGACCCTGGCACGACGGCTCCGTCACCACAAGCTGCCGCCGCCACCTCCTTCCCGGCAAACGGATTGGCAACAGCACGAAACACCAGACAGCTCCAACGAGAGTGGCAGTCGGAGGTCAGGGACTGCGATGGAGTCTCTCCGCCGCCGGCCCAACTCCGCGAGAGCCGCCGTTCTGATCTGCCTGTTCGAAGGCGACGATGGCAATCTGCGTGTGCTCCTCACCAAACGCGCCTCCACTCTTTCCACCAGCCCAGGTAGGCTTTCCTTCGATTTCAGGCATCATATTTTGCGTAATTACGAATTAATCCATGCCGAAAGGTTTGTCAGAATTTCAGTACGTCGCGATTTCATAAGAAGTAAGCATAATTTGTCCAAGCGGCTCAATTTGTACAGCTGCATGAGCCATCAGTATTTGACCACGCTGGCAATGTCGACACGAGGGGAATAATTAAATTGCTAAGTTCTCAATCCAATATTTCATTAGAAGATGAAAAATGCCAGGGGTATTAAGGGCGTGTTTGGTTTAGTTTTTCTGAGGTACTTTGAGTCTCCAAAGCCCCTTAGGAAAAACATGAGGTGGTTGACAAACTTTTTTGTAGAACACTTAGATGACAGTAAAATTACAGAAAAAATTTTAAACCTATTGTACAGTGGCCAATTCAATCTTAAACCTTTTAATTTAATCAATTTAATTTTAAATATTTGACAATTTACTAATAAATCCTTTTAGCCAATTTTAATATGAAATCGCTAACATAGATAACACTCATTTTATGTCAAATGTACATTGCCGATGATGATAATTTGTTTTTGTTCCTTATTTTTCCTTTCTTCTTATCCCTTTCGTTCTTCTCTTACTCTTTTCTTTTTCCAACTCTATGTTGATGATGCTAGCAATGTTTGCCTAGTCTGGTCGACCATAGGTGAGGGACTTGAGGCCATCACCTAGTTCCAAGCGAAAGTTACGACCCTCGCTCGTTGGCTGGTAGCAGCCGTTTCTCACCTATGGTCAGCTATCACCGTGGCCCTGTCGGCTGAAAATTCAAAAAAGAGAAAAAGAAAAAGAGAAGAAAAGAAAGAAAAAAAAAAGGGGCAAAAGGGGAAAAAAAGGAAGAAAACTCATAAATGTTTTTTAAGAATTGCAAAAGTTGTCTACATTGGTGCTAGCCGTGTCATGTAGGATGACCATTGTCTACGTTAGTGATTTCCGGACAAAATTGATCTGAATGACTCATCAGCAAATTTTCAAAATTTTTATGACTAAATTGGTTAAATTAAAAAGTTTTTGACTAAATTTATTGTCGTGCAATAAGTTTAGGATTTTTTTGGTAATTTTTCATGTATAAAGAAGTTAGATGAGATCCAAAAGCTTGATCGTCATCTATCAACTGTTTTACATGCTTTCACCGACATCATTGTCGTGTCATTTTACTCCGTTGTTATGACTTCTTGTTTCCATGCATGGGTGAGGACATGAGCTGTGTGGTGTATTTCACTTCTGCAGGACAAGTTTCATTTCCTGGTGGGATGCAGGACGAAGGAGATGCCGACGACGTAGCGACGGCTTTGAGGGAGGCCAAGGAGGAGATCGGATTGGACCCATCTCTTGTTGAAGTCGTCGCTGTTCTTCAACCATATGCGACCAAGGTAAGGACATAAATCCAACTTGTAAATGCATCGGTTCTATTGCAGCTACATGAGCCTCGACTGTTTGCCCTCTCGCTCCATCTTCGGATTAAGGTTTTAGTGATGCCGAAGCTTGGCTAGTCGTTTGTCTGAACGATGTTGTTTCGTCGACATGGGGAAACTTCGCTGGAGATCATAGTACCGACAATAAGAGCCTTGAGGAAACTGCAGTCTCCATGTTTCTTCAGAATTTAGTGCTGGAATTGCGAAATAATCAGCAGATATCGTCGATCTTGCCAATCCTACGAGTGGAAATAGGTCGTGAAACATTTTTGTCTAAAGTTTCTTTTGCCGTCTTCAATTTGCATAGGTCGATATCACGGTGGTTCCTGTGGTTGGCATTCTTTTCGACAAGAATGCATATCGTCCAACCCCGAATCCATCTGAGGTGGAAGCGATCTTCGATGCGCCTTTAGAAATGTTTCTTCAGGTACGGTGGCTGCTCCTTGTTTTTGTCGGGAAAACTTTTTGCTCTACTGAGAAATTTATCTTAGGAAGCTGCTTGAATTTCATGTGTGTGTTGTTACAGGACGGGAACAGGAGAGCGGAGGAAGCGGAGTGGATGGGAGTGAAGTATCTGCTCCAACATTTCGACTATCAAACAGAGGATAAAAAGTATGATATATTTGGTCTAACAGCTTCGATATTGATAAGGGTCGCATCGGTTGTGTACCAGCGGCCACCGGCATTTGCAGAGCTCTCTCCCAAATTTTGGCATACCTAGGATGTTCTGTCTTGTTGCATAATCACTAACAATCTGAGTGCAGCTCCTGCCTCAACATTCTGAGAGTACCTGTCTGTTTTAATCCAACGTAGAGAGAAAAACCTTAATTTAAGCTGCCAAGTTGGAGACTGTCAATAAGTCTCATTCCTTGGAACAGTAGTGCTTGGTAGCAAATTCGAAATCATGATCAATCTCTGTTAGCTATCCGTGAATTAGCACCTCCGCCGTTTTCGCTACCTAGAATTTGTTTCACGCTTTTCTCGCCATTTGATCGATACATTGTGATGTATACGAATAGAGGAGAAGGAACGTTGCAACAGATAGAGGAAAAGCACACGACTGCAACGGAAACTCAGTTCGAAAATCCCGACTGTTTCATAACCCAACATGGAATCGCAGATCAAACGCATCGAATGGCATGCAAATTGAGAAAAAGGGACTTCTTGCAGAAGGATCACTGTCCATAACCAATCTCTCCTACTTCACTCTACGCATTTCATTCATAAAAGAAGAACCACGGCGTGGAAACTATCCATGACCAGATTCAATTGATTCCGAGGGATCTTAGCGAAGCCGACGCCTCACGCACTTTGGAATCACAGTGGCGATATCTTCCGCGGTTAACTTGTCTCTTCCCTTCAGAGCAGACAAGGCCTTAGCTGCTCCGTTAGTCGCGACACCTCCTCTTAGTCCATCCACGCCCAGCTTTGGCACAAACCCTGCAGATTTTCACCTCGAGATCTTGGTCAATGTGGACAGAAGAGAGATTACTCCTAGCCGAAACCATTTGCTGCTGCAACGTCTCTTGCTCCGCATCCCTCGCTGTCCCTACCTGCGCGTGCATACCGAACCGATCGAGAAGCTGCGGTCTCAACTTCCCTTTCTTCAGGACTTCCCGAGCCAACGGGAATGCACCGAGCCGGGTGCAAACTGGAGATTCCTGCTCTCTCCGCAATGTGCCATCCCGAGACGGCGGAATCTAAAACAACACCCACCAGGCACGTATGGAAGGCGAATACCGTATAGGCGGCACGGCACTCAGTCTTTTTAACTTCCCGCCGCGCGAGATGGGACAGCCAAGGGAGCTTCTTGTCCATCCAGGATCGTTCGTTACCGAAATCCTTCCAGATATATTATTGCTCGTTTGTAGTACTCTAGGATTACTCAATATCTTGTAACACTCGGTCTTCTGGTAGAAGTTAGGTGTGATCAGTGGATGGACCCAAGAAGGAATGGCTTGTCCGGGCTACTCTTCTTGACCCATTATGCCACGTGGCACGACTGTTACCCAAGACATCCCGTCGTACCTATATAATTGACTGGCCATTTGGCAACCAACCCACCAACCGAACCATGACTAGTACTCCTCCATCAACAGCCTCTCCGCTCGCTCTCCCGGACTCCCACGGGCTCGCCCCCCTGGCGCGACGGCTCCGTTGCTACGTGCCGCCTCCTCCTTCCGGTCGAACGGATCGGCAACAGCCCGAAACACAGGACAGTTCCGAGACGGGCGCCAGCCAGGGGTCGGAGATTGCGCCGGAGCCTCTCCGCCGCAGGCCCCGTTCAACGAGAGCCGCGGTTCTGATCTGTCTCTTCGAAGGTGGTGGTGGCGGCGGCGAGGGCGATCTGCGCGTCCTGCTCACCAAACGCGCCTCCACGCTCTCTGCTCACCCTGGTAGGCTTTCCTTCCATCATCAGGCCCTCGTGGTTTGCATTAATTACGAATCACCCGCGGGCCGAAATGTCCATTAGCATTTATCAGTAAGTTATCAACATAGGCGTCTATACTTAAATTTGTAGAAGCCAAGCAACTGAATATTTAATTAAAAAAAAAAAAGTTAATTAAGTAGTGGGCAATCAAAAAAAGTGGGAAGAGAAAAAGGTTGTCAAATTTTTTAAAATTCGAATTCTTCGAAGGGGCATATAATTTGTACAGCTGCATGGGCCATCAAAGTTGATCATGCTGGTAATTTCGACACGAGGGAAACGGTTGATTGGAAAATGGGAGAAACACGGAGAGGTTTTTTTTTTTTTACTGAGTACGTGGCAATTTTCAATTGGATATTGAAACAAGTAGGACCCATATGTTGAATCATTAGCTTCTTTAATCAGTCAAACAAAGCTGGCATGTCACTTTGGACTTGTTTGGTGAAATTAAAAATTTAAATGCTGGAAGTTTTCGTACTAAATTTTAAGTGATCATGATCCGAAGTGCTGAAAATAGAACTAAAATGTCATTTGACGATAATCAAAAATAAATTAAACATTACTTTCTTTACAAACATGAAATTGTAATAACTATCGATAAGTTTTAATCATATGTTTCCAATTAACATCCATTATTAACTTTTCTTCTTAGTGAGTTATTAAGCCCTTCCTCGCATACTAAATTAGTGAATTTTTATTTAACTGAATTATTCAAATAAATTCTAATGATGGTTATCTAACAAATTAATTTCATTAAGTGCTGGCTTTTTTGTTTCCAACATTTAAGGGGGGGTCGGGGTTGAGGGCCGGTGACCCGATCCCCACCTTCTCGGGGGATGGAGCCTCCCATCGGACGCGTAAATTTCAAGCCTCGCCCGCCCACGGAGAGGCCGGGCCCTCGTCGGCCATGGGAGTGGATATAGACCCGACCATAGGAAGAAAAAAAGAAAAATGAAAAAAAAAAATGAAAAAAATGAAAAATAAATTATAAAAAATAAATTTAAATGGTTATCTAACAAATTGAATTTCATTAAGTGCTGGCTTTTTTGTTTCCAGCATTTAAATTAAGTCATCGAACAATTTAAGTTTCTCCTTATCACCTTGAGAAAAGGAGTAAGATTTACACAACATTTGGGAAAAGAATAAATCAATATATATATATATGAAAAAGAAGTTTCATTGTTTATTGTAAATCTTGAAATGTCGATTTTTTTTTTGGATTATTTTGTCAGCCAAAACATAGGTTGAATGAAAAATATTCAAATTAATGGGTATCTTACCATGATGCTTTCTTTTTCGCATGTTGCATAAGGGAATGATTTAAAGATCCATGGACATTCCTTACAACTTTCTTTTTGCAAATTAGAGATTTGTTAGTCTCTCTAAGAGAATCTGGTTTCAACTATTGAAGTTCTGGTTTCTGTGCGCGAGTCAGAACATGAGCTGTGCGGTGTATTTCATTTTACAGGAGAAGTTTCGTTGCCTGGTGGGAAACGGGAGGAAGGCGACGCCGACGACATCGCAACGGCCTTGAGGGAGGCCAAGGAGGAGATCGGGTTGGACCCATCTCTCGTCGAAGTCGTCACTGTTCTTCAACCATTCGTGACCAAGGTAAGGACGTTAATCCAGCTTGTGCATCCAAGCTTAGCTAGTCGTTTCTAGGAATGATGTCGTTCCGTTGAGATGAGGAAACTACGCTGGAGATGACAGCACCGATTCTCGCAATGGGAGGCTGCAGTCTCCATGTTTCTTCAGAATTTAGTGCTGGAATTGCGAAATGATCTGCTGATCTTGCCCATCTGACGACTGAAAATAGACTATGAAATATTTCTGTGCGAAGTTTCTCATGTCGGCTTCAATTTGCAACAGATAGGTATCACGGTGGTTCCGGTGGTTGGCATTCTTGCCGACAAGAATGCATACCATCCAGCCACGAATCCGGCCGAGGTGGAAGCGATCTTCGATGCGCCTTTAGAGATGTTTCTTCATGTACGGCGATTGCTCCTCATTTTTTTTTTTTTTTTTGTCGGGAAAACATATCCTCTAACAGCTGAATCTCGCTGATGTGTCACAGGACGAGAACAGGAGAGCGGAGGAGAGGGAGTGGATGGGGGATAAGTATCTGCTCCATCGTTTCGACTATCAAACAGCAGACAAGAAGTATGAGATATTTGCTCTAACAGCTGGAATATTGATAAGGACCGCATCGGTCGTGTACCAGCGGCAGCCGGCATTTGCAGAGCGCTGTCCCAAATTTTGGCATTCCTAGGATGTTCTGTGTTATTGCATAATCAATAACAAACTCAAATAAAGTTCCAATCTTGACATTGTGAGAATAGCCATCTTTTCATCTAATGTTGGAGACAGAAACCTGAATTTGAGCTACCAAGGTGGTAAGTATCAATTTACATTGGAGAAACACAGTACTTGGAAAAACAGGGTTTTGGTAGTGAGTTCCAAATCACGACAGCGTCGATCCTCATAGTTCTGCATGCTACAATGTAAAAGACTGATATGGCTACTAGAACTGTGGCTGTCTAACATTAGTGTCCTGCATATCTCTATTGCTTGTTCATTTAGAGCTCCAATTGCAAAGCAAATCGGCGATATCTTGACTTAAACTACACAGATCCTGAAAATTCCACGCAAAGTTTCTTTTCCATTTTTATTCACATATCGAGGCATCACAGTGGTTCACGTACTTGGTGTACTTTCCAATGAGAGCACATACCATCCTGTCCTGAATCCCTCATAGGTTGAGTTGATATTCGATGCGCCTTTAGAAATGTTTCTCAAGATCTGGCAGTTGTTCCTCATTCGTGTCGAGAATTTTGTTTGTTCTGTAGAAATTTTTTTATAATGTAGCATTTGGCTTCCACTGATTATTGCAGGGCCAGAACTGAAGAGAATAAAACCTGAGCTTTGCTACATTCCTAGAATCTGTTTTTAGCTTTTCTTGTTCGATCAATATATCTCACAATGTATACAAATAGAGGAAAAGCACACAACTGCAATGGAAACTTTCAGTTAAAAATCACAACTGTCTCATAATACGACATAGAATTGCAGATCAAACATTTCGAATCACAAGCAAATGGAGGAAAAGAAACTTTTGGCGACAGCTTCACCATCCATAACCAATCTTTCCTTCTGCATTTTAATTTCCTCAATTTTATCATCAAGAACAAGACACTACGCTAGCATGGTTGTTCCAAATGCACAAACAAGTATGCAGAGCTATAGAAACCATTGAAACTGAAACGCTGCTCCACTTAACATTTCATTCATAAAAAAAACTACAATACAAAAATTACAGCGGGATGGGAGAAAAACGTAATTTCAGCAAGGGAAAAATAGTCATTTTGCTACGTACCTCAGCTGAAAATTTCATAAAACTTTTCAATTACCAGTAGTCCTGAGTCAATTGATTCCAAGGGATCTTTGCGAAGCCGATGCCTCAAGCAGTTTGGAATCACAGTGGCGATATCTTCCGGGGTTACATTGTCTCTTCCCTTCAGAGCAGCCAAGGCCTTAGCTGCTCTGTTACTCACAATGTCTCCTCTTAATCCATCGACATTCAGCTCAGCACAAACCTTGGAAATTTTCACCTTGAGATCTTGATCAATCTGGACAGAAGAGAGATTACTCCTAGCCGACCTTATTTGCTGCTGCAACTTCTCTTGCTCTGCTTTGTAAGAATCACGGAACTCCTTGGGGTTCTTGTCAAATCTTGATCTCTCCTCCACGATCTTTACCCTCAGCTCCGCATCCCTCACTGTCCCTACCTGTGCGTGCATACCGAACCGATCAAGAAGCTGCGGTCTCAACTCCCCTTCTTCAGGATTTCCTGAGCCAATGAGAATGAATCGAGCAGGGTGCGAAATGGAGATTCCTTCCCTCTCCACGGTGTTCCATCCCGAGGCAGCGGAATCTAAAAGAACATCCACCAAGTGATCATCCAAAAGGTTAACTTCGTCCACGTAAAGAATCCCTCTGTTAGCTTTAGCAAGAAGGCCTGGCTCAAATGCCTTGACACCCTCAGTGAGGGCTTTTTCGATGTCTATCGTACCGCACACCCTATCTTCTGTGGCCCCCAGTGGCAAATCCACCATGTTGATTTTGATCGACACAACAGGGAGTTGTTCCCCTTTTATCACTTGTTCCCGAACTTCCACGCCCATGGATTCCGGATCTTGAGGGTCTGAGTTATACGGGTCGCCAGCAACCACCTGGATCTCAGGGAGTAAATCGACCATTGACCGGACGATAGTGGATTTCCCGGTGCCCCTATCTCCCATAATCATGACACCACCAATCTTAGGATCAATGACATTTAGTAAGAGGCACAGCTTCATCTCATCTTGCCCAACTATAGCGGCAAAAGGATAGACCGGCCTCTGACTCTCCTTAAAGGCAAGCTTCTGAGCCTGAAAAATGAAAAAAATGCATCCAATCCAGCTCACAAAATCCTACAGAAGCAATCCATGCTAATTCTCCCTCAAACAATTCTCGCTTCACTCAACAAGACCACACTCAAACAACCATCAACTGCAAAGCATTTTCTTTTTCCCAATCGACTTCAATTGGCGTAATGCCTCGGCCTAAGAAATCCTCACTTAATCATTAAACGCAATGGAAGCAGCCCAATTTTCAGTCTACTTTCACTAAAAAACTCAGCAATTAACAAATTTGAAGGAGCATCAATCTACACCAGTCTCGTGCTGCAATTTCCCAGAAATGCATAGAGCTAGTAAAAGAAAAGGCAAAGGAAAGAATCGATACCTGCTCGACAGAATTGATGTCAGTCGCAACATTGGTGACGGCAAGATGCCACGGACACCTTCCTTTCTTGGTCTGAAACCCAATCCCTCCATAGCATTTCTTGCCATGATTCTGCACTGCAAACAAGAAAATTCAACAACAAGGGCAAATTCCACAGACCCATTAAAAACCTCATAAACCCCGAGCTCGAAATAGTCGAATTCGAGCAAATTAAAGACCAGAACCGAAATGGGTCGTCCGGATTATCCCTTCCAAACGCTTGGCAAATTCTCAGAAACATGTGCAGGAAAGTGCACCTGAAATGGAGTAGAGGCGCCGGGAGGCCAAGATTGCTGTGGAAGAAGTTCCCAGGAGAGACGCCATGGCTCCTTCGCGTCGCAGAGCTAGCGCTTCTCTCACTGGCTTCACATAGATTTTCGGTCGATTTATTTTTCGAGGAAAACTCCTATTGGTTCGTCACTTTGAGGATAAGGTGATAGATTTCAGCAAAGCCTTCAGGATTCTCCCTGACTGGACTTTTTTCATCCTTCCGGCCCAGCTCCTTGTGGTCGTTACATATATGTCTGTTTATAAAAAGGGTTAATACTCTGAAACCCGTAATAAATTTATCTTAAACTAATTTATTCAACCGTAAAAAATTCAAAATTGATAAATTTGTGACAAATATACCATCCGTTAAATTGGATTAATACCATAGAAAAATCACAAAAATTGTAAACTGTGACAAACAGAACATAAATCCAAAATTGTTATACCAGTTAATTGTTATATGTCATTTAACTTAATAAGTTGACAGTAAAATTTAATAAAAATTAATAAAGGGTAAATTTGTCACAAATGTACTAATTTTGGACAAATTTATTAAATGTATACAAATTTGAAGTTTTTGGTAAATTTGTCACACATGTATACTAGTTTGAGGTTTTTCAAGATATAATAGACTAGGAAATTGATTGATGATTGGTCGATCTAAGGTTTACCCTTTATAAAAAAGGTATGATGTTAACTTCCATTCGTTTTCTTATATTCACCCCGGCCCGTGCCCTCATATCTTGCGCACTTGATTCTCCTTATATTTTTTATTTCCCCAACAGGAAGGAATGAACTCTAGTTATTTTACATCCTGACGATCCTAAAATCTAGATGAGAATCAAGATAAAGCTTTTTAAGATTTGCTTAGATACTTACGTGATAATGAAATGTTAGAAAAGCTATAGATGTTAGAATGGAGAGCCAACTAATGCATATCAAATACGTTACACATGGAAATTAATGGGACTATGCTTGGCATACGTTATTGACTCATATTCCTAACAACTTGAGCAATTGGTGTAGCAAATCGACTGATTTTATATAATTTTTTTAAACACATTTTGCCAGCGTTGTGGGAGGGATTAACTTTTGTTATTTGCATTGGCGTGTATTCCCTGTGATTTCCTTTTCTTATCTTGATTTCCTTATTTAGCTAACTTAGGTCAAGGTGTTATCTGTCTAGACTCAGGAAATTATCCTTCATCTATCAAATTTTGTTCGGACACTCTTTCTTGCTATCAAATTTTGTACAAAGTTTATTTGGGGGTTCTAGCGTGTTAGATAGAGCTAATCATACTATAAATTTTTTTTTTTTGGTGAGATTCATTATGGGTCCTTTAAATTCTTGAATTGTGTGATTAATTTGGGAGAATTGATTTAGTCTGTGTAGTATAGTCAAAGAAACAGTCGCATTTCATCAAAAGAAGAATGGGATAAGGTGGTTGATTGAGATAATGATTGACATGTCAAAGGCTCCTGAAAATGATGTGGGAAGGCCAATCTTTACAGTTTATCATGGGACTAGCAGCTTCGCTAGTTTTTCTCATCTTAATTGGCCTACCTACTTAGCTAGGTTTTACTCCCACTTCATTAATTTAGCTAGCTAAATTGCCAAATCGAGCTTTTGATAAGTGATAGATCGGAAATGCGTTGACTCAGGTTCAAGGCTTTCACTTGCTATAGTTGTGATATGATTAAGAAAAATGTTAGTGGCAAACCTCTTCATTCAAGACTATAGAATTCTTCCGTCGAATTTTCATTTTGAATTTCACGTTCGAATGTTGATTTTAACATGTAATATTCTCACTTATGTTCAAAATATGATCATGATCATATCACATAAGTAGTAGTGTAGTGATCACAATAAATTCTCTAAAAAAAGAAAACAGAGAAGAGAATTAGATCAAACTTGGGAGGGGGAATGATGAAAAGTCCCCCATAGGAACTTCCTCCAAATTACAAAACCAACGTCCACAGCTTACAATGAAATAGCCACTCAAGCATCTTGCTTTGACATTAAGCAAAGCCAAACTCCATCTTCCCAAGCTTCTCCATCTCCTCCCTAAAACCACACAAGCACCTGTCCTTCAGATTCACCAAAACCCTAAAGCCATCGCTCGGATCTCCGACGCCGACCTCGGAACAAGGCAAGAAGAAGCAAGCCTCGTTGCTCCCCAACAGCTTCCTCGAGAGGGGCAGCACGTTGGCCGGCCCTCCCCACCCGAAATCCACCGCCGAGTGCCCCAAATGCCTCCAATCCGTGAATCCGCTCACATTTTTCCCTGAAAGCAAAAATCATCGAGTAAGCTCATTTTGCAGATGATGTTGCAGCTAGTTCTACTGTGAAAATGCGTTGAAATATGTCAAAGGAGAATTTGTGTTAGACAACATTCGATAAATGGCCGTAGTACGGTAATCAGCTATCAATCTTATGTTTCAAATTGGATATCCGAGATTCTTCAAACATCTGACTAATTCTACTAGATGTTGTAGACTCCTGACTCACTACATATAGTCTAAATTTGAGAAATCACAATATCGTACTCCTGATGAAGACCTCAAGATATTAAAAAGTGTAAGTGTGCCTATTTTTGGGACATTAAATGATTATAGACATGTAAATCATAATATACGGACACTTAGCTATTTCTAACCATAAAGTATCCTATGCATCCTTATACAATGTATCCCAAGCATGTGATGTTACAGGCCGATAAAATTTTTTTTCCTGAGATATTGAAATAAAAAAAAGTATATTTCCAAAATATGCACTCAATTCATTGAAACTTGATTGGCTTGTCTCTCCATTATCATGAGGTAATAATAGATAAATATATGCTATTTCGTGGTCATTGTCAATGCCTGCTATGCAATGTAATTTTTTTTTTCTTTTTATTTATAAAAAATAAAAGAAAGAAAAGACAAAAGCCTTCTCCTTCTGACCTGCCGAGGCGCCTTCTCTTCGATGTGCTTCCTGAAAGTCGATGTACGATCGCACGTACTCATCACTTGCGTTGCGCTTGCTCTTCCTGATCAGCTCCGCGACTTCCCAAATTGGCTTTTCCAGCAAGTCTTTCGCCGTCAGTTGGACGTATATTGGGACACATCCGTTGCCCCAGTAGCCGACTGGCAATGGTGGTTTCAGTACCTTGCGAATGTTCGTCGAGTATGAGAATTTCACCGTCTCGTCCCCGAAATGTCTGATACTTTGACCCTGTTTCAGGAATTTGTGAATCAATTGAAGTCAAGACGTTGCGACTGGAGATGTACATATGTGCAAATCTCTGAATTAACCGTGTAATAAGAAGGATAATCCTAAGATAATCTCGAAAAGGTTGGTGTACTTAAATGACTTACTTTGCGCGCCAAATGAATGCACCTAAAGCTTCGAACGTGGTGAACTTCTGGCCGCACTTTTCCAGCATCGATGCCTTAAACCGGTCCAACCACTCCTCTTTCACGTGGAAAAACTCCCGACCAAACTCGCAATTCTCTTCATCATCGTACGGGTTCCGACCCTTCTCGCATAGGTAGTCCCCAACTGGCGCCTCGACCCGACCCGGACTCCTCGGCCCCAACAAGACGTCCCGGTCCCACACCGGCTCGATGGAAACTCGCTCCGCCCCACGAGCTAGCTCCGCCGCCGCCCCAAAGAACAGGGTCGCCCCGAGCCCGTCGCACATGACGTGGTGTATGGCGGTGCCCAAGCTGAACCCCCCGCATTCGAACACCGTGACTTGGAGCATGCACGGGTTGGCCAGACTCTCCTCCGGATCCGGGTCGGGTATCAGCCGCTCCAAGAAATTCGAGTCCGCGTCATCAAGGTTTTTAACCGCATGGAGAGTGCAATTGGCGGTGGCATGAACGAGCGGCACGCCTTGGCCGGCAACACAATGTAGCTCGAGGCGGCGATGATCGTTATCGCCAGGGCGAAGCGTGCCGCATAGAGGGTAGTAGTAACAAAGTGCACCAGAGAGCGCTCGGGCAATGACATGGTATGGTGTATCGTGGGCACGTTTCGTTTGGTCGGCATTTACATACAAACGCAGGTAACGGAACGTGATGTCGAGATTAGGATCGGTGTCGAGGTGCGAGAGAGGGAGGACCTGTTCTTGATCGAGAAGGGGTGGTGTAGAGGGTTGGATGAGTTTGGTTTCGAGGATTTGGACTTGCATTTTGTCGATCGGTTGGTTTTTGACACATGAAATTTGGAAAGGTTAGGGTTTCGTTTTTGGGAGAGTTATGACTTTATTTGTTGGGGATTTATAATTTATAGGCGGTCGACATCATTGTCGATGCCATGAAACTTCTTTTTTTTTTTTAAAGAGAAAGGTGTGGTTGGGATTTTCAAGGGTGTTAAGTTTGGTAGGTGTGACACGTGGAGCATTTCATGCCGTAAATCCTAAAAGTCAAATGAATGTCATGGGGAGGAGGGAACGGAGCCATGAGATATTTTTTTTATTTTTTCCTATATAGATAAATTTGATTTAATTGTTTTTTAAGCATTCAAGAATTGTTGGTAAAAGAAAAGGACGGGATGATTTTTCTAGGTGGGTTTGTTGGTAAGTTATTATTATTTTTAATGAAATTACCAACTTACCCATGTGTTTTGGGGGATGGGGGAATATTTGAGACAAATTAAATAATTTCGGGGCAATTTGGCGAAAATGGTTCCATTGAAGGGGTGAAATTTGACTTCTGAGATTTTATATATATAGTTAATATTTATTATTGAACTATTGGTGTTTGATTATGAGGTAACTTCGTCAAAGGAAGAGCGGAGCACTGATCTTTCTTCTTATTATGAGAAGTTCAAGAGGTGCAAGAGAGAATGTGAGACTTGATTTGTCTAGCTCAGCCAGAACTTCTTCCTCAGGTCTGTAAATCAAATTAATCATCCGCCATATCTGCAGTAAACAGTTTGGACCCAATCAAACATACGACTGTTCAAGATAACTTATTTATGATGCAGAGCATATATCCAAATAGAAAGGCTACATCAATGCTAGCTATCAGCATAAAAGTCAATAGATATATCCTTTATTTTAGAACAAATTTCCAACCACCACAAGCACAAGAATGTATCATTAAGTCGTGACAATGAAATATGAATGAAGCTGTCGACATGCATTTAAGGGTAAAACCAATGGTTTGCATAAATGCGAAAGGTGTGAAAGTGAAACTACCTGCAGTGTACCACCTCCACCAGTACTTTCACCATCATCAGAAACACTAACTATTATCTAGGGATCGGACGAATTCCAATGGAAGTCAACAACCTTGTCCCTATAAGCAATAAGAACATCAATTAAAGGTCAAAGTTGGAAGAACTATTGATCAACCTAAGAGAAGCAAGCAAATTTGGCACCTGTGCCCAGCATGACGGAAGAATAACCCTGGAGGAGAATTGGGTACTTTTGAACCCACGGTCTCTATCTTGCTACCAATCTGGAAAGCAATAAAAGATTTATCGACAAATAACACGAAATAATGTAGGAAGTATTGTTAATAACATCAATTTATGAAAACATCAGATAACTTCAGCGTTGAGTTTTTGCCATGTGATGAAAGCACTAGATCTCTTTTTAACCATTGCATTCTATCCAGTACCATATCTCTTCCCCGTAAACTATCTTATCTCAATGAAGTACTTAAAGTAGCAGACTAACAATTGCTAAGAAAAGTACTCACTAAACTCGTCCTATGAGGAACAACCAAAAGGACCAGGTGAAGTAAAATGAATAGCACCTTAAAAATTAAGGCAAAGCTAACAATATTGTAGCTGCTTTACTCTGTTTTATGCAGAAGGACGTGAAGCAAACAAACTTTGAATTCAACAAATAATGCACATGCACAAATCACAGAGAGAGTAATAGCATGCAACAAGCACCAGTAATTTTCATCTATCTCTCAAGAACAAGAATGAAGGCAAACTTGGAGAGTATTTCCTCAATGAGACAGCCAAGTTCCAAGTTTTGAAAACAAATTAGTGCTACTTCAAATATGCCAAATGAAGTTGATCAACAGCCTTAGGTAACTTGAGTCAATCCAACTCCACTAACATTTAAACTCAACTTAGTCACAGCCTAAAATCTTTTTGGTCATGACCACATTCAAACATGAATGGGTTTCATTCACATCATCAACCCAATCTAAACACTTGACAAGGACAACATTACTAGCATGCTTTCAAGTCCAGAAACTTCAGAAAACAGTCAACTCAACCAAATGCCGTGTCTTAATTCCAAGTGTGAATTCACACGCAGTCCCTTTAATATATATTTTATTACAGTAAAACCAAAACAGGATCCATGACCCATCAACACAATAAACCAAAACAGGATCCATGGACCACTAAATTCCCTCAGCTACCGCTCGAATTCATCTCAAGACACAAATTCAGAAAATCTTACTAAATGATTTTAATATGTTAAGACCACGCATCTAAATCGCGCATCCAATTCACCTCTCAGAAGCCCCCGCTCAAGGCTACCAGGTAAAAACCCAAAAGCCTCGAATGGAGCAACATCAGGCAGAGCCGATCAAATGAAGCAGCACACCTCCATGCGGACGAAAGACCGACAACGAAAATTAACAAACGAGAATTTAACATTCCGATATTGCGCGCGGAAAAGAATAAGAAGAAGCAAGAAACAGCGCAATCAACAAGCAACCCATGAACGGCAAGAACCCCCTCTTCTAAACCCAATTGCCCGCTTCATGCAGATAAAACGGAGAGACCCCCCAACTCCAAGCAACTTCCACAGAACCAAAAAGACCCAAAGCCTTTCTTCCATCCATTCTACTCTCAGAGAAAAAGAAACAGCAGAAGCGCAAGCATTCACGCGACGAACTGCAGAGAGAGAGAGAGAGAGAGAGAGAGAGAGAGAAGGGCAGAGACGTAGGGGGGAGAGGAACGTTACTTGAGAGGATGGGCAGCTCGGCGAAGAGCCCACATGACGATGGAGCTGCAAAGCTGAACTCAGAGGCGGGCGGCGGAGGCGAGCCTCAGAGGCGGGCGGTGGAGGCGACTCGGAGGCGAGCCGCGGCAGCGAGTGGCGGAGGCGGCTCGGAGGCGAGCGGCGAAGGTGGGTCGAAGGTGAAGGTCGAAGGGCTGTCGTTGAGCGGCTCTGTTGGAGGAAGAGAAACTTTTTGGGTTTTAAAAATGGGTCGAAAATGGGTCACATTTTCGACCCATATAAAACTGAACTAAAAATTGGGTCGTACGTGGGTTAATAGTTGTGATGGGTTATTAACCCATATTCGACCCATATATGAAAAATATGGACCCATTTTGCCACTTCTAGGTTTTATAAACAATCTCTCTCTTTTGCTTTTTGAATGTTTAGTCGATGTGAGACTCTTGGAGGCTTGAAGTGTCTTGTGGGTCTCTTGGAGCCTTAGTCTCACATCAAGTATGAGATAAAACTAATAATTTTTTTGGTAAGGGAGATAAAACTAATAAGTTGATTTTCTCTATAAATAAAAAAGTAACAAAAAGAGTTTTAATGGTCTCTTGGCCACATAAGAGCTTGAGCTCCTAGAAGAGCCTCTGCAGCCTATTGGACATAAGCAGGCTCCACAGATTGGTTCATTATTCGAACGTGTCGGTGTTTGTATGTTTCTAAGCAGCCCCTAATCTCCTTGTATCTTTGTCTTTCGAACGTGTCGGTGTTTGTATGTTTCGCACCCCTAATCCTTTAAATGGAGGGAATACTCTCTTGTTGTTTAATATTTCGGTGATCTCGAGTTTGAAATTAGTACCGAAATGGAGTCTTTTAAGGACTTACTTAGGTATATATAAAAATAATCACCATTCAAAAACCTCAGAAGAACCAAATTACTCCTCGCTCTTCTCCATTCAGACCCAATCCATCTCTCTCTCCCGTGCTCGACCTTGCTCTCTGGAGATCCTATGCTTGTCTCGATCTAGCGAACTTTTGTTCGTCGTAACTGTGAAATTGTCAGTGTTCGCTATTTGTTTCGTAGTGTAAAACAGAGGTAATTCATGAGCGGGCCGAGTTTCCGAATGGCTTTTGCCGTTTGTTTCATTGGCTCATTTGGTTTCAGAAGACCTCTTTGTGATCGAGGTTGACTGGCTTTATGGAGTTCATTTGAGCATCTTCTTTGACATTATAAACTAGGCACAGGGAAGGATTTCTTTCTGAATTATTATGTTTCTCTCTCTGAATATTCTGGTGCATTTGACTTCAGAAACTGGGAAGTGTAGTTTCCCGTGAAACAAGCCTATAAATACGTATCTTCATAATTGCTGTAAGCCTATTACTGGTAGTCTATGGCTCCTTGCAGTTTCGCCGCAATGTAAGCGCTTATGTAGAGTTTTTCGCCACTCGGCACAGATTTTGCTCAAAGATAATGCTATTTCATGGCATCTCTCTTCAGAAAAATGATACCATGATAAGTGGCTGTTCTGATGTACATGTTACACGTCATTCATCTTAATTGAGCTTCATTGTGCTGGAAAGTGCATGATCCAAGTGCGATGGGAGGACTCATAATACAGTCATAAATTTATTTGCTACAACATAATGGTATAGTTTCTGATGTTTAAATTAGCCACGTTGGATGGCTTTAATCTTGATTCATCCATGCCTGATCGAGAACAAAGTGGGAAGAATGTTATAGGAAGCAAAGGGAGATCTTCAGAGATGAATGAACACCAGGGCTCAAAAACTCGCCTTGGCGAGGCAATTGCAGACTGTGAGGATAATGCTATCATTGACAATGTTCAATCTACACGCTATGTGGGTACACCAGAGATTCAGGGAGGAAACTTCTGTAACTTTAACTTCTATGCCCAACCCAAGAAAAGAAAAAATGATTGGGTGCCAAAGTCTGCAGCCTGTAGAAATCCAATCCGAGAACGATCTTCTTTGGATAGGTCAAACAGCATGCGTAATCAGGAATCTGATCAACAAGGTTATTCATCAGATCAAAGAGAACCAGGAGAAGTAAATGTGCAGCCTGGGGTTGATACAAATTTAAGTACCATTCCAGAGATTCCAAGAAATGATTTGTCTATTGTCAAAAGTTTGAATTCCACTTTGGGTGAAGAGCAGAGTAATAGGGAAGAAATGGTAAGGGCTCAGAAGGTTCAACTATGCCACATATTCCTGGAACAAAAGGCAAATGAAAGCAATAAACCTTTTATTGATACATCGAATGCTACTGGAAGAAAGCCTGCAGCTTATATATTCTCCTCTTTCTTTACCTGTAGACAGCCTTGACAAGCCCACTCAAAGTTTTTGAAGAGATCAGAGGAAATTAAGAGTTGGTCTTCTCAAGAGCCATCAACTTGGAGAAAGCTTGTTGGTCTAAATTCTCTTGTGAGGAAGCACATGGACAGTCAGTCTCCTTTGACAGCAAGCCATATCAGTGTGAGCACCACTTCTCTACTGGCTTGAAGCATCTGTACGCAATCAAATTTTAATTTTAGAGCTGAATGAGATTTTGTTCAAATTCTACCACTTTTTTTTTTTTTTTCCATGTACTTCATTTAAAAGTAGTTGACAGTGGGTCATCGATGTGCCAGTTATGTGCTTCCCACCACCATGCCCTCCCCCAGAGGGAAAAAAAGGAATTTTATTTTTTATTTTTTTTTTTCACATATGAAGCTGCCCTGGTTATGACAACTCTGCTATCCGATGGACTTTCAACAAGGGTAAAATGAGATACTTTTTGTTCGATTGTGTATCATAGTTTGAGTTGAGACATTGGACGATCTGCGAATTGCCGTACATTACTAGTTTGATCAACACAAATGTTTATACTTGCTAAGAATCTTTTGATGTGACATCTTTGTCTCTGGTAACATGTGACTGAAGTAATTACCAGTGGACTACAAGAATGGAAGCAGGACAGCTTTTGAGTTGAATGAAATGGGAGAGTGATATTCTTTGAGATATAGTCACTTTTAAAACCGAAATAACTTATGATTACAGAAAAGATGTATCAATGTCATGTCATATCTGTTTTATGTATATGCTGTTTCTGTTATGTCATATCCTGTCTTAGAGACATTGCCAGCACTAATAAGTAGAATTCGTATATTGGATTAGTCCATTGACACAGCATTATTCTGCATATGCTTAATCTGCTTGTACTAAAGTTTTGCAGTTCTCCAAGCAAGACAGGAAATTTGAATGAGTTATCAAAACCAACAGAAAAGATTTTCATCAATCCTGAAGTCACTAATTCAAGCAAAGAATCTTTTGAATGTCATTTGAAGAACAGTAACTCTCTCAAAATGAGGTCTCACCTGCCTCCTAACTTGATGTCCTGGAATTTTAAATCATTCTTAGAATTATGCTAGCTCGATCCCTGCAAGCTAAACATTGTCGCACGACTTGTCTTCCAAACTTCACAAGCATCCAAAACATGTAGTCCAATCAAAGTGTGATTCCTGAACAATAAAATTGCAGCCAATCTTCCACGAAAGTTTCAGAAAAGGAAAGAAATGATTGAGATTATGCAGTCAAACCAATTAGTTATACATATCAACTAATGTCCAGAGTGTTTGACCTATTTGTTAATGAATACCATGCACAAGAAAATAGATAGAAGCTGTTCTAAATTCCTTGAAAAATACTGATAAAAGTCATATATGTAGGTTTTAACTGCATTTGTTGAGATTGAAGTATGAGAAATGATCTATTTAAAAGAGGAAAAAAATATCATACCCAAAAAAAAAGAAAAAAAATGGAAAAGGAAACAAATGTCATGATTTGTGTTTGCATTTAGGACCTTAGCAGTCATTTGTGCTATCCACATTGGACGGCTCTAATCTTGATTCATCCATGACTGAGGGAGAACAAGGTGGGAAGAAGGTCATAGGAAGCAAAGGGAGATTTTCAGAGATGAATGAGCACCAGGGCTCGAAAAGTCCCCTTCCTGAGGCAATTCCAGACTGTGAAGATAAAGCTGTCATTGATAATGATGAATCAACACGTTGTGTGAGTAACATCAGAAGTTCAGGTAGAGATTTCTGTAACTTCAACTCTATGTCTAACTTTATCTGCAGCCTGTAGAAATTCAATCCTAGAACGATCTTCTTTGGATAGGACAAACAGCATATGCGCTCAAGAATCCGATCAACAAGGTTGTACATCAGATAAAACAGTACCAAGAGAAGTTTCACGTTCAGCCCAGGGCTGATACAAATTTAAGTACCATTCCAGAGCTTCCAAGAAAAGATTTGTCTATCATCAAAAGTTTAAATTCTGCTTTATATGAAGAGCAGAGTAACAGGGAACAAATGGTAGGGGAAGCCACATATTCTTGTGGCAACGTACGTTTAGAAGGTTTAACTATGTCACATGTTCCAGGAACAGAAGGCGAGGCAAACTAAAGCAGTAAACCTTTTCTTGATACATGGAATGCTACTAAGGCTGATATAGAAGAGGCCAAGCCTGCCACAAATCTTCATCTGAGTAAAGTAATGCATGACGGTGAAATGGCTGTCGTCAGGTTGACCCTACTTTATCCCTTACCTATAAGTGATTTGTGGAATGAGAGGACAGAAAACTTATAAGAGGATAACATTGGCAAGTTTATGCCATTTACTAAGAGCAATGAGTCATTAATGTCTCTTTTTAAGAAACATGGACTTGATTGTTGATTTTTATGAAAATTTAGGAAGAATATGCATCTGTAGCTCAATGTTCCAAGGATAGGAACACATCAAGTTCTTGTGGTCATCAGTTTGATGCACTCATTCATTGGGTTTTGGCTATCATGTTGATGCATTTGATGATAATTTCCAGATTTGAGTAGAAAATTGTGTGGATCGACAGCATTACATTTTTGCACTTCTCAGTTCACTTTTACTACTATGTTGATGTCCCAAGCAGAGAGCCTGCAGCTCATGCATTGTGCTCTTTCTTTTCCTGGAGGATGCCTGGACAAACCCACTCAAATTTATTCAATGGATCAGAGGAAATCAAGAGTTAGTCTTCTCGAGAACTATCACCGGGAGAGCTTACTCAAATTATTAGTAAAAGACTTGCTTCTGTGCATCTAAATGAGAAAGGATGAACATTTTCTATTTTATTCCAGTTTCTTTGATTGGACATGGAGTGCTTTATAACATCACATGGTTTACGCAATGTTCAACAGGTTGGGAGACAAAGCCAAAGATTCTCAAGTTGAGGGAAAGTCGCTTGTTGATCTAAATTCACTTGCAAGGGAGCACACAAAAAGTCAATCTCCTTTGACAGGAAGCCATGTCAGTGTGAAAAACACTTCTCAACCTGGGGTCAGGCATCTGTACCCAATCAAATTGTAACTTTAGATCTGAATGAAATTTTGCTCAAATTCTACTGATTTCTTTCTCCCCATGTACTTAACAGTAGCTGACAGTGAGTCAGTAATGTGTAAGTTATCTTCTTCCGGCTGCCACCCCCTCCCCTCAGAGGGGATGACGGGAAGGATTTTACCTCCTCCCCATAAAAAGTTGCCCTGGTTATCACTCTTCTGCTATTGAATGGACATCTAGGGTAAAATGAGATATTTTTTGTTTGACTGTATATCATAGTTTCCATTGAGACATTTGAGACTCACCTAATTGCTTTATATTACTATTTTGATCAACCCATGTAGATATGTGTAAAAAAATCTTTTGATGTTCTCTCATCATTTGGTTGCTAGGTGAAATTAGAGCCTTTTCAGCTGAAATCATTAAGTTTTACTTGCTGTTGCATCTCAAGTCTAAGTCTTCTATTATTATTTCCGAAGAAAGCTCATATTAAATTCATCTTAATATGCTATAAGGAGGATATTGACATCTTTGTCTCTGGTAACATATGACTCGATTATCTAATGGAAGACTACAAGCCTGGAAGTAGGGTTCACCATCTGCTGTAGCATGATTTATTCACCTTTGAGTTGAACCTTCTAAGTCACATAAAATGGGAGAGGGATAGTCCTTCAAATAATATGTACTTTTAAGATTGAAATAACTCCTAGTTATAGAAAAGATGTATTGATGTCATGTCACATATGTTCTATGTATGATGTTTTTCATGTTATATCATCACTGTCTTGGAAACATTGCCAGCTCTAACAAGTAATTTTCATTTGTTGGATTAGACCTTTTGGACGACATTATATTGCATATGCTTAATCTGCTTGTACTAAATTTTTGCAGCTCTTCATGCAAGACGGGCAATTTGAATGAGTTGTCAGAACTAGTCGAAAATATATGCGATGATCCAGAAGTAACTAGTTCAAGCGACAAATCTTACAAGGATTCAAGGATCAGAAATGTTGATGCGAAGAACAGCGTTTCCCTTGAATCAGCCACAAGGGCAATTCATCTATCGAGCTTGAAACTGATGAGGTCTCTCCTGCATCCGAACTTGATGTCCCGGTTTTTGAAACTCTTCTTAGAAACTTTGACTCCTCAGTACATTGACCCCACTAAACTGATATGCCAGTCCGTCCCTGCATGCTAGAAATCATCATCGGAGTCGTCTTCAAAATAGCACAAGCCTCCAAAACATGTCCAAATCCGATGAAAACGTGATTCCTGCAGAAATAAATTCACAGCCAATCTTGCGTGAACGTTTCAACCAACAATACATATCAACTACTGTCTACCGTGATAAATTATTTTGGCAATGTATATTATGTACAAGAAAATAGATATACATATCAACTATCGAAATTGTAAACTTTCGCTTGCAATTGTATCTCAATTTTAAGTCTTCCATTATTATTTGCCATAAAAGCTTATATTAAATTCACCATAATATGCTCTAAAGAGGATAGTGACATCTTTGTCCCTAGTTACGTATGACTAAATTAGCTACTAGAAGATACAAGCCTGGAAGTAGGGCTCACAATGTGCTATGGCCTGACATATTCATGTTGGGTCACGTGAAATGAGAGAGTATGATGTATCAATGCCATGCCATTTTTGTTCTATGTATGATGATGTTCATGTTATGTCATATCCCATCTCGGAGAGATTGCCAGTTCTAACAAGTAGATTTTATATATTGGATGAGGCCTTTCACTCAACATTATTCTGTATATGCTTAATCTGCCTGTACTAAACTTTTGCAGTTTTTTCATGCAAGACGGGCAATTTGAATGAGTTGTCTAAGACCAATGGAAAAGAGCTGGGACAATCCTGAGATAACTAATTCAAGCGAGAAATCCTTTAAGGATTCGAAGAAATGTTGATGTGAAGAACAACAACTCTCTTAATTCTGTCACAAGGGTAAATCATCTTTCTAGCTTGAAAATGATGAGGTCACACCTGCATCCTAAGTTGATGTCCTAGTACTTGAAATCATTCTCAGAAACCTTTGGACTCTTCAGTGCATTATGCTAGTTCCGTCCCTGCATTCTAACAATTATCGTGTGGGTTGCCTTCAGAACTTCACAAGCGTCCGAAACATGTTGTCAAATCAAAGCCTGATTCCTGAAAAATAAAATCATAACCAATTTTAGGAGAAAGCTTTCGAAAAAGGAATGGCATGATTAAAATAATGCAATCAAATAGATAGGAGTTGCTTTAAAATCCTCAAAAGATACTGATGAAAGTCATACATACAAGTTTTGGCTGTATTTGTTGAGATTGAAATATGAGAAAGGATCAATATAGAAGAGGAAACAATATCGCATAAGAAAATGTCGTAAATCATGTAGGATTAGAACAAAATTGTGTATGTGGATTATGCACATCAAATGAGTTCGATTTTCCATTTCACCAAATGTAAACAATTTTACATTGCAGCCATTTGCCCTGTCTTTGACTCGTATGCTACCTATGTCCATGACATTAGTAAATATTTTATTGGTCTGACCCATCATTTGCCTTAGATATAGGCTTCTAAGATAGAAAAAAACAATATGTTTTTACCCAAAAAGAAGAAGACCGGGGCTAGTTATAAATTAAGTGGATCATTTTCCCTTCTCTATCTAGTGTAGTGGAAGCAGGTCAATAAAATGAAATGAAAAGCCTCACAAGTGAAAAAAAATAAATGTCTGAACGATGTTTAAAGTGGCCATTAACAAACACGGTCAAAAACCGGGCAGGATGCAGACTTTCAAAAGTTAGATTTTCATTGTCTTTTATTTCTAGAATGAAAAATCTTAATAACTATTTCTAGATGCTTTTGGGACACACATCCTAATTGGACGACCCCATCCACATGCCAATTCAATTAACTCTCAACTCCATCAATAACATAAGTCAGTTCGATTTGTGGATAGTGGACCATTTAAGTTGTGTTCTTGAAAGAATTCCCTCAGCAAATTCTTATTGAAGTTGTGCAATGAGTGTAGGATTCTTTTAGTGTTCTATTTTCACTGTGGAGTGTATTACATAAAAATAAGAAATGACAATAGGATTCTTTAAGTAAGAAATGACAATAAAGTGGAGTGTATTACATAAAAATTCGCTAAATAAACAATTCATTTCGTATAAAGTGAAAAGAACATTTTAATGAGATACTCTTGAGTTAATTTATATATTTTTTTGCTAAAAATTGCAATTTTTCCAATGACTTTTGATAAAAGCTGACCTTGTCCGAAAGATGTGCTGCACATATAGAACTTCCTCATCTAAAAAAAGAAAAGAAAAGAAAAGAAAATGAGAAAACGCGATCTAAAAATAAAACAAATTTACATCGAGTGGGTTTTAAAATAAGTGAGATCAAATATTAATTGATTTTTGTTTATTTTTAATTTCTCACCATTATTACAAATCTACCTTAGAGTTGAATTGGTGTTCGTGGACGTTTGCGTCAAGAAAATATATAAAAGAAATAGAGAGAATGATCTAGACTCGCCTTATAATGCTTGAAGGACTGGACGGAGTCGCTGAATCCTTTCTTAACCCCAGGTAATCTCCCGCACCTATGGATATATACGTGGCAATCATTTGGCAGTTTGGTGGTTGACACATCAATCAACCTTTCCAACGATCCACAATCATGAAGTGACAAATAGTTCAAAAACTCCAACTCGTCGACGCCCTCGACATCTTGTAGCCTCTCGCAGCCCTTGATTGATAAAAACTTTAGGTTCTTTAAGTTTGACAAACCACCGAAACTTTGCAAGCAAGGGGAACCCTGAATGTGAAAGCCTTCCCACGATTTTGATGCACCTACAACTTGAACGTCGAGTATCTTGTGGCACCTCAACAGGCAGAGAGTATGTAATTTATTTAAGACCGTTGATGGGAAAATTAGCCTCCCTTCATAGCTAATCAATTCATTATCAGATTCATAGACTATCCTTTCCAAGGACTCGCCATTTTCAATAGTCAATGCCTCCAGTGATTCAAACACCCAAGAAAATTGGATCTCAACTAACTTTATACAAAAGTTCACCTTGACATCATTCAGCTTTCTCATTCTTGATAGCCTCAACCTTTCGAGGCGTTGCCAGCCTTTCACATGCAACTCCTTTAGCTGTGGAAGTTGAAGCCCATCAAGTTGTATTTCTTGCATTGGAGAATCATATATCTCTAAACATAACAAATTTCTTAGGTTCGGAGAGAGTGACGTAACTAAATTGAAATTTCTAAGCCTTAGCTCTTTCACAGATAGGGGTAGTTGCGACAAGGTTTGTAGGTCGAATCCATACAAATAAAGTTCGTTTAGCATAGGAAGGGAAGCCATCTCAGTAGGAATAGGGACATTGTGAAGTCCGAAGCTCAATTTGGTTAGTTTGGATAACTTTCCAATCCACCTTAACTCATCGGTACAAAGTTTATCTCTTAATATTTCACAATCAACTAGATCCAACTCAACCAAATTAGTCAGGTTCGAAAGATCCGAGATTACCCGCAATGATTTAGATGACACTTTTAGATGGGTTAAGCTTGTTGGGAGGGTCGGCAACTCTTGAATATTATCACATTCCATCAACTCGATTCTTTGTAGGTGAGGAAGCATGCCCATGGTCTTTGGAACTTCACTGACACAAGTTCCTGATAGATATAACTCAACCAAATTAGTCAGGTTTGAAAGATCCGAGATTACCCGCAACGATATAGATGACACTTTTAGATGGGTTAAGCTTGTTGGGAGGGTCGGCAACTCTTGAATATTATTGCATTCCATCAACTCAATTCTTTGTAGGCAAGGAAGCATGCCCATGGTCTTTGGAACTTCACTGACACAAGTTCCTGATAGATTTAGGATTCTTAGAAAAGGCAAACTTTCAATGTTAGAAGGAAGTTGACCTTTTAAAGAGTTATCATTGACTTGAAGCACCTTCAGATTCTGGAGCATTCCAATAACACAAGGTAACTTCCATGAATTTGCATAATCTAAATTATGAGAAGTGCAACCTTGAAAGTGCAACTCTCGTAATGATTTCAACTTCCATATGAAATCTGGGAGTTTCTTCATCTTATAACACTTTACAACAAAATACTGTAGATTCACTAGATCCCCAATTTCTTCAGGCAAATGTTTGAGAGAATGGCAGTCATAAATCCTCAAGTCAATCAGACATTTCAACTTCCCAATAGAGCCATTGATTTTCCTCAAATCTTCACACCATTCGAAAGTAAGCTTCTCTAAATTCGGGCATCCAGAGAAATTAGGTGTTCTGATTAAGTTCTGACAATTGTTAAAAGAAAGAACTTTCAATTTTGTTGCCATCTGTCAAAATGAATGCAATACTCAATAGATGAACAATCAAATATTACTTTCCAAGAAAACAAAATAGGAATGAGAATATTGCGCACCTTAATTGAGTTTTGTAATCCCGAATTATATAAGAAAATAACGTTGACGAATTCAAGAACAACTAGATTCTTTAGGTTCATGTTGGTCCATTTTTGTAGAGGATAACACAAAGAACCTGATGTTGATTTGGGAAGATGAAATATTACATCCCCAACAAGGGTTAATAGAGATAATTTAAGGAATCTTAGATGTTCAAACCTTCCAAACCTTTTAATTTGAACAAAGACATCACTGATACTTTGTCCAGATGAATAAAGAGATAGTGCTTGAACCTTTTTGTTTATCTGCCAATAAGAATGGGAAATGAGTAATATCAGTATTCTATCTCATAGAGCCAAAGGATTATAAAAAGGAAAGAACAAAAAGCCCCAAGAAGGTACAATGTAGTGGAATCTATGGTAGAAACTAGTTAGATCTCTCTAGAATTGCTTTACCTCCTTATGTCTTATTGCATTAAGGCCGTCCTCCCAAATCCATATCCTACTCCGCTCCTTAGGATTTATTGGATTTTCTTGGAGAACAATTTGTCTTCCTAGATCTCTAAGTTGATCGTGCATCCAAAACTTATCATTCTCCACAATCTTTACCAAGGACATGCCAATGAGGGCAGCAACTCCTGTATCTGGGAAAAACTCACAATCTTTCCATAGGTAGATTGCATTCGCCTTATCTTCACCGATGAAAAAGCATGCAATATCGAGGAAGATTTGTTGTTGCTGGAAATTTAAGGCATCATAGCTGATCTTCAACTTTGCAAAAACATTCTCATGAGGTGCTTTTCCTAACTTAAGCAATGTCTCTTTCCATAGTTCTTGTGGTTTGTGGGAGAGGAACGAACCAATCACCTCAAGAGCCAACGGAAGTCTCCCGGCAGCAAATACAATCTTCTTTGAAAGATAATTGTAATCATCTGAAGGAAAGTCTGTGTTAAACGCATGCTTACTAAAAAGCTCAAGCGCATGTCCAGCACTCATGACCTCCATTTCATAATCTAAAATATGATAGTTTTGTCTATTGACTTGCAAGATATCTTTATTTCTAGTTGTAATCAATATTCTAGATCCTGAATATAAAGTACTCTTTCCAACTAATTTCTCCACTTGTTCGTTGTTATCAACATCATCGAGTACAATAAGGACTTTCTTATTACAAAGTATTTCTCTAATCCTCTTAATTCCATAATCAACTTCATCAATGTTCTTTGTTCCTGCAGGATAGCAGATTTCGGATATTAACCTTTTTTGCAAGTCAACTAAGCCATCAATTCTTGACGAATTCACTCGAACGTCTTCAAGGAAACAACAACACCGTCCAAAATGAGAAGATAGCTGGTTGAAGATGACCTTGGCGAGTGTTGTTTTGCCGATACCTCCCATGCCACAAATTTTAATGAGTCGCACACCATTGGAATTGACGTCTAATAATTTGCTTAATGCTACTACTTGATCATCGATTCCAACTAAATGTTCAGTCACCAATCTATGTTTTGACTTCAAACTTTCCACGAGCTTCTCAACTACCAATTTGATTAGTTCTCCGTGGCTGCCACAATGAAAACCATTTTAGTGAGCAAAATCACGATTACTTCATTAGAAGTGATATTATTCAAGCATTGGATAAACTACACAATGTCCTGATAGGTAATGGGACCTTAAATCTAGGAGTGATATTCTAAAAGTCCATATTGGACATTAACATCACTTCAAAACATACTTTTAGTCCCTTGACAACGTGGATGCTATATCAGGACCCGAAATTCAACTTGATTCCAACATGAGAGTAGCAATCTTGGGATTTTCGAGCAAAATAGATGTATAAAAATTTGTGCAATTGTCTAGCAACAACTGTAGAACTTGAATATCATGTCTTCACATTTTGTTTGGCACACGTAGTAAAGATTCATCATTTAGTATTACTATAATTAAACTCCCAGCTTAATCATACTGGAATTTTCAGATCTATTATAAAGTGTTAAGGAAAACTAAGGAAACAATTATCTTGAAAATAGTTAGCTTACCCTTTGTATTTCTTCACTTCCCACCCTTTATGGCATCAACCTCCTTGAGGGCCTCTCTCCAAGCATTTACTTGCTCATTGTCCAACTTCTTCTCGCACTCCAAATTGAGTATGGCATCGCGATATAGCGGAGTTTTCAATTTAACATCGTCAGGTTCCACGTCAAAGAAAATAGGTAGGATCTCTTTATTGCCTTCCGATTTCAAGGTGTTTGCCACGATCCGTGAGAGCTCGCAAAGGCACCATTGGCTCGAAGCATAGTTATGAGAGAAGATGGGTATGTAAATCCTGGAGTTGTCGATCGCTCGCAAAAGCGATTCATCGATCTTCTCACCAACGCGGAGCTCTTCGTCATCTCGGAAGACGCAGATTCCAGCGTCGGTCAAGCTATGGAAGAGGAAGTCGGTGAATCCAACACGAGTGTCGGGTCCTCTAAAACTCAAGAACACTTGGTACTTGCTTCCCGATGATGTTCCGGTATCTGAGCTCACCATATCGATAGTTTCCTTAGCTAAGCAGATCTCTGTTTCCATCTCTCCCTCTCTTTCCGACTCGATGTTCTTCAACAGAGAAATATTCCGCATCACCCTGTTATGAGGAAATAATGGAGTAGTTATAGTAGAACCAATAAAATTCTGAGAAGATCGGTCGATGATTAAAAAGAAAAACCAAAGTTGTGGTTAACACGCTTGTGAAAGCGTGCATGCAGTTGAAGGCCCCTTTAGCAGAAGCCAACTGAGGACGTTTACATCTGAGGACGTTTCCAGTCTATTTATACACAGCATAGCCGGCTTGTCGCGCATGCAGTTGCAGGCTTCGTGTGCAACAGTTTGAAAGAACGTGACTATGGCATGACATGCGCGGAAATCAAGGAATCAAACTTTCATTATTCATAAATTTACCTCACTCCAAGTATTATTACTTTTTTTTTTCTTTGCTCTTTTGCACAAATATTTTATTTATTCTCACTGATCCACCGTTTCCTTATATTGAGCTAATAAAAGTATTTTACCTGTCGAAAAAGACAAGAAAGTCTCCGTTTTATGTGCGAAATCAGTTCTTATTAGGAGAGGCTTTTGGGAACCTTCCCCGAACCTGCAAAATGATTGAAACAAAAAGTCGTATTTTTTTTTATATGACGGAAGATCATTGAGTGCCAAATATCTGAAGTGCCAAAACTTAATATAGAAAGATACTTAAATGTTAAAAATTAAGAAAGTGACAATTAAGTGTTAAAATTGGAGTAAAATGAATTACTTAAGTATTAACAGCGAGAAAATCTGACCAAAAAGCTGATGTGACAATTTTCCAACGAGAGAAGTGCAAAATGATGTCATTTTGCACACTGACATGATTAGACAAGTGTGAAAACGATGTTGTTTTGCTGCTGACGTGGGTAGATAATTAATATAAAAATAATTAAATTAAATTTATTTAAAAAAAAAAGAAAAAAGAAAAAAAAGAGGAAGATAGAGATTGCCGGCAATGAGGGCTCAACCCTCGTTGCTGCCTTCACATTATCGCCGAAAAGGGTTGACGACGGTGGGGGGAGGGCCGACCGGCGGCAAGGGCTCGCGAGCCCTCTCTTAGATCTGGGGCAAGGGTTGCGGCCCTCCCCCGGATCCGACGAGGGTCACTAGGCCAAATGCTACCACCTGTTGGAGCAACCGCCGACCCTTCCTAGCGACAGTGGGGAGGCAATGGTGAGGGCTCAACCCTCGCCTTCTACCTCCTCTTCCTCCTCCTTTTTTTTTTTTAAAAAAAAAAAAAAGTAATTTATTATTTAAGTATAAATATTTTAATTTAATTAATATTTATATTAAAATTAAAAAAAAAAAAAAGAAGACAAAATGACGTCGTTTTGATTTCTCATCATTGACTCAACTCTTCGGCATGCCACGTAAGTGATTTATATTATTAAAAGTTTGCCACGTAGGATTTTCAGCCATCTTCGCCGGACTTGGCACTCAAGTGTCCCATTTTGAAAAAAAATGGCACTTAAGTGTCACTTTCGTAATTTTTGGCATTTAAATGTCCCATCATGTCAAGTTTTGATACTCCATGTGTACTTTTGCCGAAGGCCATTAGATCTAATGCTTCTGGTGGATGATTAAAAAAACCAAACTTGTGGCTAAAGGGGTGCATGATAACCAAAATTTTATCATTAGAAATGATTTTTCTATTCCGCACCAATTTCGGAACATAAACTTGTTTGATAACGCTTATCAAATTTTCTATTTTTGGAATAGGTTTCTATTCCGTAAATAGAAATGGAGGAGAAATCAATTTCTATTTCTTCCAACCCTAATTTTAAAATGAAATTTATTCGAATAAATAAAATGATATTTATTTTTATTTTTACGAATAAATTTAAAAATCCTAAAATGAATAAATAAAAATGAAAATATTATTTTTATTTTTAATAAATAAATTTAATCGAAATAAATTTATTTATTAAAAAAAATTTAATTAAATATCATTTTATTAAAAATAAAAATAAATATATTCATTTTATTCATTTAAAAATAAAAATAAATTTATTAAAATAGATTAAAAATAAATAAATTATTTTTATTTATCATTTTATTTTTATTTTATTAAAAATAAATTTATTAAAAATAATTTATTTATGATAAATAAAAATAAATTATTTTTATTAAAATAAAATTATTTTTATTTGTCTTGAGTATTTTGCCAAATAATTTTTTTTTTTTTTTTTATTCATTTTAAAATAAATTTATTCGTAAAATAAAATAAAATAGAATAAATAAAATAAATTTATTTTTAAGGATATTTTTATTTTAAAATAAAATGATATTCTTATTTTATTTTTTATGATTTATTTATTTATTTTTGTTAATAAATCATTTTTATTTTTATTTTTTATATTAAAGGTCGCCGGTCGTTCGCCGCCGCCATCCGAAAGGAAAAATTTTGTGTCGTTATCAAACGAATTTCTATTTTTAGAGTAGAAATTTTGCGTCGTTATCAAACGGTTATTTTTGCTTAGAAACTATTCTAGAAATAGAAATAGAAAAATCTATTTCTGTTCCAGAAACTATTTCTGGAACAGAATGGTTGTCATGCGCGCCCTAAATACCTGTTCAAATGCGCATGCAAGTTGCAGGTTCCTTGTGCGGAGTAATAAAAGTAACTTTACCTGTCGAAAAACAAAAAAACAAGAAAGTCTTCATTTTATGTACGATACCAGTTCTTGTTTTGTTTCTTTTGAGTAAGGTGATGCTTCTGGGAACCTTCCCTGAACCCTACAATATCCTTCCAAGAAAGCTTCGAAGTTTGACATAGCTTTTTTCAACAACTACTTAAGACAAGTTCTCAAAATGTTTTCATGCTTAGAAGAAATTCATTTTAGACCGATTGAGATCACGAGAAAGATGTAGGCAGAGCCTGATCATCTTTTGCGAAGCCTTCGTTTGTCGATGCTGCCGTCATTGTCGTCATCAATGTTGAAACTGTTGTCCTCGCTGCTGCACTCAATTCCATTCTCTTTCCGCAGTTCTAACATTTCCAATAAGAAGAAATAGATGGTGGCGAAACTGTTAGCAGTCCCAGGATATCCTGACGAAGAATGAAAAGTTTCCATTTGAAAATTGCTACAAAAGTGCTGCAAAGTCTGATGCTAATCTAGCTTGAGACTATTGTACATTGGCAATCATGAAATTTGTGAAGAATTTCAATAATCTGAGACTTAGGTACCTAGTGAAAATCTCTATTTACAAGCACATTCAGAGTAACCTGAAAACTCTTCAACACTCCGAGCTTCCTAAAGAAATGGAATTGCGCTGAATCTACGTCCATATCAGTTGCTCCGTGTTATCATGATTAGTTCCCCCAGTTCGCGCTCCCCCTCCTTAAAATTCACCTTCATTGCTTCTACTCCTTCCTTCGCACGGTCAATGCCTAGCAGCATAAGACATGGTCGAAATGTTCGCTCAGCTCTCTTAAGGCCTAGAACATCAGGATGACAGGAATGCTGGAGTCGAGGGTTGCCGACTGTCTCGAAACAAAGGAAAAGAGGGGGGATTGTTGAAGAGGTACTCTGACTCACCGTGTAATACCAAAGACGTTCACCCGAGCTCTTGTCAAAACTCGGCCATCACCTGCTTCCCTGGCCAATCAACTCAATGGTTTACAGCTCTTATTACACATTAGAGACACGAGCTTTACAAAATCCTCTGAAAACCATGTTTGACTCTTGATAAAAATTAAGAAAAATAATTGTCCACGAGCAGCTGACAGAAGGTGATTGTCTATGCAACAGAGTTCCTTTTTCTGAGAATTGAACTGAGCCAGAAATTTAAGGGGCAAAATGGTCAGCGCACTTGATTTAAAGATTTGACTAATAGTTTGTGCCATTACACGTAGGAAAGACAATTGCGTAATAAATCGATTTGGGAAGAATGAGCTTGGGCTTAAGTGGATTGTCAGTTTTGAATTTTCCACTTGTGTATGACGGGACTACGGTGATTAACTTTCTTAGTGGGTTCACGTGATTGACGGTCAAGATCTACTTGAATCTAAATATTCCAGATCATTGGAATTTTTTCGAGACAAGTTTAATTTGTTTTACGAAAAATGAATTATTTTAAAAATACATGCCTAAAGACATGGCTTGTTAGCACTTGAAATATCAGTGTATATTCATTCATTTTTTCAAATGATTTAAGTAATTTTTTTAGAAAAAAAATATATTCTAAATCATTTATTTTTCATAAAAAAAAAACAAAGATAGGTGGAAATGTTTTCGCTGGACTCCAGGCCCTGGGGGGGGCAAAATCGGGAATTTCTCCCGTCCAGTCGGGAAAACTCCCCGCGAGCGCATGACGAGTCACTACTCTGTCTCTCTCTCTCTCTCCATATATAAAGAGTCGCCATTCAAAACCTCAGGAAAACCAGGTTACTTTCTCTCTCTCTCGCATCTCCATTCAAGTCCAGTCGATCTCTCTCTCTCTACAACGCTCGAGCTCGCTCCCTGTCGCAATCGCGCAAGCGAGGTACTGTAGATCCTCTGCTCGTGTCGGTCTAGCCATCCATTTCGTGTCGACGTGCGAATCGATCTCGCGCTTCTGTGATCCACCGATTTCTTCTTCTGGCTATGGCTTCTTCAGAGTTTCGTCGCGTCTTCGTCGCTCGTACCTCTGCAACATCGACCGTTTTTCCAATGGTGAATCTTATGAGATGCGAACTTTTCCGATGAGGCGTTCCTTTGGAATCTTGCGCCGCGTTCGTTATGCATCTGCCATCCTCTGTCGCAGGAGGTCCGTTTGATTTTAAAGACCTCTTTGTGCTCGATGTCGATTGGCTTTATCGAGTTCGTTCGAGCATTGTCTACGATTTCTGTAGGCTAGGCAAAACGAAGAATTTCTTGTTGATTCCTACGTTTATCTCTTGGATATACCTCTGTGAGTATTCTGGCGCATTTGACATTAGAAACTGGGTGGAATAAGCTTGTGGATCGATTTGTGTTCAGAATTGCTGTAAGCCTATTACTGGAAGTCTATAGCACCTTGCAGTTTCACCGAAATGTAGATGTTTATGTAGAGGAAATCACTATGACTTACAGCATTTACCTGCTCATTGTCTTGGCTTCTGAGGTATGAGCAGGAGATTTTTCGCTGCTCAGGGCAGTTTTGTACAGAGATAATGCTATTTCACGGCATCTCTTTTTATAGAAATGATGCCATGATAAGTAGCTGTTCTTGTGGGTATATATATTTTTTTCAATAACATTCGTTTTAAATGAACTTCACTGCACTGGAAATCAGGTGACCTGAATGTGATAGGAAGACCTATATATTTTAGGTTGTCATAAGACAGCCCCTAATTCATTTGCTAAATCTCAATGCTATGGTTTCTCTTGTTAAATTAGCATCCCTGTTCTTTTCTTGGCATAGACTATACTGGATTAGCCCTGTGCTTTGCCCCTGCATGAACTTTTTATTACTGCATTTGTTCATCCTTTGCAATAGCAATAGTGGATCCACTTGCAGTCTAGTTGAACTCCTTCAGCCATTTCATATTGAAAGTATGATAGACTTATGTCCCACTTGAATCAACGTAGAGAAATCTTGAAATGATCATTACTTTATTGTACTAATTAGGTGTCCATCTTATCACTGCTGTCAAATTGGAGATCCTTTACCTTTGCATTTGTGGAAGGATGAAAAATGAATCTTCAGAGACATATGATAGTGGCATGTATATATGGGTGTTTTTGGTTGCAGGGTTTTAAGTTTAAAGCTTGCAGCTCTCCACCTAGCCACTTAGTATAAGTAAATACTGCTCCTGTATGAACTATCTATATGTCACGTGTGGGTTTTTCACTTTAATGGACTGGCTAAGGTCCCTCCTAGGCTAGTTTATATATGCTTCTGCATAAGATAAGTGAAAAAATGCTATAGATGCATCTTACAAAGAGATGTTGCTTTTACAAAGAGAGGAGGTTGCTGTGTAGTATAGCCAACCTAAGGGGTTTGCAATTAATTCTCCCATTTTTTTTTGTAAATTCTAAGGGCCTTTTAAATTCTTTTTTTCTTATGCTGTCCTCACTCTTTCCCTTGCAGATGGCAGATTCAACTAAGGAAACTGGAGTGGTGAATCAGAAAGAGGATAAATCATTACTAGGTACTCTGTAGGCTTGACAAATCTCAAAATACAGTAAATTCACTTCAGAGGTGGAATGGTACCATAAGGATGTATATTTCTCTATTTCAAACCTAATTAATTTGTTTAGGTTATTAATTTAATATGGCCCATCATGTGATTCTTTGGATATCATGGTCAATAATTAGTGCAGCATACTTTTCACGTACTTGAAAACAAATTAAAGCTTTCTTAATGTTAAAACAAGTTTTCATCCTTGTCATTGATTAGGATGATTGCTTGTACACATTTCTGGCCATGTCTTATGAAGGTAAGATATGTAGGTCATAGCTCAATGTTAAATCGGATTTCAACAGATGCTGAATTTGGAAAGGAGTTCCTTACCTCCTGGAAGTCGTTGTCTGTGGCAGAAGATGACGCAGTGGATTTTAGCTTTGATACAGTTGGCAAAGGCAAGACAAAGGAATTCAACTTTGATAAACTGTAAGTGAAACTTAAAGTATAGGCAGTTAGATAATAAACTGGTATGGATGTGGAATCTAACTTTAATATTCTATCTTCATACTTGTGTTGGTTATGTATATTCACCCTGTACAATTACCTCTTTGGGAGAATAATGCCCGTGGTGATTAAGTGAGCCATGCTTTACTTATCATTCGACCACCTCAAAAATCATCAAAACGATGGATGATGGTGAAGATGCATGAAAGCTAGTTACAATCTTACTTGTTATGAGAGTGGGATATATCTCTGCTTTCTGTGGATTGATTGTTAAATAACCTTTTTCAGGGATGTTGATTTTAACCTGGATGCTGACTTTGACAAGTTTTCATCATTCAAAGTGGACATGCCAGATCTTGATTTCTCCTGCCCATCTAAGAAATCTCCAAATAAGGACAGAAATGAAGCAGAATCACCTGATGAAGGAAATTCTAAGAAAATATTTTCTTTCTCCTTTGATTTTAATGAGTAAGACAGAATGTATACATTAGGGCATATTCTTTGATACATAAGGTTATATTTTCAAGTGAAGGGAAATGTCATGACTTGTGATTGCAATGTAGGAACTTAGCAGTGGTTTGTGATATCCAGGTTGGATGGCTTTAATCTTGATTCACCCATGACTAAGGGAGAGCAAGGTGGGAAGAAGGTTATAGGAAGCAAAGGGAGATCATCGGAGATGAATGAGCACCAGGGCTCAAAAACTCGCCTTCCTGAGGCAATTCCTGACTGTGAGGATAATGCTATGATTGATAATGTTCAATCAACGCACTGTGTGGATACATCAGAGATTCAAGTAGAAACTTCTGTAACTTCAACTTCTATGCCTAACCCAAGAATGGATGATTGGGTGCCAAAGCCCGCAGCATGTAGAATTTCAATTCCAGAACAATCTTCTTTCGAAAGGACAAACAGCATGTGTTCTCAAGGATCTGATCAACAAGATTATTCATCAGACAAAACAGCACCCAAGAGAAGTACATATTCAGCCCGAGGGTTGACACAAATTTAAGTACCATCCCAGAGCTTCCAAGAAAAGATTTGTCTATCTTCAAAAGTTTAAACTCCACTTTAGGTGAAGAGCAGAGTAACAGGGAAGAAATGGTAGGGGAAGTGACATATTCTCATGGCAACATGCAGTCAGAAGGTTCAAGTATGCCACATGTTCCAGGAACAGAAGGCAAGGCAAATGGAAGCAATAAACCTATTCTTGATTCATTGAATGCTACTAAGGATCATAACGAAGAGGCCAAGCCTGGACAAGTCTTGATGATACAGCCTGTACTATCCCAAGCGAAGTACTGCAAGACAGTGAAATGGCTGTTTTCAGCTTGTCCCATTTATCCCTTACCTTTAAGTGATTAGAGGAATGAGGGGGAATCTATGTTAGGATGATATTGGCAAGTTTCTGCCATGCCAAATTAGAGCAATGCACCATTAATGTCTCCTTTAAGAAACATGGACTCTTGATGGTTGATTTTGTGAAAATTTAGAAAGCATATGCATCCGTAGCTTAACGTTTAAGGAGGGGAATGCAAGTTGTTGTGATTTTCAGTTTGATGCACTCATTCATTGAGTTTTTGCTATCATGTTGATGCATTTTATGGTGATTTCCAGAGTTCAGTAAAAAGATTGTTGGATCAACAGCATAACATTTTTGCACTTCTTAGCTTACTTTTAATACATGTAAATGTCCCATCTGGAAAGCCTGCAGTTAAAATTGTCCTCTTTCTTTACTGGTAGAGAGCCTGGACAAGCCCATTCAAAGTTTTCCAAGAGATCAGAGGAAATTAAGAGTCAGTCTTCTTGAGAACCATCAACTGGGAGAAAGCTTACTCAATTTAGCAGCAAAAGACTTGCTTCTGTACATCTAAATGAAACTAGGTGAAGATTTTCCTTTTGATTATAGTTTCTTTGATTGGACATTCCATGCTTTATACCTTCACATGGTTTATGCAATCTGCAACAGGTTGGGAGACAATGCCAAGGATTCTCAAGTTGGGGGAAAGTTGCTTTTTGGTCTAAATTCACTGGCAAGGGAGCAAACAAAAAGTCAACCTCCTCTGACTGGAGGCCATATCAGTGTGAGACCCACTTCTCATCTGGGGTGAGGCATCTGTACCCAATTGAGTTGTAATTGTTGAGCTGTTTGAAATTTTGTTCAAATTCTAGTATTTTATTTTTCCCATGTACTTCATTTACAGTAGCTAAAATTATTGAGTAATGTTTAAGTTATCTCCTCCCTGTCTGCCACTCCCCCACCCACACACTAACTCAAAAGAAAAAAAGAGAAAGTTTATTTTTTTTCCGATATAAAGATGCCCTGGTTATTACTCTTCTGTTCTGTCAGACTTTCAACTAGGGTAAAATATATCATAGTTTGCATTGAGACATTGGACACTCTCCTAATTGCTGTATATTACTAGTTTGATCAACAAATATAGATATGTACTTGATTATTTGCTTGCTGATGATGAAATTAAAGCCTTTTCAGCTGAAATTATAAACCTTTACTTGCAATTGTCTCTCAAGTCTAAGTCTCCCTTTGTTATTGGCCAGGAAAGCTCATTAAATCCTTCATACTATCCTTTGAAGTGGATATTGACATCTTTGTCTCTGGTAAAATATGACTAAATTATCTGCTAGAAGACTACAAGCCTGGAAGTGGGGTTCAAAATCTGCTGTAGCATGATATGTTCATGTTCAGTTTGAACCTTTGAGTCACATGACATGTGTCACAACCAAATTTATTTAGGTGTCAACAACATGGGAGAGTGATATTCCTTTAAATGATATATACTTTCAAGACTGAAATAACCCCTCATTACAGAAAGGATATGTCAATGTCATGTCATATCAGTTTTATGTTTGATTCTGTTCATGTTATGTCATATCTTATCTTAGACATTGCCAATGCTAACAAGTAGATTGCATATAGTGGACTAGACCTTTGACACAGCATTATTTTGCATATGCTGAATCTGCTTGCACTAAACTTTTGCAGTTCTCTATGCAAGACGGGCAGTTTAAATGAGTTGTCAACACCTATTGTTAAGATATGTGTGAATTCTGAAGTCACTGATTCAAGCAAGGAATCTTTTAAGGATTCAAGGGTCAGAAATGTTGATGTGAAGAACAGTAACCCTATTAATTCTTCCAAGAGGGCATTTTATCTTTCTAGCTTGAGAATGAAGAGGTCTAACCTGCATCCTGACTTGATGTCCAGGTATTTGAAACCATAGATAATATTAGAGATCATGATGTCAATGTGCGCAGGGCCACAAGGACCAAAGAAGATCAACTTGGTTCTAATCCTACAGAGGAAATCAGTTCCATGAGATACTCTGAGCAAATTACAGCAATGCGAGGTGATGCAGCACATTTGTTAGCTCATCATAGCAAAAGCACCGAAAACCAGTCACTTCTCAATTCATCCTTAAAACGGAAATCGTATGAGGTTCCTTTCTGTTGTTTGCTCTAATATACTTATGGGGATGCTATTTTGTAATGGATTATTTGAAGCCATGAGTGTATATTGCAGGGATCAGATGCCAATAAAATGTCATTTAGTCCATCGAAATGGCTCTCTCAGTCTCCAAGTGAGAAAAGGTGAAGAGTGTTAATAACGCCATTATACTTGCTCCTGTGACTGGGTTTTGTTTGTGGAAGTAATGTTCTTACTCTTGACACTTTAGAAGTTTCCGAGAATCCTCCGAAACTGTTGTCACAGAACAGGTAAACCGATAAAACCAGCCACTTCTCAATTCATAAGGGAAATCATCTGAGGTTCCTTTCTATTGTTTGCTCTGCACTTCCAAGTAATACCTTACACCTCTTCAATAGAGTGTTGTGAATAAAATTATGGGGATGCTATTTTGTAATGCATTAGAATTGGTGAGTGTTTATTTTGCAGGGGATGTCATCTAGTCCACTGGAATGGCCCTCTGAGTCTCCAAGTGAAAAAAGGTGAAGAGTGATAATAGCTCCACTACCCTCACTCCTGTGACTGGGTTTTGTTTGTGGAAGTAATGTTCTTACCCTTGACACTTAAGAAGTTTCAGCAAATCCTTCAAAGCTGTTGTCATGGAACAGGTAAACGGACAGTACCTTCTTAAGTTTTTCTATTTCAACACAGTCGAAACTCATTCCTTGCTGGTTTCTTAGATCATATGTATCAGGTTTGCAATCATGAGAAACACCGAACAAAGCAAAACCAACAGTGTCTGGTGACCATCCTAAATTTCATCTTAAGATTTCTCCTAATGCGAGTTCCACTGAAGTTGGAAGTCCATTGGTCATGGAAACTCATAAAAATGTTGAAAAGGCTGAAGCTTATACAAAGGAACTTGAAGATGCAAGTGAATTGCGACTATTTTTGCTATAAATGAGTTGCTTATGCACTTTTTGGCTTTGGCGATCAGTTATATGCATATTGTAGACTATAATCAGGAACCATGGAGATTCTAATAGAGAGATAATAATAGTGACAACAAAACACTAGGAATGTAAAATACAAGATTGTCAAGTTACAGGTAGTAGTTGCCCATAGACAACTTTCTGTGGCTTACCGGATGAGAGACTAATCTATAATGTCAAAGAAGATGCTCAAATGAACTCCATAAAGCCAGTCAACCTCGATCACAAAGAGGTCTTCTGAAACCAAATGAACCAATGAAACAAACGGCAAAAGCCATTCGGAAACTCGACCCACTCATGAATTACCTCTGTTTTAAGCTATGAAACAAATAGCGAACACTGACATTTCACAGTTACGAGCAACAAAAGTTCGCTAGATCGAGACAAGCATAGGATCTCCAGATTATGCAGTCAAACCAATTAGTTATACAAATCAACTAATGTCTAGAGTGTTTGACCTATTTGTTGATGAATACCATGCACAAGAAAATAGATAGAAGCTGTTCTAAATTCCTTGAAAAATACTGATAAAAGTCATATATGTAGGTTTTAACTGCATTTGTTGAGATTGAAGTACGAGAAAGAATCTATTTATAAGAGGAAACAATATCATACCCCAAAAAAAAAACAAAAAAATGGAAACATTCGAAACAAATTTCATGATTCGTGTTTGCATTTAGGACCTTAGCAGTCATTTGTGCTATCCACGTTGGACGGCTCTAATCTTGATTCATCCATGACTGAGGGAGAACAAGGTGGGAAGAAGGTCATAGGAAGCAAAGGGAGATTTCCAGAGATGAATGAGCACCAGGGCTCGAAAAGCCTCCTTCCTGAGGCAATTCCAGACTGTGAAGATAAAGCTGTCATTGATAATGATGAATCAACGCGTTGTGTGAGTAACATCAAAAGTTCAGGTAGAGATTTCTGTAACTTCAACTCTGTCTAACTTTATCTGCTGCCTGTAGAAATTCAATCCTAGAACGATCTTCTTTGGATAGGACAAACAGCACGTGCGTTCAAGAATCCGATCAACAAGGTTGTACATCGGATAAATAGTACCAAGAGAAGTTCATGTTCAGCCCATGCCTGATACAAATTTAAGTACCATTCCAGAGCTTCCAAGAAAAGATTTTTCTATCATCAAAAGTTTGAATTCTGCTTTATATGAAGAGCAGAGTAACAGGGAACAAATGGTAGGGGAAGCCACATATTCTTGTGGCAACGTACATTTAGAAGGTTTAACTATGTCACATGTTCCAGGAACAGAAGGCGAGGCAAACTAAAGCAGTAAACCTTTTCTTGATACATGGAATGCTACTAAGGCTAATATAGAAGAGGCCAAGCCTGCCACAAATCTTCCTCTGAGTAAAGTAATGCATGACGGTGAAATGGCTGTCGTCAGGTTGACCCTACTTTATCGCGTACCTTTAAGTGATTTGTGGAATGAGAGGACAGAAAACTTATAAGAGGATAACATTGGCAAGTTTATGCCATTTACTAAGAGCAATGAGTCATTAATGTCTCTTTTTAAGAAACATGGACTTGATAGTTGATTTTATGAAAATTTAGGAAGAATATGCATCTGTAGCTCAATGTTCCAAGGACAGGAACACAACAAGTTCTTGTGGTCATCAGTTTGATGCACTCATTCATTGGGTTTTGGCTATCATGTTGATGCATTTGATGATAATTTCCAGATTTGAGTAGAAAATTGCGTGGATCAACAGCATTACATTTTTGCACTTCTCAGTTCACTTTTACTTCTATGTTGATGTCCCAAGCAGAGAACCTGCAGCTTATGCATTGTGCTCTTTCTTTTCCTGTAGGATGCCTGGACAAACTCACTCAAATTTATTCAATGGATCAGAGGAAATCAAGAGTTAGTCTTCTTGAGAACTATCACCGGGAGAAAGCTTACTCAAATTATTAGTAAAAGACTTGATTCTGTGCATCTAAATGAGAACGGATGAAAATTTTCTATTTTATTCCAGTTTCTTTGATTGGACATGGCGTGCTTTATGACATCACATGGTTTACGCAATGTTCAACAGGTTGGGAGACAAAACCAAAGATTCTCAAGTTGAGGGAAAGTCGCTTGTTGATCTAAATTCATTTGCAAGGGAGCACACAAAAAGGCAATCTCCTTTGACAGGAAGCCATGTCAGTGTGAAAAACACTTCTCAACCTGTGGTTAGGCATCTGTACCCAATCAAATTGTAACTTTAGATCTGAATGAAATTTTGCTCAAATTCTACTGAGTTTTTTCTCCCCATGTACTTAACAGTAGCTGACAGAAAGTGAGTAATGTGTAAGTTACCTTCTTCCCACTGCCACCCCCTCCCCTCGGAGGGGTTGACGGGAAGGATTTTACCTCCTCCCCATAAAAAGTTGCCCTAGTTATCACTCTTCTGCTATTGAATGGACATCTAGGGTAAAATGAGATATTTTTTGTTTGACTGTATATCATAGTTTCCATTGAGACATTTGAGACTCACCTAATTGCTTTATATTACTATTTTGATCAACCCATGTCGATATGTGTAAAAAAATCTTTTGATGTTCTCTCATCATTTGGTTGCTAGGTGAAATTAGAGCCTTTTCAGCTGAAATCATTAAGTTTTACTTGCTGTTGCATCTCAAGTCTAACTCTTCTATTATTATTTGCCAAGAAAGCTCATATTAAATTCATCATAATATGCTATAAGGAGGATATTGACATCTTTGTCTCTGGTAACATATGACTGGATTATCTAATGGAAGACTACAAGCCTGGAAGTAGGGTTCACCATCTACTGTAGCATGATTCATTCAACTTTGAGTTGAACCTTCTAAGTCACATAAAATGGGAGAGGGATAGTCCCTCAAATAATATTTACTTTTTAGATTGAAATAACTCCTAGTTATGTAAAAGATGTATCGATGTCAAGTCACATATGTTGTATGTATGATGCTGTTCATGTTGTATCATCACTGTCTTAGAAACATTGCCAACTCTAACAAGTAATTTTCATTTGTTGGATTAGACCTTTCGGACAACATTATATTGCATATGCTTTATCTGCTTGTACTAAATTTTTGCAGCTCTTCATGCAAGACCGGCAATTTGAATGAGTTATCAGAACTAGTCGAAAATATATGCGATGATCCAGAAGTAACTAGTTCAAGCGACGAATCTTACAAGGATTCAAGGATCAGAAATGTTGATGCGAAGAACAGCGTTTCCCATGAATCAGCCGCAAGGGCAATTCATCTATCGAGCTTGAAACTGATGAGGTCTCACCTGCATCCGAACTTGATGTCCCGGTTTTTGAAACCATTCTTAGAAACTTCGACTCTTCAGTACATTGACCCCATTGGACTGATATGCCAGTCCGTCCCAGCATGCTAAAAATCATCATCGGAGTCGTCTTCAAAATTGCACAAGCCTCCAAAACATGTCCAAATCTGATCAAAACGTGATTCCTGAAGAAATAAAATCACAGCCAATCTTGCGTGAACGTTTCAACCAACAATACATATCAACTACTGTCTACCGTGATTAATTATTTTGGCAATGTATATTATGTACAAGAAAATAGATATACATATCAACTATTGAAATTGTAAACTTTCAATTGCAATTGTATCTCAATTCTAGGTCTTCCATTATTATTTGCCACGAAAGCTTATATTAAATTCACCATAATATGCTCTAAAGAGGATAGTGGCATCTTTGTCCCTGGTTACGTATGACTAAATTAGCTACTAGAAGATACAAGCCTGGAAGTAGGGCTCACAATGTGTTGTGGCCTGACATATTCATGTTGGGTCACGTGAAATGTGAGACTATGATGTATCAATGCCATGCCATTTTTGTGCTACGTATGTTGATGTTCATGTTATGTCTATCCTATCTAGGAGAGATTGCCAGCTCTAACAAGTAGATTTCATATATTGGATGAGGCCTTTCACACAACATTATTCTGCATATGCTTAATCTGCCCGTACTAAACTGTTGCAGTTCTTCATGCAAGACGGGCCATTTGAATGAGTTGTCTAAGACCAATCGAAAAGAGATGGGACAATCCTGAAATAACTAATTCAAGCGAGGAATCCTTCAAGGATAAGAAGAAATGTTGATGTGAAAGAACAACAACTCTCTTAATTCTGCCACAAGGGTAAATCATCTTTCTTGCTTGAAAATGATGAGGTCACACCTGCATCCTAAATTGATGTCCTGGTACTGGAAATCATTCTCTGAAACCTTTGGGCTCTTCAGTGCATTGACCCCGATAAGATATTATGCGAGTTCCGTCCCTACATTTTAACAATTACCGTGCAGGTTGCCTTCAGAACTTCCCAAGCGTCCGAAACATGTTGTCAAATCAAAGCTTGATTCCTGAAAAATAAAATCATAACCAATTTTAGGAGAGAGCTTTCGAAAAAGGAATGGCATGATTAAAATAATGCAATCAAATAGATAGGAGTTGCTTTAAAATCCTCAAAAGATACTGATGAAAGTCATACATACAAGTTTTGGCTGTATTTGTTGAGATTGAAATATGAGAAAAGGATCAATATAGAAGAGGAAAAAAATATCGTCCAAGAAAATGTCGTAAATCATGTAGGATTAGAATGAAATTGTGGATGTGGATTATGCACATCAAATGAGTTCGATTTTCCATTTCACCAAATGTAAACAATTTTACATCACAGCCATCTGCCCTGTCTTTGACTCGTATGCTACCTTTGTCCATGACATTAGTAAGACATTTTATTGGTCTGACCCATTATCTGCCTTAGATATAAGCTTCTAAGATAGAAAAAATAATATGTTTTTACCCAAAAAAGAAAAAGAAAAAAGAAGACCGGAGCTAGTTATAAATGTAGTAGACGAAGCATTTCCTCCTCATTTTCCCCTTCTCTATCTAGTGTAGTGGAAGCAGGTTAATGAAATGATATGAAATGACTCACAAGTGAAAAAATAAATGTCTGAAAGATGTTTAAAGTGGCTATTAACAAACACGGTAAAAAACCGGGGAGGATGCAGACTTTCAAAAATTAGATTTTCATTGTTTTTTTTAAATGAAAAATCTTAATAAATACTCCTAGATGCTTTTGGAACACGCATCCTCATTGGCTGACCCCAGCCACATGCAAATTCAATCAACACTCAACTCCATCAATAACATAAGTCAGTCAATTTGTGGATCAGTGGACCATTTAAGTTGTGTTCTTGAAATAATTCCCTCAGCAAATTCTTATTGAAGTTGTGCAATGAGTATAGGATTCTTTTAGTGTTCTATTTTTACTGTAGAAATTGCAAATCACTAAACTCATCTCCATAGTGAATAGTATTAAGTAAGAAATGACAATAAAGTGGAGTGTATTACATAAAAATTCGCTAAATGAACAATTCATTTCATATACAGTGAAAAGAACATTTTAATGAGATACTCTGAATTAATTTATCTTTTATTTTTTGCTAAAAATTGCAATTTTTCCAATGACTTTTGATAAAAGTTGACCTTGTCCCCTAGATTTGCTGCACATATAGAACTTTCTCATCTAAAAAAAGAAAAGAAAAGAAAATGAGAAAACACGAGCTAAAAATAATACGAATTTATATCGAGTGGGTTTTAAAATAAGTGAGATCAATATTAATTGATTTTTGTTTATTTTTTAATTTCTCACCATTATTACAAATCTACCTTAGAGTAGAATTGGTGTTCGTGGATGGTTGCGTCAAGAAAATATAAAAAAGAAATAGAGAGAATGCTCTAGACTCGCCTTATAATGCTTGAAGGACTGGATGGAGCCGATGAATCCTTTCTTAACCCCAGGTAATCTCCCGCACTTTTGGATTTGTACGTGGCAATCATTTGGCAGTTTGGTGGTTGGCACATCAATCAACCTTTCCAACAATCTGCAACTATAAAGTGATAAATCGTTCAAAAACTCCAACTTGTCGATGCCCTCGACATCCCGTAGCCTCTCACAGCTCCAGATTAATAAAGACTTTAGCTTTTTTAAGTTTGACAAACCACCGAGACGTTGCACGTAAGGACAACTCTGAATGGTTAAGTGTTCCCACGATTCCGACGTACCTACAACTTGAACATCGAGTATCTTAGGGCACCTCAATAGGCAGAGAGTACGCAACCTATTTAAGACCGTCGATGGAAAAATTAGCCTCCCTTCACAACTAATCAATTCATTATCAGACTCATAAACTATCCTTTCCAAGGACTCGCTATCTCCAATATTCAATGCCTCCAGTGATTCGAACACCCAAGAAAATTGGATCTCAACTAACTTTATACAAAGATTCACGTTGACATTGTTTAGCTTCCTCATTCTTGATAGCCTCAACCTTTCGAGGCGTTGCCAGCCTCCCACACGCAACTGCTTTAGTTGTGGAAGTTCAAGCCCATCAAGTTGTATTTCTTGCAATGGAGAATCATACAGCTCTAAACATAACAAATTTCTTAGGTTCGGAGAGAGTGACGCAACTGAATTGAAATTTCTAAGCACTAGCGTTTCCAGAGATAGGGGTAGTTGCGGAAAGGTTTGTAGGTCGAATCCATCCAAAAAAAGTTGGTTTAGCACTGGAAGGGAAGCTATCTCAGTAGGAATAGGGACATTGTGAAGTCCAAAGCTCAATCTGGTAAGTTTGGATAACTTTCCAATCCACCGGAACTCATCGGTACAAAGTTTATCTCTTAATATTTCATAATCATCTAGGTACAACTCAACCAAATTAGTCAGGTTCGAAAGATCCGAGATTACTCGCAACGATTTAGATGACACTTTTAGATGGGTTAAACTTGTTGGGAGGGTGGGCAACTCTTGAATATTATTGCATCCCATCAACCCGATTCTTTGTAGGCAAGGAAGCATGTCGATGGTCTTTGGAAATTCACTAACACAAGTTCCTGATACATACAACTCAACCAAATTAGTCAAGTTCGAAAGATCTGAGACTACCCGCAACAATTTAGATGACACTTCTAGATGGGTTAAACTTGTTGGGAGGATCGGCAACTCTTGAATATTATTGCATTCGATCAACTCGATTCTTTGTAGGCGAGGAAGCATGCTGATGGTCTTTGGAACTTCACCGACACAAGTTCTTGATAGATTTAGGATTCTTAGAAAGGGCAAACTTCCAATGCCAGAAGGAAGTCGACCTTTTAAAGAGTGATTATTGACTTGAAGCACTTCCAAATTCTGGAGCATTTCAATAGCACAAGGTAAATTCCACGAATTTGTAGAATCTAAATTATGAGAAATGCAACCTTGAAAGTGCAACTCACGTAATGATTTCAACTTCCATGTGGAATTCGGGAGTTTCTTCATTTTATAACAATCTACAACAAAATACTGTAGTTTCACTAGGTCCCCGATTTCTTCAGGCAAATGTCTGAGAGAATAGCAGTTCTTGATCCTCAAGTTAATCAGACACTTCAACTTCCCAATAGAGCCGTTGATTTTCCTCAAATTGTGACAACATTCGAAAGTGAGCTTCTCTAAATTCAGGCATCTAGAGAAGTCAGGTGTTCTGATTATGTTCCAACAATTTTTAAAAGAAAGAACTTTCAATTTTGTTGCCATCTGTCAAAATGAATGCAATACTCAATAGATGAACAATCGAATATTACTTTCCAAGAAAATAAAATAGGAATGAGAATATTACGCACCTTGATTGAGTTTTGTAATCCCAGATCATCTAAGAAAATAATGTTGACAAATTCAAGAACAACTAAATTCTTTAGGTATATGCTGGTCCATTTTTGCATAGGATAACTCAAAGAAATCAATCCTGATTTGGGAAGACGATATGTTGCATCTCCAACAAGGGTTAATTGAGATAATTTAAGGAATCTTAGATGTTCAAACCTTCCAATCCTTTTAATTTGAACAAAGGCATCAAGCATAGTTTGTTTAGATGAATAAAGAGATAGTGCTTGAACTTTCTTGTTTATCTGCAAATGAGAATGGGAAATGAGTGATATCAGTATTCTATGTCATAGAGCCAAAGGATTATAAAAAGGATAGAAAAAAAAAAAACCCAAGAAGGTACAATGTAGTGGAATCTATGGCAGAAACTAGTTAGATGTTTCTAGAAGTGCTTTACCTCCTTTGGTCTTATTGCATTAAGGCCGTCCTCCCAAATCCATATCCTACTCCGCTCCTCAGGATTTATTGGATTTTCTTGGAGAACAATTTGTCTTCCTAGATCTCTAAGTTGATCGTGCATCCAAAACCTATCATTCTCCACAATCTTTACCAAGGACATGCCAATGAGGGCAGCAACTCCTGTATGTGGGAAAAACTCACAATCTTTCCATAGGTAGATTGCATTCGCCTTATCTTCACCGATGAAAAAGCATGCGATATCGAGGAAAATTTGTTGTTGCTCGAAATTTAAGGCATCATAGCTGATCTTCAACTTTCCAAAAACATCCTCATGAGGTGCTTTTCTTAACTTATGCAATGTCTCTTTCCATAGTTCTTGCGGTTTGTGGTAGAGGAACGAACCAATCACCTCAAGAGCCAAGGGAAGTCTCCCGGTAGCAAATATAATATCCCTTGAAAGATAATTGTAATCATGTGAAGGAAAGTTTGTGTTCAACGCATGCCTACTGAAAAGCTCAAGCGCATGTCCAGCACTCATTACGTCCATTTCATAATCTAAAATCTGATACTTTTGTCTATTGACTTGCAAGATATCTTTATTTCTAGTTGTGATCAATATTCTGGATCCTGAATATAAAGTACTCTTTCCAACTAATTTCTCCACTTGTTCGTTGTTATCAACATCATCGAGTACAATAAGGACTTTCTTATTACAAAGTATTTCTCTAATCCTCTTAGTTCCATAATCAACTTCATCAATGTTCTTTATTCCTGCAGGATGGCCGATTTCAGATAGTAACCTTTTTTGCAAGTCAACTAAGCCATCGGTTCTTGATGAATTCACTCGAACGTCTTCAAGGAAACAACAACACCGTCCAAAATGAGAAGATAACTGGTTGAAGATGACCTTGGCGAGTGTTGTTTTACCGATACCTCCCATGCCACAAATTTTAATGAGTCGCACACCATTGGAAGTGACGTCTAATAATTTGCTTACTGCTACTACTTGATCATCGATTCCAACTAAATGTTCAGTCACCAATCTATGTTTTGACTTCACACTTTCCACAACCTTCTCAACTACCAATTTAATTAGTTCTCCGTGGCTGCCACAATGAAAAACCATTTTTGTGAGCAAAATCACGATTACTTCACTAGAAGTGATGTTATTCAAGCATTGGATAAACTATACAATGATATGATAGGCAATGGGACCTTAAATCTAGGAGTGATATTCTAAACGCCCATATTGGACATTAACATCACTTCAAAACATACTTTTAGTCCCTTGACAATGTGGATGCTATATCAGGACCCGAAATTCAACTTGATTCCAACATGAGAGTAGTAATCTTGGGATTTTCGAGCAAAATAGATGTATAAAAATTTGTGCAATTGTCAAGCAACAACTGTAGAACTTGAATATCATGTCTTCACATTTCGTTTGGCAGACGTAGTAAAGATTCAACATTTAGTATTGCTATTATAAAACTCCCAACTCAATCATACTAGAATTTTCAGATCTATTATCAAGTGTTAAGGAAAACTGGGGAAACAATTATCTTGAAAATAACTAGCTTACCCTTTGTATTTCTTCACTTCCCACCCCTTTATGGCGTCAACCTCCATGAGGGCCTCTCTCCAAGCATTTACTTGCTCGTTGTCCAACTTCTTCTCACGCTCCAAATTGAGTATGGCATCGCGATATAGCGGAGTTTTCAATTTAACATCGTCAGGTTCCACGTCAAAGAAAATAGGTAGGATCTCTTTATTACCTTCCGATTTCAAGGTGTTTGCCACGATCCATGAGAGCTCACAAAGGCACCATTGGCTTGAAGCATAGTTTTGAGAGAAGATGGGTATGTAAATCTTGGAGTTGTCGATCACTCGCAAAAGCGATTCATCGATCTTCTCACCGACACGGAGCTCTTCGTCATCTCGGAAGACGCAGATTCCAGCGTCGGTCAAGCTATGGAAAAGGAAGTCAGTGAATCCAACACGAGTGTCGGGTCCTCTGAAATTCAGAAACACTTGGTACTCGCTTCCTGATGATGTTCCAGCATCTGAGCTCGCCATATCGATGGTTTCCTTAGCTAAGCAGATCTCTGTTTCCCTCTCTCCCTCTCTTTCCGACTCGATGTTCTTCAACAGAGAAATATTCCGCGTCACCACGTTTTGAGGAAATAATGGAGTAGTTATGGTGGAAACAGAAAGTCGTAAACGACGAACACCATAATATTGAATGCTATTGGTCCCTTTAGCAGAAGCCAACTGAGGACATTTACATCTGAGGACGTTTCCAATATATTTATACACAGCATAGCCGGCTTGTCGCGCGTGCAGTTGCAGGCTACATGTGCATGACATGCGTGGAAGTCAAGAAATTAAACTTTCATTATGCATTAATTTACCTCATTCCAAGTATTATTACTTTTTTATTTTCTTTGCTTTTTTGCACACAATATTTTATTTATTCTCTTTGATCCACCCTTTCCTTATATCGGGCTAATAAAAGTATCTTACCTGTCGGAAAAAAAAAAAAAAAAAAAAAAAAAAAGTCTCCGTTTTATGTACGAAATCAGTTCTTGTTTTGTTTCTTTTGAATTAGGAGATGCTTCTGGGAACCTTCCCTGAACCTATAAAATAATTGAAACAGAAGATCGTTTTTTTTTTTAAAATGACGGAAGACCATTAGATCGAATGCTATTGGCGAATGATTAAAAAAACCAAAGTCAGCAGCTAAATACTTCTTCAAATGCGCATGCAAGTTGCTGGTCCCATGTTTGGAATAATAAAAGTAACTTTACCTGTCGAAAAAAAAACAAGAAATCTCAGTTTTATGTACGATATCAGTTCTTGTTTTGTTTCTTTTGAGTCAGGAGATGCTTCTGGGAACCTTCCTTGAACCCTGCAATATCCTTCCAAGAAAGCTTCGAAGTGTGACATAGCCTTTTTCAACAACTACCGAAGACAAGTTCTCAAAACAAATGTTTTCATGCTCAGAACAGATTGATTGTAGACAAATTGAGATCACAAGAAAGACGTAGGTAGAGCCCTATCATCTTTTGCAAAGCCTCCATTCGTAGATGCTGCCATCATTGTCGTCATTGATGTTGAAACCGTTGTTCTCTGCGGCCGCGCTCAATTCCATTTTCTTTTCATAGTTCTAACGTTTCCAACATGGAAGAATAGATGGGGGCGAAAATGTTTACAGTCCTAAGATATCCTGATGAAGAATGAAAAGTTTTCATTTGAAAATTGCTACAAAAGTGCTGCACAGTCTGATACTAATCTAGCTTGAGACTAACTTGAAATTTTAGAACCTTTTATGTATAAATCCTAGAATTTCAAATTTAAAATTCTCACTCAATTCTTAACGAAATTATACAAATTATATATGGTTGGAAAGATCTCGACATGTAGAACAAAAGCATATGGTTTTGGGATCAATCAAGCAAAAAATCTACACGAAAAAATAATACCCATATTCAGCTCAAAGAGGAGGATTTCGAATTTGTCCATAAAAATAAAAAATTTGGGTTCTACAATCATAAATGATTGGCTCTAATACCACATGTAAGTGATTTATTCTCATGAATAACTAATCAATAAAAAAGAAACGGATCAATATATGACTGTAAAACAAAATTAAAGCGTTTTGTTTGAGAATTACTTGTTTTGAAGAAAATATTTCGATGGAAAGATCTTCTTTACTATTACATATTTCGATATAGAAGCTTTTAATGGGATTAAAAATATGTATAACCTATTCTTTTATAGGCTAAATTTAAAAATATCATTTCAGCATTTTTCTTTAAACACAATGTCTTTTTTAGGCCCGTTATCAATATATGCCAATACCTTATTTAATCAGATCACTGTATGGTTCAACAAATATTGGAATATCCATTAACCCGATTATTTAAAATAAAAAATCAATTAATTAATGTAAGCCCAGATTATAGGAAATTTCCAACATATTATCCATCGGCAATCATGAAATTTGTGAGGAATTTCAATATTCTGACACTTAGGTGCCCAGTGAAATCTTTGTTTATAAGCATATTCAGAGTAATCTGAAGACTCTTCAAGACTCCTAGATTCCTAAAGAAATGGAACTGCGCTGAATCTACGTCCTTGTCAGTAGCTCCATGTTATCATGATTACTTTCAGATTCTCTGTCCAAGTCCTCTAGTTCCCCCAGTTCACGCTGCTCCTCCTTCAAATTCACCTTCATTGCTTGTACTCCTTCCTTTGCACGGTCGATGCCTAACAGCATAAGACACGGCCGAAATGTCCGCTCAGCTCTCTTAAGGCCTAGAACATCAGGATGACAGGAATGCCGGAGTCGAGGGTTGTCGACTATCTCAAAACGAAAGAAAAGAGGGGGGATTGTTGAAGAGGTAATCCGACTCACCGCGCAATACTAAACATGTTCGCCCGAGCTCGTCAAAACTCGGTCATCACTTATTTCCATGGCCAATCAACTCAATCGTTTATAGCTCAGATTACACATTAGAGAATAGAGACACGAGCTTTACAAAATCCGACGAAAAACCCATGCTTGACTTTTGACAAAAATTAAGAAAAATAATTGCCCCCATAAGAAAAATAATTATTATTTAAAAGTTTAACTAATAGTTAATGTTATTGCACATAGAAAAGACAATTGCGTAATAAATCGATTTGCGAAGGATGGGCTTGGGCTTAAGTGTACTGCCAATTTTTAATTTCCCACTCGTATTTGATGGGACTCCGGTGATAGGCTTGCTCAATGGGTTGTTGGTATTTTATTGGTACTTTAAGCCCAGTATTCCTATTGCAGATGAGATGAGACAAATGTCAACACTATACAACTTCAAAAAATCCTCCTTTATAACATAATAAGATATTCATTTTCTTGTCAATTTCTCTAAGTCCTGCTCAAGCCGACCTTTAAGTTATTCCTAGACGAAAGTGCCCACTCCTTTGTGTGACACTAGGAATGTGAGATGGGCTTCAAGTAGCAATCAACCAATAGCATCTCGAGTCTCAATGCCAGGGTAGATGCTTGGAGCTTACATGCCTCAAATCCATCAAGGCCATTGATCACGCGGTTCACAAATGTGGGTTCACGTGATCGACGGTCAAGATATTTTTGAATCCAAATATCTAGGTTCAATTGTATTTTTTTCAAGATAGATTTCATTTATTTTATAGAAAATGGATTGTTTTAATTATATTTTTCTAAAACGACATTTGTTATCATTTGAAATAATTAATGAATATTTATAAATTTTTGTAAATGATTGAAGTATTATTTTTAGGAAAAAAAATTTAAATTTTTTTTCTTGAAATGAACGAAGCTAACCAGAAATTTTCCCCTGAGGGGGCCAAAATCGGGATTTTCTTCTGTCCCGTCGGGAAAACTCTCGGCGAACGCATGACGCTCGAGCGAACCTCCGCCCAATTTCCGTCGCTTTTCCGGTCCCGCCTCTTTCAGACTTCTCTCTGTCTCTCTCTATATATAAAGAGTCGCCATTCAAAACCTGTAGAAAAACCAGATTACTTCTCTCTCATCTCCATTCAAATCCAGTCGATCTCTATCTCTCTCTCATCTCCCACGCTCGAGCTCGCTCCCTGTCGCGATCGCAAGGAAGGTACTGTCGACATGCAAATCGATCTCGAGCTTTCGCAATCCGTCGATTTCTTCTTCTGGCCGTGGCTTCTTCCGTGTCTCGTTGCTCCGTGCCTCTGAAACATCGGCTTTAGCTGATTGTTTCGTAGCGTTGAGCAGAGGTACTTCGCGAGCGCGCTTTAGTTTTCCAATGGTGGATTTGATGAGATGCGAACTGGACCGATGAGGAGTTCCTTCGGACTCTCACCTGTTTGATTCCGCGCTTAGTTGTCTCTCGCCGTTTCGCGTTGGTTCGTTTTGTGTCTCCCACCCTCCCGTCACAGTAGGTCCGTTTGATTTCGGAAGACCTCTTTGTGATCAATGTAGATTGGCTTTATCGAGTTCGTTGGAGCATCATCTATGATTTTGTAGGTTAGGCGCAGCAAAGAATTTCTTCTCGATTGCTACATTTATCTCTCTCTGATATACCTCTGTGACTATTCTGGTGCATTTGGCTTCAGAAACTGGGTGGAACAAGCTTGTGGATAAGTTTGCGTTCAGAATTGGTGTAAGCCTTTTCTGGAAGTATATAGCTTCTTGCAGTTTGAGCGCAATGTAGACGCTTATTTAGAGGAAATCACTATGACTTACAGCATTTACATACAAAGATAATGCTATTTCTTGGCATCTGTTTTCGTAGAAATGATGCCATGATAAGTAGCTGTTCTGATGTACTTTTTTTTTTTCAATGACATTCGTTTTAATTGAACTTCTCTGTACTGGAAATCAGATGATCTGAATGTGATAGGAGGACCTATATATTTTAGGCAGTCATAAGACAGCCATTAATTCATTGGCTAAAACCCAATGCTATGGTTTCTCATGTTAAAATAGCATCTGTGTTCTTTTCTTGGGATAGATTATACTGGATTAGCCCTGTGCTTTGCCCCGTATGAACTTATTAATACTGCATTTGTTCATCCTTTGCAATAGCTATAGTGGTTTCCACTTGCGGTCTAGTTGAACTCCTTCAGACATTTCATATCGAAAGTATGAGAGACTTATGTCCCTTTGAATCAAGGCAGAGAAATCTTGAGATGATCGTTACTTTATTGTACTGATTAGGTGTCATTCTTATCACTGCTGTCGAATTGGAGATCCTTTACCTTTGCATTTGTGGAAGGATGAAAAATGAATCTTCAGAGATATATGATAGTGGCATGTATATATGGGTGTTTTTGGCCACACGGTTTTAAATTTAGAGGTTGCAACTCTCCACCTAACCACTTTGTATAAGTCAATGCTGCTCCTGTATGAACTGTCTACATGTCATGTGTGGGTTTTTCACTTTAATGGACTTGCTACGGTCCCTCCTAGGTTAGTTTATATATGCTTCTGCATAAGATAAGTGCAAAAATGTTTTGGATGCAATGGTTTAACAAAGAGATGTTGCTTTTACAAAGAGAGGAGGTTGCTGTGTAGTATAGCCAACCTAATGAGTTTGCAATTAAAATCTCCCTTTTCTTTTGTAAATTCTAAGGGCCATTTGAATTCTCTTTTTTCTTATGCTTTCCTCACTCTTTCCCTTGCAGATGGCAGATTCACCTAAGGAAACTGCAGTGGTGAATCAGAAAGAGGATAAATCATTACTAGGTACTCTGTATAAACTTGACAAATCTCAAAATACAGTAAATTCACTTCAGAGGTGGAATGGTACCACAAGGATGCATATTTCTCAACCTTAAACCTATATAATCTGTTTAGGTTATTATTTTAATATGGCCTGACAGGTGACTCTTTTGGATATTGTGGTCAATAATTAGTGCAGCATACTTTTCATTTACTTGAAAAAAATTAAAGCTTTCTTAATGTTAAAATTGGTTTTCATCCTTGTCATTGATTAGGATGATTGCTCGTACACATTTCTGGCCATGTCTTATGAAGGTCAGATATATAGGTGATAGCTCAATGTTAAATCTGATTTCAACAGATGCCAAATTTGGAAAGGAGTTCCTTACCTCCTGGAAGTCATTGTCTGTGGCAGAAGATGACACAGTGGATTTTAGCTTTGGCAAAGGCAAAACAAAGAAATTCAACTTTGATAAACTGTAAGTGAAACTTAAAGTATAGGCAGTTAGATAATAAACCGGTATGGATGTGGCATCTAACTTTAATATTCTATTTTCATACTTGTTTTGGTTATATATATTCACCCCTGTACAATTACTGCTTTGTTTTTCGACCAAAAAAATAAAATAAAATTACTGCTTTGTGGAGAATAATGCCCACGGTGATTAAGTGAGGCATGCTTCACATATTATTCAACTACTTCAAATATCTTCAAAACAATGGATGATGGTGAAGTTGCATTAAAGCTTGTTACAATCTCCCTTTTATGAGAGTGGGATATATCTCTGCTTTCTGTCGATTGATTGTTAAAAAACCTTTCTCAGGGATGTCGATTTTAACCTGGATGCTGACTTTGACAAGTTTTCATCATTCAAAGTGGACATGCCAGATCTCGATTTCTCCTGTCCATCTAAGAAATCTCCAAACAAGGACAGAAATGAAGCGGAATCACCTGATGAAGGAAATTCCAAGAAAAGATTTTCTTTTTCCTTTGATTTTAATGAGTAAGACAGCTTCACATTAGGGCTTATTCTTTGATACATAAGGTTATATTTTCAAGTGAAGGGAAATTTCATGACTTGTGGTTGCAATCTAGGAACTTAGCAGTGATTTGTGCTATCCAGGTTGGATGGCTTTAATCTTGATTTACCCATGACTGAGGGACAACAAGGTGGGAAGAAGGTTTTAGGAAGCAAAGGGAGATCATCGGAGATGAATCAGCACCAGGACTTGAAAACTCGCCTTCCTGAGGCAATTCCTGACTGTGAGGATAATGCTATGATTGATAATGTTCAATCAACACGCTGTGTGGGTACATCAGAGATTCAAGTAGGAACTTCTGCAACTTCAACTTCTATGCCGAACGCCAGAATGGATGATTGGGTGACAACGCCTGCAGCCTGTAGAAATTCAATTGCAGAACAATCTTCTTTCAAAAGGACAAACAGCATGTGTTCTCATGGATCTGATCAACAAGATTATTCATCAGACAAAACAGCATCAAGAGAAGCACATATTCAGCCTGGGGTTGACACAAATTTAAGTACCACCCCTGAACTTCCAAGAAAAGATTTGTCAATCATAAAAAGTTTAAATTCCACTTTGGGTGAAGAGCAGTGTGACAGGGAAGAAATGGCAGGGGAAGCCACATATTCTCAAGGCAACATGCAGTCAGAAGGTTCAAGTGAGCCACATGTTCCAGGAGCAGAAGACGAGGCAAACGGAAGCAATAAACCTTTTCTCGATACATTGAATGCTACTAAGCCTGATAACAAAGAGTCCAAGCCTGAGACAAGTCTTAATGATACAGCCAGTATTATTCCAAGAAAAGTACTGCATGACAGTAAAATGGCTGTTTTCAGGTTGTCCAATTTATCCCTTTACCTTTAAGTGATTAGAGGAATGAGAGGGAACCTATATTATTGCAATATTTTTGCCATGACTAATTAGAGCAATGGGCCATTAATCTCCTTTTAAGAAATATGGATTCTTGATGGTTGATTTTGTGAAAATTTAGAAAGCATATGCATCCATAGCTTAACATGTAAGGACTGGAATGCTAGTTGTTGTGATTTTCAGTTCGATGCACTCATTCATTGAGCTTTTGCTATCATGCTGATGCATTTTACGGCAATTCCAGAGTTCAGAAAAGAGATTGGTGGATCAACAGCAAAACATTTTTGCACTTCTTAGCTCACTTTTGGTATTATGCAAATGTCCCAAACGGAGAGCGTGCAATTATATATTGTCCTCTTTCTTTACCAGTAGGGAGCCTGGAGGACAAGCCCACTCAAAGCTTTTCAAGAGGTCAGAGGAAATTAAGAGTCAGTCTTCTCGAGAACCATCAAGTGGGAGAAAGCTTACTCAATTTAGCAGCAAAACACTTGCTTCTGTACATCTAAATGAAACTAGGTGAAGATTTTCATTTTTGATTCTAGTTTCTTTGATTGGACATTCCATGCTTTATGCCTTCACATGGTTTATGCAATCTTCAACAGGTTGGGAGACAATGCCAAGGATTCTCAAGTTGGGGGAAAGTCACTCGTTGCTCTAAATTCACTGGCAAGGGAGCAAACAAAAATTCAACCTCCTCTGACTGGAAGCGATATCAGTGTGAGACCCACTTCTCAACCGGGGTGAGGCATCTGTACCCAATCAAGTTGTAATTGTGGAGCTGTTTGAAATTTTGTTCAAATTCTAGTATTTTCTTTTTCCCATGTACTTCATTTAACAGTAGCCGACAGTGAGTGCGTAGTGTGTAAGTTATCTCCTCCCCAATGCCACTCCACCAAGCAGATGCAAACACAGAAGAAGAAAAAGGGACGGTTTACCTTTTTCTCATATTAATGGGGTCTGGTTATTAGTCTTCTGTTATCTGATGGACTTTCAACAAGGGTAAAATGAGATTTTTCTGAATTGTTTATCATAGTTTGCATTGAGACATTGGACACTCTCCCAATTGCTGTGTATTACTAGTTTGATCAACAGATATGTAGATATTTGTGAAATTACTGTATATTACTAGTTTTATCGACACATATGTAGATACATCTGAAAAATCTTTTGATGTTCCTGATTATTGCTTGCTGTTGATGAAATTAAAGCCTTTTCAGCTGAAATTATAAAACTTTACTTGCAATTGTCTCTCAAGTCTAAGTCTACCTTTATTTTTGGCCTGGAAAATTCATTAAATCCTTCATACTATGCTTTGAAGTGGATATTGACATCCTTGTCTCTGGTAAAATATGACTTAATTATCTGCTAGAAGACTACAAGCCTGGAAGTAGGGTTCACAATCTGCTGTAGCATGATATGTTCATGTTCAGTTTGAACTTTGTGTCACATGACATGGGACAGTGATATTCCTTCAAATGATAATTACTTTCAAGACTGAAATAACTCCTCAATTCAGAAAAGATGTGTCAATGTTATATCAGTTTTATGTTTGATGCTGTTCATGTTATGTCATATCCTGTCTTAGACATTGCCACCTCTAATGAGTAGATTGCATATATTGGATTGGACCTTTGACATGGCATTATTTTGCATATGCTTAATCTGCTTGCACTAAACTTTTGCAGTTCTCTATGCAAGACGGGCAGTTTAAATGAGTTGTCAAAACCAATTATTAAGATATGTGTGAATCCTGAAGTCACTAATTCAAGCAAGGAATCTTTTAAGGATTCGAGGGTCAGAAATGTTGATGTGAAGAACAGTAATTCTCTTAATTCTGCCAAGATGCCTTTTCGTCTTTCTAGTTTGAGAATGATGAGGTCTCACCTGCATCCTAACTTGATGTCCATTTATTTGAAACCATAAATACTTTTAGATCAAGATGTCAATATGTGCAGGGCCATCAGGACCAAAGTAGATCAGCTTGGTTCTAATCCTGCAGAGGAAATCAGTTCCTTGGGAGACTCTGAGCAAATGATGGCTATGCGAGGTGATGCCCCACATGAGTTAGCTCATCATAGCAAAAGCACTGAAAACCGGTCACTTCTCAATTCATCCGTAAAGCGGAAATCACATGAGGTTCCTTTCTTTTGTTTTCTCTTCACTTCCAAGTAATTAAGGCTCTTCAATAGGGTGTTATGAATATACTTATGGGGATGCTATTTTGTAATGCATTAGAAGCCATGAGTGTCTATATTGCAGGGATCAGATGCCAATTTAATGCCATTTAGTCCATTAAAACGGCTCTCTCAGTCTCCAAGTGAGAAAAGGTGAAGAGTATTAATAACTCCATTATACTTTCTCCTGTGACTCTGTTTTGTCTGTGGAAGTGAGTTCTTACTCTTGACACTTTAGAAGTTTCAGAGAATCCTCCGAAATTGTTGTCACAGAACAGGTAAATCGACAAAACCAGCCACTTCTCAATTCATAAGGGAAATCGTCTGAGGTTCCTTTCTATTGTTTGCTCCACTTCCAAGTAGTACCTTACACCTCTTCAATAGGTTGTTGCGAATATAATTATGGGGATGCTATTTTGTAATGCATTCGAAGTCGTGAGTGTCTATATTGCAGGGGTCAGTTGCCAATTTGATGTCATCTAGTTCACTGGAATGGCCCTCTGAGTCTCCAAGTGAAAAAAGGTGAAGAGTGCTAATAACTCCACTACCCTGCTCCTGTGACTTGGTTTTGTTTGTGGAAGTAATGTTCTTACCCTTGACACTTCAGAAGTTTCAGAGAATCCTCCGAAGCTGTCGTCACAGAACAGGTAAACGGACAGAACCATCTTAAGTTTTTCTATTTCAACAGAGTCGAAACTTGTTCCTTGCTGGTTTCTGAGATTATATGTATCAGGTTTGCAATCATGAGAACTCTGAACAAAGCAAAACCAGCAGTGTGTCTGGTGACCATCCTAAATTTCAGCTTACAATTTCTTCTAAGGCAAGGTCCACTGAAGTTGGAAGTCCATTGGTCATGGAAACTGATGAAAATGTTGAAAAGGCTGAAGCTTATACAAAGGAACTTGAAGATGTAAGTGAATTGCGGCTAAATTATTTTTGCTATAAATGAGTTGCTCATGCCCTTCTTGGCTTTGGCTATCAGTTATGTGCATATCGTAGGCTATAGTCAGAGACCATGAAGATTCTAACGGAGAGACAGTAATGGTGACAACAAAGCACTAGGAAAATACGAGATTGTCAAGTTACAGGGAGTAGTTGCCCATAGACAACTTTCTGTGGCTTACTGGATGAGTGGTTGAGATGAGTTTCTTTTTAATTTTTTCTTTTATATTTACTATCTGTTTTATTTGGTGGGATTGTTTTGGGTTTTGGTTTGGGGGGGTGTTTTGGCGGTGGGGATGGGATGAGCAAGCCTGGGCTTCTTGAATGTGTACTTTTTACTACTGGATGTTTGCTCCACTTCCAATAATTTGGTCTTGGGTTCATTGACAGTAAGCATCTTCATTATTGAATTTGCACAACTAGAAATCAGTTGATGAAGAGAACCTCCCTAATGCGGAAATTGTGATTTCTTCTACAGTCCGACCTAGTCACCCTTAAGGATGAATCTATAGTACTTTATAGTTATTTTCTATAATTAAAGGTCTATTGCAAGCAATTGAGTTTTAGAAGGCCATTGGAACATAGACTGAGGATATTGTGGAGAAGGGCATTGAACTGTTGCCTCTTGTGATCCTTCTGCTGGTTATAAATTGGCTGCCTAAGGGAATCATCTTGCAGATCTGCAACATGCTAAAGAAGAAGCAGGAAGAAGCTAAAGGATTGCTTGTTCGAGCACTTGTGACCAACAACAATCTATTAATGCTCAATCATCCCATCTACGAAGAGCAGATATCCTTCCGGTTATCAACAATTTCACAGGATGTTCTTTGGGTTGTTCATGATATGTTTCTTTTCCCCTTTCGCATTTCTTTGCAATTCCTTCACCAGATAAAACATCCGTAGGGTGCAGAAGTTTGCATCACAGCTCATGTCCAAGGAGATTCACCCTTGAAGTTTGCATCAGACGAGGTATCTACCTTGCCCCTCTCTCTCTCCTTCTCTCTCCCTCTTTCTCTCAAGCACACAACATACTCGATCACACACGAGTCACACCCAAACAGAATCACTGGAGATCATGGATGCATGTGCCTCTAAATGCCTACTTGCTCAGACACCCATCTGATCATGGGTGCAGTAATGAATCAAGAAAGTATATGCACGCTCGTTTCTCGGAGATTGTGGAAGCATACTGGCTTTCTGCATATATTCAGGGACGGTCTATATTTTTTGCATCCTGTCGGTTCGGGATGAAATCTCGTGGACATTTCCAGGTGCCGTGTTGAACCAAGACTATATTTTTCTTCTCCTTGTTTTCATGAGATGCCGTCAAGTTCAATGTTTCAAATATGAGACCGACTTCTCAAACTTAACATTCATAATTCTTCAATCTCGACTTGTTATTTCCTTTTAGTTGAGAGTGCCTGATTTCCTACTGAGGGTCATTATAAAAGATACCTCCACTTCTCGACGTAGAGTCTTTTCTTAACAGTGGGGAAAGCCAGGACAGCACCACTATGATACCCTGCATACTGCGACATTTGAACTGGCACATGATGCCCAACCTATTCGATTATCAGTCTTAAGGTTGCAAATCTTATCTTCTTTATCTCCATATATCTTATTGACCACCACTATGCGAAACCGACAGATAATAAAAGGTCTAGAATTGCTGTCAACGGTTCTCCAAGAGATTGGGTTCAATTACTCGTGCTCTTGGAATTGTACTGAGGAGTAAGGAAGAGCACGGATGACATTGCTTTTGTCATGGTTGGCGTGCGCTATAAGTTGCTACAAAGGTTTAGGCTAATAAAGACTGCATTGAGTTTTATATCTTAATACCTCCTGGTGTGAACGCCGGTAGATAGAAGAATGAAAGTGTGAAATGTGCAGATCAAATACTTTTCCCAAATTATTGAAGGTGAAAAGAGTGAATGATCAAACTCAAGATCCTGTGATCCAATATCAAAACTTGGATGGAGTTTGCAACAGTTGATTGTGATAGCTTAAGTTTATATTGTTGTAAAATATTTATTAGGAATAAGTGCATTGAAAGTGTTAAAACTTATTAAGAAAGTGCAATTGAATTTTAAAACTGATAGAAAATACAATTGAGTTTTAAAAGTTATAGAATGTGCAATCAAGTTTTAAAACTTATCAAATTGGAGTAATCAAGTCTTTTCATTGAATCAATCCAACTTGAGTAATAGAAAATGCTGACTTAGCTTTTTTTTTTAATGTTGCTCTCCTTATAGCGATAACGTGACTAAAATATGAAATATAATGTTAAAATGATATTGTGATGGCCTAAATCTGATTTTTAATACAAATTTTATTTAAATCAAACTAAAAATAAGCTAAATTTAAATGATTAAAAAGGAAGAAGGCAAAACGGCCGTGGCTCTTACCGCCACTGGAAAGGGCCCCCGATGGTGGGGCAACGGCCGGCCAGTGGTCATTTGTTAGTATCACCTGATAAGGCACTATGCTTGACTTGGAGAATCGATCATTTGTTGTTTGCAGTTTCTTCTGTAATGACACACAACTGCTCGGGGGTAACGTCTTTGTATGGTCATGGACCACAAGGCTTTCGGACACTTTAAAGTATCAGTGGGACTTTAGGCTCGGAATTGATGTTGGCCAATGCGACATCGGAAGTCTTGCGTGGAAGAGCCCAAATGAACTTAAATTGCTAGTGCGACAATCACATGGTTGTGAGTAGAGCTGGCAAAATGCGTTTATGACCCATTTTTTTTCAAAATCAAAATCAATGGGCTAGATGATTTAGAAACAGGTTCACAATATCAAATCCTAACTAGACCCTAGGTCTTGGAGGGTCTAAAAACCAATTCATCTAAGCCCAAAGAGGTTATTAGCCGAAGAAAAATTAAAAATTAAAAATAGAGAAAAAGAATCAGAGAACTCGATGTCGAAGAAAAGAGGGCGGAGAGAACCGCTATCATTAGCGGACCTCTACTGTGGCATCGCCAGCACCGGCGAGGTCTCACCAGCGACAGTCCCGCAAACAAGTAACAGTTTTAATCTGCTTGTACCAAGACGGGCAAATTGAATGAACTGTCAAAACCAATTTAAGCGATGAATCTTGTAAGTATCCAAGGATCAGAAATGTTTGATGTGAAGAAGAGTACCTCTCTTTAATCAGCCACAAGGGTAATTCATATATCTAGCTTGAAAATGATGAGGTCTCCCCTGCATCCTAACTTGATGTCCTGGTGATCTGGTATTTGAAGTCAGTCATTCTTAGCAGACTTTCAGACTCTTCACCGTCGAGAGAATAAAGTCAGGATCGCCAAAGAAATTTAAATTCTCATTCCAATATCAAATCCGATAAACCATGGAATGATAAGATCCTCTGCCTCAGGCCGTCAGACAGAGTGAAGACGAAGTCCTTGTCCTGCATTGCTCCGTAATAATCTCGTTCCAAAAACAGTTGTGACAGTTAAAAAGCAATCCATAATTAAAGAAACGACTTAGAACCCCAACAAACCATTCTATCTTGTCCATGGAATTCTGGTCAAGCAAATCGCAGACGGGAAGAGACCCACGGGAAGAAGAGCAAAGAGCATAAAAAAAAAAATAACTGAAACAAGCGTGGGAAATAGAAATGGCGATGGCGAAAACTGGAAAGACAGCATGGGGCGTCAAAGAGACCGGCTTCTTCAATTCCACTTGGTTGTGACACCAACCGGACTCAGCAGCCACAGCGAGTCGACCAGGTGTCTTCGGCCGCCACCATGAACAAAAGTTCAAGGATTCACGGGGTAAGCAAGTGCAACTGCAAGAAGTGTCGAGACTTGAGAGAGTCCTGTCACCCAAAATGTTGCTATAAAATGCTTGTCAGTCCCTGCGTGCTAACAATCATCACTCGACCCCGAGCCTTCCAAAACAAGTTTAGGTCCAATCGAAGCATGTTTCCTGAAAAATAAAATCACAACCAATCTTTCATGAAAGTTTCAAAAGAGGAATGAAATGATTAAAATTACACAATCAAATCAAGCACCGTGTTTAATCTATATAGTGTCTCTCCAGGACTCCAGACTAGTTTCTATCTATTTATATAGGTTTTAACGGAATTTGTTGAGATTGAAAAAGATACATACTTTTTGCTTTTTCATTCTATGGAAAACGGAAGGAAAAAAATAATCAATGAAAAAGATATGTCGTTGAATATTAAAAAGATAATACTAATAAATATATAAAAAAGAGGTTGCTTCAATTTTTGGTATCAAATAATGATTGTAGCACCACCAAACCATAATTAACCATAATTATAACTTTTTCTTGGTAAGCAGACCAAATCATCTCATAATTCACTAGTCGTTCCAAAAAGGTTGGGAAGATGAGCATTGGAATCTTCCCATTTTTTGTTTGTTTTACACGGTGCATATACTTCCTTGACTAGTGTTCAAGTACGTAGAAATAGGGATATCAATGAGTCGGGTTGGGTCGGATTTTGATGTTATGTGACCCTACCCCAATCATAAGGGGCACACTCTAACCTGATCCGACTCACTCCGAAACACATAAGACCCTAAACAAAAAAACCTGGTTGGGTCAAACCAAGTCAAGTTTTTGGGTTTTTTTCTTCTTCTTTTTTTTTTTTTGTTTTTTTGGGCTCCCACTCAACTTGGTTGTGGATTACATTGCTTATGCATAAACTTTAGCACAAGCTTAGCTCTAAACATTAACAATTATCAACCCGTGCATATGTCCCGATATTGGTTAGCTCTATTATATCTAAATAGCATAACAAGCATCCTAATAAATCAAACTCAGCATTGGCCAAAAAAGGGGAAATCGCATGATACAATTTTGTTCCAATGAGGTTCTCAAACAACCAGTACAAATCGGGTAAGCTCATGATCTTTGAAATTTCAAAGCACATCTGCAAAAGCTCAAGTGGATAAGGATAAAACACGAGGTCCAAGTGTCGATTGTAAGACATACTCTAGGAGATGTCTCAATTAAATATTTCTTCAATTTACTTCTTTCTTCCTTGTATAAATCATAACAATTACACCTCAAAGTGTTACTCGAGGGGATTATGAAGTTTGGTTGGATTTTATTAACAAATCACTGAAAACCCTCATGCTCTACCAACTTGAAAGGCAATTCATCAAGAACAAATATAATTGCTAATTTTTTTTAACTAGATTCTTGGTCAAATTTCCATGGACTAGAAGAACTACTGACCCCCAACAAGCTGACCCGATGCACTCTATTGCCTTTTCTCGACGTTTGCGTATGGAAATTGCTTACATCTAGCTAGATGACGATGCATTGAACTGGTCCCTTGACCACTAGCATAACCAATAGGGTCCACAATGTATGCATTCAGCTTTTTGTTGATTAAGAGTCTATTTATAGTGTTCCCACACTATAGATCCCGTCCTTCTTCCCGTGACAATAAAAATAGTCATTTCAGATATCTCTCTTTGACGATATTAAACTAAAGGTCTCAAAAGTTCATTGTGGCATAGTGCATATAAAGTTAATTAATTTATATAGAGATGAGTAAATTTCATAAAATTAAAATAAAATAGTATGACAAACTATGAGTAAGCAATAGGTATCCTAAAAGCCTAAAAGTAAGTAATATCAAGTCTAGACTTCAAAGCACTAAAAAATTGAGATTACGTGATGAAGGATCTCAGCATTCACAACTAAAACTTAGTACTTCAACCATTTTACATGCTGCAAGTACATAAGCCCCCCAAGTGACCCATTCTGTTGCATTATTAAACTGCGAGATCACAATGGGTTCCCGTAAACTTAGGTACACTTGAAAGGCATTGTCCCAACTTACAATATATGCTGACACATAAACAACCATTTGGGTTAACCACGTGTAATCTTACTATTCTTCTCTCTCTTTCTAAGGGGTAATACACAGAAGGACAACAAGTACTCAAAACCCTTCGAATTTCTCCTATCAACAAGTAGCAATCTATCAGCAATAGAGAGAGCCAGCAAAATCGATTTGCAATAAACTTCAACAACAGTACATTAGAGAATCGATCAGAAAAACCACTTCAGCAAAAGGACTAGCAGTGTAGACCAGATCTAATCGGACGACCAGAGAGGGCTCCTGCCACCACTACCAAACCCCCCCCTAAGAAACAGAAGATAGAGAAAATGAACCGAAGATTCGCGAAGACACTTACATCGATTTGGTAGCCTCGCAAAGGTTCGTTCAACTCGAACACCGCCAAATCCAACCAAAACCAATACGCGAACGATAGGCCCGAATGATGCTGCCGAGTGCCGACCACCACCTGCCTGCAAAGCCGAAATCGGGAAGTACCCGCACATCGAAAATAGCTATTTTAAGTTCGTAGAAGTAAATACAGGGTACGAGAAGCAAGCAAGCGCGGGGTGGGGGAGTGAGGCTCACCTTGTTTTTGACGGCGAATCGGCCAACTAGGCCCAGCGACGGCGAATGTCGGCAATGACGAGCTGCGGAGCATTGGAACCATCACACCCTCTTCTTCCTTTCCTCTTCTCCGCAACCGCCTGAGCTTCCTTTCCTCTTCTCGGCGACGGTGGTGGTTGGGTGACGACGAGCTGCAGACACAACCGACCGCACTGGAACTAATCACACTTCTAGGCCCTCTTCTTCTTTTCCTCTTCTTCACAATCCTCTGAGCTTCCTTTCCTCTTCTTGGCGTCAGTGGTGGTTGGGCCGACAGCGACGGTGGTGGTTGGCGGCGACGGTGGCTGTGTTGGTGGTGGACTGGCGGGGCTGAAAATTAGAGTTGAAAAATAAGAGTGAGAGGGTGATCGAGCGACAGAGAGAAAAGGCGAGAGAGAGGGAGATGGCCCGGATGGGGGGCCAAAGTCTCACGCGGTACCGGTACCAAAAACGCCCGCGCCGACCCGTGCCGGCGCAATCCTAATCAAACGCCTGCCGATACCGGCTCCATATCTGAAGAAAGGTTTGGCCTGAGTCGGTCAAGCTGGCGCGGGCCATTTTGACACCCCAAATGTATGAAGAAACAATCCTCATGCTTTTAACATGGAAATATATCATCCACCAATTAGATTTTTCAATGTTCTTTTTTAGAATAAAAAATCTGCAAAAATATTTTTGAGATGCTATTGGGAACGCGCATCCTAATTGGCCGACCCCAACCACATACAAATTCAATTAACACTCGACTCCATCAATACTTTCGACCAAAAAATTACTATAACTCCATCAATACTGCATCGGAGTCTTTTTAACGTTCTATCTTCACTGTAGAGATCGTAAATCACCAAACTCATCTCCACAATAAATATATTAAGTAAGAAATGATAATAAAATGGAGTATATTACATAAAAAAATAATTGCTAAACTGAACATTTCACTCCATATAACTAAGATGAATAGTTTTATTAGAGACTCTAAGCTAGTGTAAATATTTCTTGAAGACTTTGAAGTTGTTCCAATCATTTATGATAAAAACTAACCCTGCACAAATAGAAATTTCTCATATATGTAAAAAGAAAAGAAAATGAGAAAATGTGAGCGGAAAATAAAACAACATTTTAACAAGTGAGTTTTAAAATGAGTAATACCAAATATAATTCATGTCCGTTTGATTTTTTTTTTTTTAATTCCCACAATTATTACAAATCTACCTAAAAGCTAAATTCATGTTTGTGATAGTTGCATTAAGAAAATCGAAAAGAAAAAGAAAGAATGGTTCGGACTCACTTTCTAATGCTTATAGCATCGGATGGAAGCCCAAAATTCATTATGGGACCACTGAACGGATTCGGAACCCCTCGTAGTTTCCTGCAACCGTCAATATATATGCTGCAATCACTTGGCAGTTTTGTGGTTGATACATCAATCAACCTTTCCAACGATTCGCAGTCACGAACTGTTAAGTGGTTCAAAAACTCCAACTCGTCGACACCCTCAACAACCCGTAGGCTATTGCACCGGCAGATATTTAAACTCTTCAGGTTCTTTATGTTTGACAAATCACTAAGACTTTGCAGACCATGACAATCCGAAAGGTTAATTCTTTCCCACGATTCCGACATACCTACAACTTGAATATTTAGTATCTTATAGCAACACCACAGTGTGAGAGCCCGCAACTTATTTAAGACTCTTGACAGAAAAATTAGTTCCCCTTCACAACTAATCAATTCATTAGAAGTCTCGTAAACTAGCCTTTCCAAGGACACACACCAATCAATAAACAAGGCCTCCAGTGATTCGAACACCCAAGACAATTGGATCTCAACTAGCTTTGGACAACTCGTCACCGTGACTTCTCTCAGCTTCCTCATTCTTGATAGCCTCAACCTCTCGAGGAGTGCCCATTCTCCCACATGCAATTCCTTTAGTTGCGGAAGTTGAAGCCCATCGAGTTGAAATTCTTGCATTTGAGATTTTCTAAGAGATAAAATTGACAAATCTCTCAATCCCGAAGAGAGTGACGCAGCTGAATTGAAATTATCAAGGCCTAGCCTTCGTTGAGGCAAGGAAAATGGTTGAAAGGTTTGCTTGTCCAATCGATACAAAACAAGTTCTTTTAGCAAAGGAAGGGAAACCGTGCCCCATGGAATAGAGACTTTGTGAAGTCCGACACTTAAAAGGGTCAATTTGGATAACCTCCCAATCCACCATAATTGACCGGTACAAGGTTTGTCTCCTACTGCTTCACATTCAAGTAGAACCAACTCAACCAAATTAGTCAAGTTGGAGAGATCTGGGACTACCCGCCATGATGAAGACGTCACAGATAGATGAGTTAAACTTGTTGGGAGTGTCGGTAATTCTCGAATCTCAAAACAACGAAGCAACTCAATTCTTTGTAGGTGAGTAAGCATACTCATGGTCTTTGGAATTTCACTAACATGAGTACTTGATAGATCTAAGATTCTTAGAGAGTGCAAATTTCCAATTGTAGAAGGAAGATCTTTTAGACTGCAATCTTTGATTTTAAGCACTTCCAACTTTTCAAGTAGTCCACTTGCACTAGGTAAGCCCCACAAATTTGTTGAATATCTAATCTGTCCCTGAAAGCACACCTCACGTAACGATTTCAACTTCCATATGGAATCTGGGAGTTTGTTTACTTTAGTATCTTCGACAAAAAAGTACTATAGTTTCACTAGATCCCCGATTTCTTCAGGCAAATGTTCAAGAGAAGAGCAATGTTCAATCTTCAGGTCAATGAGACATTTTAATTTCCCAATAGAGCTGTCAATTTTCCTCAATTTGAAACAAGTGTGGAAAGTAAGCCTCTCTAAATTCAGGCATCCAAAGAAGTCTGGTGTTTGGGTTAAGTTGTGACAATTTTTAAGAGAAAGAACTTTCAATTGACTTGCCATCTGTCAAAATGAACGGATATTCAATAGATGAAGAATCAAGTATTACTTTCTAAAAAAATGGAATAGAAATGAGCATATAACACACCTTAATTAAATCTTGTAATCTCGAATCATCCAAGAACTCAACTGCTGAAAGTTCAAGAACCACTACCTTCTTTAAGTACATGTTAGTCCATTTATAGATACTCCTTAAAGAAATCCAACTCACTTTGACAAGATGATTCACTGTGTCGCCAACAAGGGTTAATCCAGATAATTTAAGGAATCTTAGATGTTTAAATCTTCCAATCTCTTTACTTTGAACAACAATATCCTGGGAACTTCGCGTGGATATGTCAAGATTTAGTGCTTGAACCTTCTTGCTTATCTACAAATGAGAATAGTAAATGAGTGATACCGATATTCTATTTCATTCAGGAAAATGATTATATATATAGAGAGAGAAAGCATCCTAATTTAATGTAGAGGAATTTTTTGTCAAAAAACTATTGGTTCTCTCTAGAAGTGCTTTACCTCCTTTGTTCTTGTGGCATCAAAAGCCTCCTTTGGAATCCATATCCTGCTTCGCCCTTTAGGATTTGTTGGATTTTCCAAATGAACAATTCTTCTTCCAAGATCTCTGAGTTGATCGTGCATCCAAAATTTATTATTCTTTACAATCTTTACCAAAGACATGCTAATGAGGACATCAACTCCAGTATTTGGAAAAAACCCACAATCGTTCCACATGTACATTGCATTTGCCTTATCTTCACCAATAAAAAAGCATGCAATATCAAGGAAAATTTGTCGTTCCTCAATATTTAAGGCATCATAGCTGATCTTTAGCTTTCCAAAAACATCCTTGTGAGGTGCTTTGCTTAACTTGTCCAATGTCTCTTGCCATATTTCTTGTGGTTTGTGGTAGAGGAACGAACCAATTACTTCAAGTGCCAATGGAAGTTTCCCAGTAGCAAATACGATTTCCTTTGAAAGATCTTCGTAATCATCTAAAGGAGAGTCTCTGTTAAATGCACGCTTGCTGAAAAGCTCAAGTGCGTGATTGGTACTCATAACCTCCACTCCATACTCTAAAATTTGATACTTTGTACCATGGGTTTGCAAAACATCTTTATTTCTAGTTGTAATCAATATTCTAGATCCTGAATGCAAAGCACTATTCCCAACTAATTTCTCCACTTGTTCTTTGTCATCAACATCATCAAGTACAATGAGAACTTTCTTATTGCAAAGTACTTGTTGAATGCTCTTCATTCCATAATCCATTTCATTAATGCTCCTTTGATGGCCAATATCAGATAATAACCTTTTTTGCAAGTCAACTAAGCCATCAGTTTTTGATGAATTCACTCGAACATCTTCAAGGAAACAACAATACTTTCCAAAATGAAAAGAGAGTTGGTTGAAAACGACCTTGGCTAGAGTCGTTTTACCGATACCCCCCATGCCATAAATTTTAATGAGTCTCACACCAATAGAGTCGATGTCTAATAAGTTGCTTACTACTAGTACTTGCTCATCAATTCCAACTAAATGCTCAGTCACCAATCTATGTTTTGTCTTCAATTTTTTCAAGACCTCTTCAACTATCAATTTGATTAGCTCGCCATGGCTGTGACCATAAAAACCCATTTTACCAGGTGAAAAATGCAAAATCACGATTACCAAGCAAGAAGTGATGTTATTCAAGAACTAGAAAAGCTACACAATGATCCGATAAGTAACGGACCCTAAAAACCTAGAAGTGATATTCTAAAGGTCCATATCGGACATTGACACCACTCCAAAACATACTTTTAGGCCCTTGGCAACTTGCGCGTTATGTCATGACCTGAAATTTGACTTTATTCCAACACGAGAATAGCAAAATGGATGTATAGACATTTATGCATTTGAAATTGACATGTTATGATTTTGTTCAACCGCCAACTATAAAAATTGATTATCGCCTCTTCGAGAGGAGAAATGTTCAACGTATTGAAGGATTAAATAATTAGATAGGAATGTGCATTGCGCGTTTCTTTATCCTATGCTTTTTTCTCCCACACTGACCACAATAAAATATTAATTTAGCTACCTATCTATTAATATCCTTGTTAAGCAGTTTCACATCATTTTGCAGATGTGGCAAAGGTTCATCATTTCGTATTACTATAATAAAACTCCCACCTCTATCTCACCGGAATTTTCCTATCTATGATTAAGTGCTAAGGAAAATTAGAGAAACAAGCAACTTGATAGTAGCTAACTTACCCTGTGTCCTTCTTCACTTCCCACCCCTTTATCGCATCAACCTCCATGAGAGCCTCTCTCCAAACATTAACTTGCTCATTGCTCAACTTCTTCTCGCTCTCCAATTTGAGTATGGCATCGCGATATAGTGGAGTTTTCAACTTGACATCATCAGGTGTCGCGTCGAAGAAAATAGGTAGGATCTCTTTATTACCTTCTGATTTGAAGACGTTTGCCATAATTTGTGCAAGCTCACGGAGGCACCATTGGCTTGAAGCGTATGTCCGAGAAAAGATGGGTATGTAGATTTGAGAGTTGTCGATCGCTCGTAGAAGCGATCCATCGATCCTTTCACCAATACGGAGTTCTTCGTTATCTCGAAAGACACAAATTCCAGCATCAGTCAAGCTATGGAAGAGCATGTCAGTGAATCCAACACGAGTGTCGGGTCCTCTAAAGCTCAGGAAGATTTGATACTCGCTTTCAGATGATGTTCCTGCATCTGGACTCGCCATGGCAACCGTTTGCTTGGTTTAAGCAGATCTTTCACTCTTGACGGGATGTTCTCAATGGAGAAAGAGGCCGCGTCGACACATCAAGAGGAAATAGGAAATACGGGTTGTTGAGAAAGTGGCCGAAACAAGGGAGTCAGTAATTTTTTACCACGAAGACCATAAGCTCGAATGCTATTGGTCGATGAGAAAGAGGCCACGTCATGAGGAAATAATTGAGCGGTGAATGGGAAAAGAAAACCAATCAAACCACAGCGTTTCCTAGAAGACAAGGAAGTAGCTCGCTCTGCATGTCATTGATGATTTGAAATTTCAGCTAGATTGGATATTCTTATTTTTCTATTTTTCTTTCTCATCTTTCTTCTCTTTCCTTGCAAAACTCCGTCGTTATAGGTACTCGATCTCAATTTTGCGTTGCGCGACCTCGGGTTTGAGTCTGTTAGAATTTTATTTTCTAAAGGAAGAATCTTCTGCCACTTCCAAAGATGGTGGCTGATATTTCTTTTACTAATTAAATATCCACCGCCCAAGGCAACCAAGCCCATACAAAATAAACCATCATCTTTATAAACTGCCTACCATCAATGCAGTTTTCAATGAGCAGTGGTCACAAAATAGATACGAATGTGGAAAACCTTATGCTAGAATAGCATAAATACTCTCTTTTTCTTGGGTTAATCTACGACGGACGAGCTTAGCTTAGGTGATTTGTCGCTCTTGAATTTCCCTACTCATATCAATGAGACTGGAGTGAGATTTCCATGGGCAGTTAATGCTTTGTTGGTACCTTAAACCCAACATTGCAATAACCGATGAGGCAGGACATATATCAACACAGCACAACATAAAGAAATCCTCTTTTATATAAGAATGAGATATTCATTTTTCTTGTAAATTTCTTCAACTCCTACTCACGCCAGCTTTAAGTTATTCCTGGAGGAAGGTGTCCTCTTCTCTTAGCATGACACTAGGCACGTGAAATGGGCTTGGGTAGCAATTGACAAATAGCTTCAGCACGAAGCTAAATTCTTATTTGGACCCAACTCTAAGTTTTTAGATTCATCAAAGTCGTTGATCATATGGTTCCCAAGTGTGGATCCACGTGATCGATAGTCAAGATCTATTTGGATCTTATAATAATTCTTCTGAGTTATATTTTTCATATATATTTTATGTTTCATTACTAAGTTAATCTATAATCAAATGCATCTTGGTAGTTTCTTATTTTATTACGTAATGTGTCAACTTGCAATCCGTTGGATGCTTTATGAGGCCCCCAATTAAGAAGGTAAATGTCAACTTTACATGTAATTGAAGCAATCCTTCAGGATACTACATTTATGCATAATTCAAAGTATTATGAATTATATCTAAATACAAGCAAGCGCGTGCGAAGAGGTACACCTCTTACTCTCTCTCGGTATGAAGAGCTCTCTCTACCATCCGTGGTAGCTTAATTCTGAACCCTAATGTCTGTCTCCTTTCGTCTATTCCCCTTTCTGTCCTCGCTTTTTCTTTGGTTTCCATCGGTTAGTTGCAATTATGTTGCTGATTTCGTTGCTCTGCTGTTGGAACGGGACCCATTTCTTTTCTTCTTAGTGAATTCCCATCTGTCTTTCCGCGAAGACCCATTTAGCATTGGGTATTCCGTTGCTGCACCCAATTATCCAATCCTTCCTTTCATCCATATGATTTCCTTGGCTTAGTTTCTTCGGCCGCCGGACTCTGCATGTCCCCTTTCTTTGCAACCTCCACCTCCGTTGATATCCCTCTTTAGTGGTCCTCTCAATGGCCACTCAGAATCGAGAAGAGGAGTGGCGTCTAGCTGCTCTTTGCAATCGGATGGGCCGGCTTTGGTCGGAGCATGATATAGATGTCTGGGATGAACAGCCCTCGCAGGAACAGATTGAAGAATGCAAGAAAGTGTTAGTAGGTAAAATTTTCTCGAATCCCTCTGTCAATTTTCAAGCATTTCAAAGTACTATGAAGCGTGCATGGCGCACCGACCAAGTGGATATATGTCAACGGGAACATGGTATATATGTGGCCAAATTTTACTCTGAAAGTGAAAAACAACGAATATTAGAAGGTAGTCCTTGGCTATTCTCTAGCCACCTAGTCATATTCCAACCTTGGATCCCTATGACACCCCTACATTGTTATGATTTTTCTAAGTGTCCATTTTGGGTCCATGTTGTGGGGCTGCCATTGGAATGGTGCCATTCCACTATGCTCAGCAAAGCAGTCAAGAGTATCGGCCGAGTGTTGGAGGTTAGGATAGATAACCAGGAAGGCACCACACTTAGAACAGGTCGTGTGCGGGTTGAAATGAATCTCACTCAGCCTCTTAAGATGGGACAATTAATTAGGATCGGGGGTAAAACTCTATGGCTTGACTTTAGATATGAAAAACTCTCTCAAGGCCCTAGTGGTTAAAGAGAAGTCTGATTTAGTATTTTTGATGGAAACGAAAATTGGGAAGAGGTGGTACAGAAACTACAGCAAAGACTCCAGTTCCCTCATTCGCATATAATCAATCCTACAAGTATGTCCGGGGGTCTGGCCTTGTTTTGGAGCTCTCATATTAATATCAAGGTGGAGTATGCAAACCAGAATATGATTGATACCTTTTGTTCTGAGAACAGTAAGCAACTCTTGATGAAACTCACTTGTGTTTATGCGCCGGTTAATTTTCATGATCAACAACTTCTTTGGCGAGCTCTTTCTCAACTGTCGCAGATTAACAACCTCCCTTGGCTATGTTTTGGCGATTTTAACAACATATGCTACCACTGGGAAAAGGAGGGTAAGCGGTCAGCGGACCCGATTCGGATGCACTATTTCAATGATATGATTCATGACTGTCATTTACTAGAGTTGGAGAGTAAAGGATACAAATTTACCTGGATGAACAACCGTCAGGGTGGAGAATTGGTCAAAAAACGTTTGGATAGGGCCCTTTGCTTGGCGGCTTATTTTCCCTACAGCCGAGGTTTTCGCTTTCCCTGTTGTTGGTTCTGATCATTGCCCACTGGTTTTATCTATGGAGACTAAGAGGCCGCGATCCAGCAAACCTTTTGTATTCGAGGCTTATTGGTTAAATCACCCGGATTGTTGCACCATTGTTGCTCTTTGCTTGGACCTACGCTAAGGGTGGTAGGTATATACGCCACGAAAATCAGATCAGTAAGTGTTGCATTACGGAGGTGGAGTCGTTCTGAATTTTCAAATGCACAATCAAAAATCGCTGCCTTACAGCTGCAGTTACAAGACCTCACCAACAATTGACATGATCAATATGATATCCAACGCACTCTCCAGTTAAAGGCAGAATTGCAACGTACTTGGCAACAAGAGGAGCAGTATTGGGCAATGAGGTCGCGATTACAATGGCTCAAGTGGGGTGATCAAAACACACGATTCTTTCATGCAATGACTATCCAGCGCTGACAACGAAATAAAATCAGCTTATTACAGGACAATCAACAGCAGTGGGTAAGTGATGCAGCTGCACTTAAGAATATGACTCTTGAATTCTTTTCTGATCTTTACAGGACGTCCGGGTCCCGAACTTATGACCCTATTCTGAATCAATGCCCGTCCATTGTTACTTCGGGGATGAATGAGGGATTGATTGCTGAAATAACGATGATGGAAGTTCAAAATGCTGCTTTCCAGCTGGGGAAAACAAAAGCCCCAGGTCTAGATGGGTTGAATGGCCTTTTCTATCAATCTCACTGGGATATTATTAAACAAGATCTGTTTCTAGCTGTTCAAGATTTCTTTCACACTGGAGTTATGCCTCCTGACCTAAACAAAACCATCCTTTCCCTTATACCCAAAGTCCCTAACTCCGAACGCCTTGATCAATTTAGACCCATTAGCCTATGCAACTATGCCTACAAGATCATTTCCAAAATCCTTGCTAATCGAGTTAAGCCCTTCCTCCCCGTCCTCATCTCACCAGAACAAAGTGCTTTTGTGGGCGGTCGCCAGATCCAGGACAACATCCTTATTGTACAAGAGGTGTTGCATCATCTCAACACCAGAAAGCGGCAAAAGAAATTTCAAGCGATACTCAAGATTGATATGCAAAAGGCGTACGACAGAGTGGAGTGGGATTTCCTTCATGCCTATCTTCTTAAGATTGGTTTTCATTCAAGTTGGGTCCGCTCGGTGATGCAGTGCATTTCCACTACCGAGATTAGTGTTAAATTCAATGGCGACCAACTTAAAAACTTTCACCCCGTTGACGCCTAAATTTCTTTTTCTTAAATTAGGTTTTTTTTTATTATTAATTATCTTTTTTTCCTTTTCGGATAATAAAAACAAAAAAAAAAATAATAACAAAGCAAAAAACAACAAAACAAAACAAAAAGAAGAAAGAGCAGCCCATTGGGCTCTCTCCCTCGCGCGGCCCTCTCGGCCCGGCCCGCGCGACAAAACCCTTCCCTCCTCTTCTCCTTCCTTCTTCCTCCTCCATCCGCCTCTGCAGCGCACGCGCAGAGGGCGCGCCGGGAGGACGGACGGACGGCGACGTGCAAGGGGAGCGGCGGGCGACGGGTGGCGGATGGGGCGCGGTTCGGCCGCGGTGGTTCGATCGGCGGGCCAAAGACCGGCGGCCAAGCCTCTCCGTCGACCGGCACCCCTCCGCCTATAAATAGGCCCCTCCCGACGACAATCGAGGACGAGAGCGAGGGAGAGCGGATCTGAGGCTTGCCAACCTCGGACAACCCACCGAGAGACTTCGGGGAGGTCCAAGGTCGAGCGGCCATAGATCCGAGCTTCGCCGGAGGGAGAAGCAGCGAGGGAGAGAGAGAGAGAGAGAGAGAGAGAGAGAGAGAGAGAGAGGGCGAAGCCGAAGGAGAAGGGAGTCCGCGTGGGTCGCCGCCGTCGCCGCTGTCGCCACGCCACGACCCGGGTCGTTGGGTCGGACCGGGTCGTTGGGTCGGACCGGGTCTGGGAACCGGGTAGGGTTTCCCAAAACGACGCAGCTCCGTTTGTTTAAAAAAAAAAAAAAAAAAAAATCGCGACCGGGTCGTTGGGTCGGACCGGGTCGGGAACCGGGTAGGGTTTCACCGGTTCCCCCCTCCCCCAAACGGCGCCGTTTTTTTTTTTTTTTTTTTTTTTTAAATGTTGAAAAATCCGAGCCGGGCCGCGTTGCGGGCCAAGTGCGGTCGGCCTTTTTTATTTTCAAAAAAAAATATATTAAAAATATATATATTTTTAAAAATAAAATATATAGAAAATATTTTATTTTCCAAAAAAAGCAGAAAATATTTAAAAATATAAAAAATATTTTATTTTCGAGAAAAATCAGGAAAAATCAAAAAAATACTTTATTTTCGAGAAAAATCAAGAAAAATAAAAAAAAATACTTTATTTTCCAAAAAAATATTAAAAAATATTTTATTTTCCAAATAAAAAAAAATCAAAAATAAAAAAAAATCAAAAATATTTCTTATTTTCCAAAAATGCCAAAAATTCAGAAAAAGCCAAAAAAAAAACTTGTATTTTTCCAAAAATATCAAAAAATCAAAAATCCCTTTTATGTCCAAAAAATTGGAAAAATGTCAAAAAAATGTCTTTTCCAAATAATGCATGGAAAATCCCTAAAACATCCAAAAAAACCTCAGGGTTTAAACAATGTTAGGTACCGATAGGGCATTAGTGATTAACTAGTGTAATCAAGTCCCCGATCCTAATTTCTCTCAGTTGCGCGGGGAGCGAATATTTCTCCCAATATTTCGCATGGGTTTCTAATCAACCCACCCCAAATTGATTAGTGGCGACTCCGTTTTAAAAATTAACTTACGGGTTAAAAACTTTGACCATTAAAGTCGTGAATTGGTGGACTTGGGAGAGTCCGGGCTTAATTAATCCAGCCGAGCCATTAGCCTCCACTAGGCGCCCGCCCCGATCGGGCGCCGAAAAAAAAGAGGTCGCGATAGCTTGGCGACTCCACTGGGGAATCTGAGGACTTAGGCCTTTTTTATCTTGTTTAATTCCTTTTGCGACTTAGGTTTTTCTTTATGCAGGCCAAAGCTTAGAAATTTATTTTAACTTTGCTTAAAATAGATTGTCTTGTGATTATGAATTGTGGTGCATGCTTTCTTTTACCATTTCAACACTACACATGGCACACACAACCCGACCGCAGGACTCCGGGCCGCCATAGGATATTTAGGATGGTGTCAAGAAAGATACGACCTCGAACGCGAGAGGCGCGATGTAGAGGTTGCCTTTCTTTCCCGAATTTCTTTAGCCGAGGTTAGGAGGGTATGTCGCTAACGCGAGACTAGCGATTGGCGAGATACCCTTTTAATTTCAACAAGTCTTCTCAGTTAGAAATCGAGCCGCACATCTCATGTGCATGTCTTTGTACTTGCCATTTTCTTTAAAAGCAAAGTAATTTATTTACTTTTACTCAGTCCTTTTATTGCCCCATGGCAATTTAGGAAAGTTTTTTTTGAGTCGCAGTTTATATGCGATGGGGAGAAGATGACATCCGGTTCATTCCCACTCCCAAAGCGAGCTCTTCGGATGGTGGGGTCAATTGGACCGGTATGCCCAAGAACGAGTGAAAGCCAAAGTCGGTCATCTTCTATCGTTGATTCGAATCCGTGTTCATCCCGAAGTCATGCAGGCCATGGCACATTTACGGCAGTGCCCGAAGACGACTACTTTTATATTTGGGAGGTTCGAGCTAACCCCAACTCTGGAAGAATACAGCATCATCACTGGAATGCCTCTCGAGAAAAGGCTTGTTAGGCCATCAACAGGCATTATCCCGTTGCGTGGGTTAGCACGACTCTTAGGAACTGAAGTCCATGTTATGAGGCAAATTCTTGAAAACAATCATAATACCTGCCCCCTAACATTTTTGACTGCCTGTTTCGAAAATCAACCCATGACTTAGAAAAGCGAGATTTTCCTCTTGGCCTTTCGGGCTCATCATTTTCCCCATCAAAGAAATGTCATAAGTCCAAAGATGGCATGGATAATTGACCAGATCTCAAGGGGGCAAAATTATGTCAACATGATTTTAGCCGAAACATTCTTGTCCCTCAAACGTTTTAAAGAAAACACGGAAAGGTCATGCGGGTCTCAGGAAATTTTACAAGTCTCGGTTCTTTTCTCACCTAAGCGAATTTCGAGACTTCATGCGATCGCCTGAAATAAATGATTTCGAAAATCCATTTCAGAAATTTATGGTTTTAGGACCATACATTCCTAACCAAAGCTGTTTAACTTGGATAAACTTTCTAAGAAACCCAGCTCGAGGCGTTCCAATGGTGTCTTTGGTTGGTTCCATGAGAAGAGAGCTTACTTTGCTTACGGACGCCGCCATCCAATTCCGTTGCTTGGTTTCACCGGCGCCATTTCTTATTTCCCATATCGGGTGACGCGACAGTATGAAGCCCTTCAAGAGATCCCACCGCCTTTCGGGGAGGAAGGCTCCTCCACTCTTCTTCACCCGACAAAGTCGTGAATACACTTTCGAGATTGACATTGTCGAGGAAACATGGAGCGGGTGCCATCGCAAAGAATTGTGATACCCGAAGGACTTGAGGGACAAAAAAAGCCCACCACGCCTCCGAATCCTACATCCTCAACCATCGTATCCCGACAAAGTGGAAGCCATCGATCCCTCACCCAATCAGCGAGATCAGCCGGCATGAACAAGCGAGCTCCGTGCAAGGGGATTTGGGAATGAACAGGATACATGTCTCGAGCCGGTCCAAGAAAACAAGCATCGGGCGCAAGAACAAGGCTCCCGTCGCATATAGATTGCGAGTCATGTGTTTCCTAGTGTTGATATAGTGAAAATTTCGTCCCATTGTTTAGGGACTTTTGTTTAATACATAGTATTTCATTCGTCATCTTAATTTCAAGTTTTAAGTGTCGGAAGTACGTGGTCTATAAAATCCTCTTTTGATAAATAAAGAAGCGATTAGACCATTGCCATGGGTCAATCTTTGTTTGCTTTCGTACTCATTCATGATTTTTGCGACACGAGGTAATTATGGATCGTCAACTATCAGCCACCGCAAATGGCCTCATGTGATAGGACCCGATGGAATGAGGTACAAAATCGCCTCACCAACATTGAAGATGGCGTAGGACGAGATGTCCATTGTCCTTCGACAACTCTCAAGGCAAATGGAATCCCACTCAAGCTAAACCCAACTCCATAACTACTTTAAGCACACTCGGCACCCACAAATTTGCCGGATAATGACCAACAAGATGAACAAACTTGAAAAAATCATGAAAAAGTTGGAGAGGCAGCCGCAAGAGCCGAATCCCATTGACTCGTCTAATTATCGATTTGAGATCCCTAAAGAACTCGGAAACGCCCGAATGCGAAAGGTATGCCGATACCTTCCCGCCGAGACCTACTTACAAGCCCTGGTCCAAAGGATGATTCAATCATACCAATCAAACCCGACCGGCCCTGCCTTGCGATGGTACATTGTCAGGAAGATTAGTTTCCTTAAAACTTGGAAGGAACTAATTCATGTTTTCCACCAAGAATATGATATTGACATCAGCCCTGACATTGCCTTGCCCTATGAAGAACCGATGATCCCGGAGCACGAGGAGGCGTCAAATGTCAATGAAGCCTTGCATGATAAATGGGCAGCAGCAACATCATATTATTGAAAAGTTTCCCACTCGGAAAGGCAAGGAACCTATGTACGAGATCACGAGGCACGGAGCTGTTCAAGACCGGGGGCACGACGGGACAACTCCCAAGCTTACCGCAAGAGCTAGGGTTCGAAGAATACCAACCCCTATCGACATAGAAAGTGAAGCAGAGTGAAGCCTTAATATCTCTCGTTCTCGTTGACAAAATCGAACTAGCAAGACGAAGGGCCTTACTTAAAAGGTGCGGACCAGAGCCAAGAAAAGAAAGCCTAAACCGATCAATTCAACATCTACCACGAGTATAGGCGAAATTTGATGGCGGCGAACCACTTTGCATCAAAACTTCGAACATTCTACGGAATACAACTCAAGGCTATCTTCCTCTAGAATATGACCACGATGACTTCCGGTCCCTAGAATACAAACCCAAGGATTTCCAGCGTTATTTCGATGGAGCGATCACTCATCATATAATCGCTGCTTCCCTACCGTCACCCGGGGATGAGGGCCCGTCAGAAGAAGAAACGTACGTTCTTATCCGCTATGATCCTAACGAGCTACTAAACTCGTCCTCCGACCATGAAGATAGCTTCAATACTTCATCCTCATTCGGAAATTTTGACCCAGAAGAAGGCAATGGAGTGATCTCGGTAGAGTCCAACTTCTCTCAAACAGAAAAAATTCACCACTTCAACGAATATGCGGTGGGAAAACCAAAGTGGCCTAACCAAGACATGTCAAGCTCGACTTGCCCTCATATGATCTTGATCCCCAATGAAGTATGGATACCTAATTTCCGCAAGTACAACGGCACGACTTGCCCCGTGGCTCATTGCAATATCTCCATACTCGAGATGAGCCGCACCATGGCCCGATGTCATTCACAACTCAAGCGTTCCAAGAAACTCTTACGGGTGCATTGCAATGGTTCGTCACAGCAAGTATTTACCTCATAAAGGATTGGAATGAGTTTGTCTTCCACATTCTTGCATAAGTACCAAAACCAGATTGGAACCGAGTCGCCTTGCGAGAGTTTGGCCCACTTCGGAAGAAGACCAATGGAGGATTGCCAGAGCATATGCGGGGAAGGTGGAGGGCTTTTATGATGCAAACCTATCCTCAGCGATCAAGAAGAATTGATAAAGCAGTTCACGGAAACTTTGCCCCACGAACATCGCGGTTGGCTGCATGGGTTACACTTCCGTAGCTTCAACGAAATAGTCATTGCATGCGAATACTTCGAGTCTGCGGAGACGAGGAATTCAAAGACGCTTGACTTCGGGACCAACACTTTCAAATCACTCCTTTTCATAGGAGTTTTCGTTAGTTTTGCTTGTCTTTATGTTCTAGTGTGCTACTGTTGTATTTCCAGTACTTTAATGTATGGTTATAATATTTTGTTTTGAAAGCATGAGGCGGTATTCCAAACCAGCCCACGATGATGCTATCCAACCATGAAAGAAAATATCATCCAAGGAGAATACCGAGGGCTGGGCTTCCTCATGCTTTTTCTCCCCCAAAGACATGTTTTTGAAAATAAAAAATATTTCATCACCAAAAGCTTTCAAAACAAGATGATAAACTTAACCGTGTTTGTCTTTCCGACTCTCTCACTTCATGTCTCGAATATCATTCCCTTTGACTTAGTGTAACAAAGGATTTAGGCGGCACATCATGTGAACAAGGCCAAATTCAAAGACACCCTTTCAAGGAAGCAAAGGGCAAGCAAAAAGGATCATCCATTTGTTTTTCAAAGAAGGTAAGTCTTATTCCCGAACATAATTTTGAAAATGATGTCTCCTCTCTTCTGTACAGGAAACAAAAGATCGGACATAATAGGCGTAAGCGTGCGGTTAAACCCGACACACGCACACCATGGTAGCTCGAGGCGGGATAACCTCCTCCCAGGCTCGACCTTCCCATATTTGCAGGCTGTCTCGGGAGCTCCGTGTATTCCACCTCACTCCTGTCCAATTCCTTTTCAAGACGGAGCGAATATCTCCTCCCCCGACATGCCCGAGCAATTAGACATTGAAGGGATTTCCAGCTTCGACAAAGCCAAGAAGTACAAAAGGAAGAAATTTATTCTCTTCCTTTGAATTCATTACTTATCAATAGGGAGAAAATTCAGACAAAGTCAAGGCAATTTATAGCCCCACTCAGACAATGACTCTAGAACCCGAAAGCTTCACTCGTGTTCCGGACATGTATTCTTCCAAAAATAATTGACATCAAAAAGCTGGAGGTTTTTGATTGTCCATCTCAAATTCCATAGAAGCTTGAGGTACGTGGCTTTTTGCTCAATGCAGCTATAGTCAAGGACAGAGGAGAAATTCCACAGAAGGAAGGCGTTGAAGATGAATCAACGACCAGCAACCATGCATACAGGGCCACAAATAAGGGAGGGCCAATCAAAGAGACATTGAACCGTGTCAAAGACAAAAGGCCGTCATTGACGCTCAAACATCCCTAGGAGTCAACAAATAAGAACTCGGGGAAGAGTAATTTGCATCGTTTCCAATACTCTCGTATCTAAATTCACTTTTGATATATTTTCTCCTATTTGACAAAGAAGCATAAGATTCGAGAGCACAAGCTTAGTGATTAATTTGGGCAAACCAAGTAGCCCATATCGATTTACTCGGCTTGGTATGAAAGGACATGTCATCCAAGAGCCAGTCCGGTGGCGCCCCTACGGACACCGTCAGCGTCTCTAGCCAAATGCTACCCGGGAAGAAGCAAAATGGTCCAAAGTCGAGGGTTCGAATCTCACGCAACTTGATTAGCCGCTTGAAAAAAATAAATATATATATATATATATATATATATATATATATATATATATAATAATAAATAAAATTTTGCTTCTCTTGCACCAAATTATAAGAGAGCAAATGACCTAGCTGAGTGAAGATTACGGAATTCATATCCTCCTCGTACTTGAGGTCCATTCAAACATTTGTAAACCAGTGAAGGGTAATGTTGTATCACTTCCAAGTTATTCGACTCTTGAAAGAGCTTCTAACTAATATGATCCCTCTCATCATTGCGGGATCACTCGATCGTCAAAGATGTAGAAAACAAATCAATGAGAGTCATGTCGACCGTGATAAGCTCTCCCAAGCCAAATGGCGTCTCAAGTATCGCCAAAGCAAATGAGAAACTTTTCGGGGCCTCGGATCATGTGTGACATTGGCCCTACTAATTAATCTATTTTTCACATCTTCTCTCCGCAGGGGCAAAAGCAGAAAGGCCGTCAAACCAATGATCGATCCCCAATCCCACTCGATCCTCCTTGTGTCATTTCCTACTTAATTAGGATAATCCATTGACACCCCATTTGTGAATAACTCTTTTGATGTTCAAAATTCAAAACATTTGTAGATACAATTTCATCAAGTAAACACCCCTAAAATTGACAATAGGGTCTCTTGAGTAGAAAATCATTCATTTGTTTTGAGAGTACAAACTCTCTCATACTTCAAAAATGCTGCATGCCTTTCTCCAAATGGATTTTTTTGCATGATGATTTTGTCATCTAAATCACCGATTCCATTAAGGATTACTAGAATAGACGGCTAAGTGAAAAATACAAGATTAGTCGAGCATGCTGTATGAGGTGCGTAGGGATGATGACGGGCAAGCCATATCCTACACACAGTCCCCCATCTATACACTTTTGAGATGAGTGCAGAAAATTCCATGACTGCAGGGTAAAAGAGTTCTCTCGCGAATGGTACGATAACCAAAATAGTGAGAGGCATTTCATTGCTCACCCCCTATTGAGCCCCCATACACTGGTGAAGCTACTCTCATCAAGAATCACCCCACATTGGAGCATGTCAAAGACAAAGCAAATCAGCATCACAAGGTGAGAAAGAGGGATAGAAATTCTCTTGCTTGCACTTGCATCAATCTTCGAGTGTCTTTATTGCATATGAACACTCAGCGTTAATTTAAGTGCCTTAGAATGACGAAGAGCAATTCATTTTCTATGCATTTGTATACATTGTACAACCCAAGTGAGTCTGTAATTTTTACCCTCACATTGAGGCAGCGAGAAGTTATTGCCATAGCCTAGAGCGTTGGCCGAAGGTGAAGACTCAAAGTCTAAATAATGGTGCTTCGATTGAACTCGCCTAGATCGTTCCTCAAGCAACAAAAATGAAAAACGAGGGCATAAAAAAGCGATGTACCTGGTAAAAGCAAGGTCAATGCCCATAAATGAGGAACTGGAATAAAAGTCGGGCATAAAAAAAAGCGAGTGTGCCTAGTAAAGCAAGGCGATGCCCCCAGTCAAAAAAATGCAGCCAAGAAAAAGTTGTGGTTGTAAAATCTCCATTTGATAATAAGAAGAAAGACTAGTGGCGAATGCTAAGACAGTCACCAACTCTCCTCCCCTTCTACATGTGAGTCGAGTCTCACGTTATATTCCCATTGTAAAAAAGTCTCTTCGGACTAGGGCACTTCAATTAACGTAAGATTTCATATGTGCATAAATATCTTCGAAGAAATACAGGCAAGATTACTCTATCTCTTTTCGCGGGGTTCCGACTCTGTAAACCTAGGAGAGAATCGTGTGACATTTTCATCCATCGACTTCAACCTTGATGGTCCCCTTTTATGAGTTGCTAACCAAGTCTTCATCACAATTTCAACAAAGACCTCTCACATTGGTAAAAGTCGTACTACTTGCGAGAATACTCCGGACCCTGCGACATGATGACGGTGAAGTGCGATCCTTATAAATCCTGCATCAATGGTCGGGATACAACAGCCTTTCCACAGAGTGAGTGGAAAGTCCTTTCAGACCGAAAGTCCTTCATCGGCATGCTCAAGACATCTACGTTGAAATGAGGGTTGTCTTTCAAAATCTTCCCAGTGGAATTCGGATGATAGAAAATGACAAAGTTGTCATGCATAAAATCGCATTTGAACTTATGAGTTTACAGCATATACAATCATTGTGTACATGTCTACATGTTGTAAATAGTGAACATACTCTTAGTAATCGAGATATTGCCAAATAAGCATATCCCTATCTCGTCTTAAAGTACCTACCACACTGTCCACGGTACTCTCTTCTTGTCACTCGACCTATTCGAGTCATCTCCCTGAGTTTGGATGCTTGGGATGCGAGTATCCCCTTGTCTTTGAGTACTTACCATTTCTTAGGGTACTCCTTCTTGTCGACACTCGACTGTCGAGTTGTCCCAGAATATTAATATTTGCAACTTCCCATCCGATTATCCCATTGTTTTTGAATGCTGCCACCAAGGTACTCTCTACGTTGACACTCGACACATTCAAGTTGTCTTTAAAGTTTGGATGCTCATGACTATCCAAGTATCCTCTTGTCTTTGAGTACGCCACCCGTTCCGGGATACTCCTTTCCGTGACACTCAACTTGTCCGAGTTGTCCTCCAAATTGTATCTTTGAATACTAGCGGCTACTCAAGTATTCCACCACATTATGCGCCCCGCAATCACCTAGGTATGCTTTCTTACACTCGGACCGAGTTGAGTGGTTGATTATATCATTAAATATTTGTGTTCATCCAAATATTTCTCTACTTTGTACAATTAACAATCTGCCGCCATCAGGTAAGCCTTGTGTTACATTCAAATTCCCCATAACCAGGAGGAATATGCGAGGTACGTCCTGATATTCCCAATTTCAGTAAGAGACCTTCACGAATATGCGGGCATGCCTCGATATTCTCAATTACCGGAAGGTGAGAAACCTTCACGAATATTCCTCGATATTCCCTTTGCCGTTTAAGGTGGGAGACCTTCACGACCGTGGTACGTCCTTGATATTCCCAATTTCCAAGAGACCTTCACGAATATGCGGGGCATGCCTTCGATATTCTCAATTACCGAGAGGTGAGAGACCTTCACGAATATCGGGTATGTCCTTGATATTCCACTAATTGCCAGGAGGTGGGAGGCCTTCACGAATATGCGAAGGGGCATGTCCTCGATATTCCCAATTTCCAAGGTGAGAGACCTTCACGAATATGCGGGGCATGTCCTCGTATTCCCAATTTCCGAAGGTGAGAGACCTTCACGAATATGCAAGGTACGTCCTCGATATTCCCTATAACCAGGAGGTGAGACCTTCACGAATATGCGGGGCATGCCTCGATATTCTCAATTACTAGGAGGTGAAGACCTTCACGAATATCCCGAGGTATGTCATTGATATTCCCTAATTGCCGAGGTGGTGGAGACCTTCATGAATATGCGAGGTACGTCCTTGATATTCCCAATTTAGGAAGGTGAGAGACCTTCACGAATATGCGTGGTACCCTCGATATTCCCCATAACCGAAGGTGAGAAACCTTCACGAATATCCCAGTGCACGTCCTCGATATTCCTAATTGCCGGGAGGTGGGAAACCTTCACGAATATCTCAGGTACGTCCTCGATATCCCCAACTACCGGGAGGTGAGAGACCTTCCACGAATATCTCGGTGCACGTCCTCGATATTCCCCAATTATCAAAAGGTGAGAGACCTCCACAAATATGTGAGACCCATCCTCGAATTTCCACATTTGGGTATTTTTAGAAATTCATACTTGTGATCATCCAAGTACCTCTTCAATACTGCGAACGTTCGAGACATCCTTCAAAACCCGTACTTGATAAACATCCAAGTACTCTTTTGACACTTGCAATCAATCGGTATTTTCAAACATCTAGTACTTGTGATCACACGAGTACCCCTTCGATATCTGCGAACATCTAGGTATCCTCAGAGTTTGTACTTGTGATCATCCCAAGTACGTCTTCAACGCCCGCAAAGGCCCAAATATCCTCGAGGTTTGTACTTGTGAATATCCGAGTACTCTTTCAATGCCCGTGAATGTCAGTATCCTCAACAAAATGAGAAAGGTCGGTGCATCTCCCTAGAAAGATCGGGTTCAACCGGTGTCTTTTCAAGCACCTAACAAATCGGTCGAGGTCGGTGCATCCCTGTTGAGTTAAAAATCAGGCCCCCCAATTGATGCCGAGAAGGTATCCCCCCAGAAAGGTCGGGTTCCATTTGGTGTCTTTGAAGAAGGTCAGACACCCCAACAAATATGATGCCCCGAGAAAGGTCGGCGCATCTCCCGAGAAAGGTCGGGTTCAACGGGTGTCTTTGATAAAGATCGGACCTAACAAATGTGATGCCCCGAGAAAGGTCGGGGCGCATCTCAGAGAAAGGTCGGGTACAAAGCGGTGTCTTGACGAGGTCAGAGACATCCCCACAAAATCGATGCCCCGAGAAAGGTGGCGCATCTCGAGAAAGGTCGGGTACCACCGGTGTCCTCGATTCAAATCAGGCACCCACAAATGAGATGCCCCGAGAAAGGTCGGTGCATCTCCGTCAAGGCGAGGCGGCCAGAAGAAAGGTTCGAGTCCTAGACAAATCATTGATTGTTTTTAACGCAGGCGTAGAAGAATGGTTCGGGTCCCGGAGGAGCAATTTCCGTCAAGGCGGCCAGAAGAAAGGTTCGAGTCCTAGACAAATCATTGATTGTTTTAAACGGCTAGAAGAATGGTTCGGGTCTGGAGGAGCAATTTCCCGTCAAGGCGGCCAGAAGAAAGGTTGAGTCCTAGACAAATCATTGATTGTTTTAACGAGGCGCCCCGAAGAATGGTTCGGGTCTGGGATGAGCAATTTCCGTCAAGGCGGCAGAAGAAAGGTTCGAGTCCTAGACAAATCATTGATTGTTTTAACGGGCGTACCGAAGAATGGTTCGGAGTCTGGGTCCGTCGGCGAGGAGCAATTCCTAGACAAATCATTGATTGGCGACCGAAGAATGGTTAGTCTGGAGGAGCAAGTCAAAGGCTGGAAGAAAAGTTGAGTCCTAGACAAATCATTAATTGTTTTAACTTGAGCGTAGAAGAATGGTTCAAGTCTCGGAGAAGCAATTTCTCGTCACGGCCAGAAGAACGATTCGGTTGAGACAAACTAATTGCTCTAACGGGCGTAGAAAGAATAGTTCGGGTCTGGAGGAGCAATTTCCGTCAAGACGGCCAGAAGAAATGTTCGGGTCTAGATGAATTGTTGATTGTTTTAACGGCAGTAGAAGAAGGTTCGAGCCCTGGAAAAACAGCCTCCTCATATCACCGAGTAAGATGACGCCTTGATACTTGCCAAACTCGGGGTTCACACCCTATCTCCTCGCTCTCGGTAAGTAATTGAGGTATCTTCTTAGCTGTTTTAGTATATGTAATGTTTATATTGCTCTTTTTGCATAGGATAATAGGTCCCAAATAAAATATAATCTGCTACACATGCATGGATAAAATTTAGTCATCGGTTTATCTTTGAATGTAACCTCTGCGAACTCACCTTCAAAGAGGGCGGTGTTGGTAGAATTTCTTTTTCTTAAATTAGGTTTTTTATTATTAATTATCTTTTTTTTTCCTTTTTCGGATAATAAAAACAAAAAAATAATAACAAAGCAAAAAACAACAAAACAAAAACAAAAAAGAAGAAAGAGCGGCATTGGGCTCTCCCCCTCCCCTTGGCCCTCTCGGCCCGGCCAGCGCGACCAAAACCCTTCCCTCCTCTTCTCCTTCCTTCTTCCTCCTCCATCCCGCCCTGCAGCGCACGCGCAGAGGGTGCGGCAGCCGGAGGAGGACGGACGGACATTTTAGCGGTGGCGATGGCGTTGGATGGGACGCGGAGTGGCGGATGGGGCCGGCCAGCGCGCACCAGGATCGGTCGGCCACGCCAAGACCGGCCAAGCCTCTCCGTCGGCCAGGCACCCCCTCGCCTATAAATAGGCCCCTCCCAGAAGCGACAATCGAGGACACAGAGCGAGGGAGAGCCGGATCGAGGCTTACTTGACCTCGGACAACCAGAGACCGGGAGGTCAGGGTCGGCGACCACGAGATCAGAGCTTAAGCCGGAGGAGAGCGCCCAGCGGGAGAGAGAGAGAGAGAGAGAGAGAGAGAGAAAGCCGAAGAGAGAGAGTCCGCGCAGTGAAGGTCGCGTGGCGTAGTCCGGCCCATCAGCCAGCGCCACCGCCCGGTAGTTGCCGCCCGCCGCGCTCACTTCCCCCTCCTGTCGCCACAGTCGCCGCCACCGTCGCCAGTCGTCGCGTCGCCCGCGTCCTCCTCCTCGGCGCCGCGAATCGGGAACCCTGGGGTTCCGTTTTCCGGAGTCACGACCCGGGTCGTTGGGTCGGACACGGGTCGGAGGAACTAGGCAGGGTTTCCCCAAAAAAGCCAGCTTGACTCCGTTTGTTTAAAAAAAAAAAAAAAAAAAAGGGGCAGGGTCGTTGAGTCGGACCAGGTCGGGCCGAGGGTAGGGTTCACCAGGGTTCCCCTAAGCAGGTTCGTTTCTTTTTTTAAAGGAAAAATCCAAGCGGGCCGCGTTGCGGGCCATCTTAGCCTTTTTTTATTTTTCAAAAAAAATTTTAAAAATATATATTTTGAAAATAAAATATATAAATAAATGTTTTTTATTTTTCAAAAAAAAGCAGAAAATATTTAAAAATATAAAATATTTTATTTTCGAGAAAAATCAGGAAAAAAGAAAATACTTTATTTTCGAGAAAAATCAAAAATAAAAAAAAATACTTTATTTTCCAAAAAAATTATTAAAAAATATTTTATTTCCAAATAAAAAAAAATAAAAAAAAAAAAATCAAAATATTTCTTATTTTCCAAAAATGCCAAAAAAATTCAGAAAAAGCCAAAAAAGGCTTTGTATTTTCAAAATTTCAAAAAATCAAAAATCCCTTTTATGTCCAAAAATTGGAAAAATGTCAAAAAAATGTTTTCCAAAAAATACATGGAAAAATCCCAACATCCAAAAAACCTCGGGGTTTAAACGGAGTTAGGTGCGAAGGCGTTAGTGATTGCCCCAGTGTAATCAAAGTGCGTCCCAATTTCTCAGTTAGTTGCGCGGAGCGAATATTCCTCCCAATATTTAGCATGGGTTTCTAATCAACCCACCCCAAATTGATTAGTTAGCGACTCGTTTCAAAAATTAATTTCGAGGTTAAAAACTTTGGCGAATTAAAGTCGTGAATTGGTGGACTTGGGAGTCAGGGCTTGATAATCAGGCCAAGGCATTAGCCTCCACTAGGCGCCGCCCGTCAGGCGCCAGAAAAAAAGTCGCGACACACCCCACTCGAGGGATTACATCAAGGTGATCCTATCTCCCTATCTTTTCGTTAAGATCAATCTATTATCGCACCTTATTCATCAAAGCGCTTGAGTATGGGCCAACTCGGGCACTGATTGAGCAGTGGTGTCCTATACTTTCACACACATTTTCTTTGCAGATGATGCAATCTTCTTAGATGGGACTATTTTGGAATGCGAGAATCGTCTAATATCCCTCAGCAATACGTATTGCTCTTGGTCGAGTTATTAATCGCAATAAATCCGGTCTTTTCTTTAGTAAAGGCGCAGGCCAGTCTGGGATAATGTCCCCACAATTTGGATACTGTACTTCAAAGGTTGGCAAATACCTTGGCATCCCGTACGTTAGGGCGTTCAAGAGAGATATGTTATTTGGATCCGGGAGAGTGAATTCAAGCTAGAATGGTGGAAGGAAGCAGCCTATGTTGAAAGGGGGCAAAGAGATTTTAATAAAACAGGTAGGATTCGAGCTATTCTAATATGCTATGTCAATATTTAAGATTCAGTGTGTCTATATATGAGCAATTGAACAGAAGAAGATTGCGAGATTTTGGTGGCAAAATGTAGTACAAGAGGGTGTGCATTGAAGGATTGGGACTTGCTAAAGGAAAGGAAGGATCAAGGGGGGTCTAGGATTTAGGGACCTTATGGCATCAAACACGACGTACTGAAAGCAAACGGGCGTGGCAGAGCTACTTTAAAATCCATTATCTTTATGTAGTCGGCTATTCAAGGACTTTATTTCCATGCACAAGACTTTATTCATGCTACGGCGCCCGCCTCATGGGGTTGGCGAGTTTGCTCATAGGGAGTGATTCATTTACCTGGCTATTAGTCGTAGGGAGGCGAAGACCTTCTGCATTAAGAGAGGATTGTTGGCTGCGCCAGGCATTCTAGGCAACGCCTTGCGACCGAGGAGAAGAACCATGAATGGTGGCTGCATTATTGCTCCCAGAACCCGAACGGATGGAATGATGTTTTATTGCATCGGTTTTTGATGAAGACATTATAAAAATTATTAGCATTTAAGATTCAGCCATCATCTTATCACAGTAAAGATAAGCTTATTTGGAATGCTACTACGTGGTCACTTCTGCTGTGAAGAGTGCCACCACCAACTAGTCGCCCAATCACCACACCATGCTAGGACAACGAGACCTTCCTCTTCCTTTAAACCATCCTCTATATTGTGGAAACACATTTGGAAACTCCATATCCACACTAAAATCAAATTCTTCCTTTGGTCCATTACTCAAAATGCCCTCCCAACTAAGGTTAACCTCTTTAGACATATTACTCACGACCCTTTATGTCCAGGTGTGTGCAACTCGACTCCCAAAACACTAAAAAAGTGTTCTTACTACGCCCATGGACATCAACTGTATGGTCTCACCACCGAGTTAACATACGAATTATTCCTACTAAGATAAAGCGTATTGAAGAATGGGTAGTAGACAGGATTGATAAACATAAACACGCACCAAGTATGGAGTTTTTAGCTCTTCTCTTCTGGTATGTCTGGAAAGCACGAAATCGATTTATCTTTCAACAGCAGAAACCTGATCCCCACTTTGTTGTGCACGCGGCCTGGTCTTCTTTCACCTTGACAAAGCATCTGCAGCCCGCCATCACAGGATTGAGTTCTTCTCATTCGACTCCAGGGTTGATGTGGAGGCCTCTTGAACTGGAA